>JAJEJO010001648.1:47599-185340 GCA_020662805.1 Glaucomys volans | reverse complement strand
ATATATTTATTTATTATATTGTGTTCAGCTTATACTATGATTTTTATTAATATTATTTTTGTATTTAATTTTTCTGTTATTTTTCCATTCTCTGTTACTCAGATCATATATAAAATTGTAACAAAAGGCAAAAAAATTGAAGTATTTTTTTCAGGGTTTATTTCTTTATATAATTTCTTATATCTTTTTATATGAGTATGCATTAGTCCATTGTGATAAAGTCTTATATGAGGAGTTGTATTCATCTACTCCTACATCCTTTCATTAACTCAACTTTAGTTAAAGATATTTGCAAATATTTATTGTAATTTCCCATCATTCATTTATAATTCTCTTACAATCCTTTGTATATACTGTTCATTGCTTTATTCATTTTATAATTTTTTAAATTTTTGTTTTATTGGTTCTTTTCAGTTATATATAATATTAGGATTCATTTTTGCATAATTATAGAAAAATGGAAAATAATTTGCTCTAAATCAATCCAAAGTACTTTCCCTTACCTTCCTCTCATCCTTCTCCATTCATTTGCCTCTGAGACTCTACTGAATTAAATGCACTTATTAATTACAGTAATAGGAAAATATTTTTCATTTCAATATGTTGTGTAATATCATATATCTTCTAGGTAGTATAGAAGATTCAAGTAATTTTTTAAAAAATCATGATTTATCTCCTAGATATTTGAAGGGGAATGTGTCTTCATATTTATCTGTCCTATGACTTTCCTCAAATATTACTTTTACTTAAAGTTTTCTTAAAGTTTTAACTTACCATGGTATGAAAAATTTCCAGTAATAAAATACATATACATCTATAGATGGTGTGTTCCTTGAAATAAATGGTTTATACACCATTTGCCCTGAAATCTTGATAATAGAAATTATAGAAAAATATAATTTTATAGGTTAAAAATTGAATCATTCCCTTTCTATGATATCCCAGAATAATAATTGACGAATACAAAACTAAATGTTTACTGCATTTCATTTTTTCATGTAATAAGTTCATAAAAGCAATAATTGGGGTTGGTAGATAATATTTCAAATATGATTTTATGTACAATTTTCTAGGAAGTTTTCATATTTTCCATTATGAATAATCACTTAATCAATATGAAGGTGTGAAACATTCAATATCTGAGAAAAGAGGTTTATGGCATCATAAGGAGCACTTATAAACCCTCAGGTGGGAGCACTGTTTATATGTTTGCCCCAGACAAGTGTACAGGGGAGTTGAATCCTGTGAAATGTTCTTCTAAAATGACTTCCAATCATCCCTTACTGTTGAAGTTCATGACCTGTGTAATGCCTTCAACTTGTTTGAAGACTGAGCTTTATAACTTGCTTCTCATATACATAATGTAGTAAAAATGATGGGATATCACTTTAAAGGTTATATTATGGGACTCTGTGATACTATCTGTGTATCTGTGCTCTCACGTTTGGTCTGATGAAGGAAGCTCACACGATACGGGCAAACCTGAAGAGGACAAGGTAGAAATGTACTGAGCATGCATGGTCTTTGGAGAGACTCCACCCTCCAGGAGAAAAATACATCCATTGTTGAACATCCTCAAGGAAGTGAATATAGTGGAAAAGCACATGAATATACTAGGGAGTGAATCCCTTCTTAATCCAGCCTTCAGATGAGAACTTAGTCCTAGCCAAAACCTTGATTATAGTATTGTGGTAGAACACAAAACAGAAGACCCAGCTAAGTTGGTTTTGGATTCTAAATCAATAGACTATGATATAAGATACATGTGTTTTTCTAAAGCCCCCAAATGTGGGGGCAATTCATTAGTCAGCAGTAAATAATAAACAAAACTTAAGTAAAAGGGAGGAAAAGTTGCAGTAGATATTATCAAAAATTGTTATAACATGTGGAATAGATATTGACTTGCAGGTTTTGATATGTGTAGCAAATTTGAATCTGAATTTGCAGTCATTGTGGCATATGAAGAGAAAACTTCCATTTTTTTTCTTTTATTTTTTATGTTGAGACAGGGTCTAACTTGATTATGGTCTTGCTAAGTTACTGAGACTGGCCTTGAACTTGAGATCCTCTTGCTTCAAACTTCTGAGTCCCTAGATTACCAGGCAAGAGCTACCATGCCCAGCTGAGGTAATATAGCTTTCATAACATTATCTCTGACACATATGAATTATAGAACCCCAATTTGAAGCCAAAATATTAGAGAGAAGACTTTTCATTATGCTGCAATGTATGGTGGAACAATAACTAGGATACAGGTGGATAGAGGAAAACTGTTCAGATTCTAGGTGTATTTTGAGGAAGAATCCTTAAAATTTGTTCTTAGATTAAAAAAAGGAGTTAAGGATAACTCCACATATAAGCACTTATCAATTAGAAGAGAATAGTCATTCAATAAGACAATAGGGACAGTGGCAAGAGCAGAGTTTGATGGGAATTAAAGTTAAATTTGTGGAAAATAAAAGACATATGAAATTCAAGATGGGAGTTGTATACATCGTCTTATTGAAAGAAGAAGGCTGGATTAGGTTGAGGTATTTGAATTCATAATATTAATTTATACCTATGTCATTTAACTAATAAAATTCAGAAATTGAGTGTAAACATAGGAGGAAATAGAAGCAATCATTTCTGTCAAATATCTGGCAGAATGAGATAATCAGTTTTGGAGACATGGAGGTCAGCTCTGATGGAAGACAAAGATAACATTTTGTGAATAATAAAATCACCAAGAATATAATCACAAGTCATGTTGAAACCATGTAATTTGAGTTTCTGGGATACAGATTTAAAAATGTGTATTTAGAATAACATTCTATCATTTTTGTAATGCATTTTTATATAAATTTTTGTTATAATTAGCACGATATAAATTTTTCACCTAAAATAGAAAATTTTGTACATAAGCACTATTAAATCTTTGGCAATAGATTGTACTTTTGCCATACATTAATGCATTATTTTAGCATTAGTTTTAAATTTTATCAAATGCTGAGAATCTTCTGGAATAAAGTATTCTATATTTATGTAAGTTTTGGATCTATTGACCCATTAAGTCCCAGGTTTTCAATTCTGCAAGTATAATAAATATTCAAATATTAAAATATTGTTTCAAAGTTGCCATTATGATATGTTTGTTATTTAAGTTTCCATAAGTGTTTAATATCTGTAACAATGAGACAAAATGGGTCAAGAAATTCTCTATAAAAGATAATCATTTAAGGGAACTTTACTCCATTCTACTTAAACTTCTTGAGTAGTGAATGTATTTTGAATTTGACATTTAAAATACTACCTTGAATTGGTTTTTAGGAATGTTTATTTAAGAAATATTTCTCAGATGATATAATCCTGCAGCCATAATAATCCTGGTTTATAGAGTAATTATGGTGCAAAGTATTGATTTTGGCACATTGATAAAAATGAAAGTGAGCAAATACCGGCTGTCATGAGCATAGTTTTATTAGTGACCTCCCCCTTACCTTGTTATTGAGTTGTAATATAAACTACTGGAATTTATGAACTATAGATTAATAGAGTGTCTAATAACCTTTGTCTGGGCATTGCATCCACCACTATAATTAGTTTGTCATAGTTAATTTACAGAGCTTTGTATAATATTGAAAATTCTCTTGTTACCACAATAGCTATACTATCTTGAAATTAAACATGTCATGCAAGACATCTCTCCTCTAATATAGTGTAAAATTTAGTTTAGACATTTTATTGCATGACAACTGTGAACACTATAAAGTTTAGATTTATATGTTAGACATAATTGCCCATTAAAATGAGTAGGAAACATATTGTTCATTTTAAGTAATAAAACTCTCTGAATCCAAGGTGTAAGCTATTCCATTATACTTCTTAGATATATGAACTAACACAGTCTACCCTATTGCCATCATTTTTACAAGGTTAATAGTCTTTTGACTTGGCTCTCTGAGATTTTTGCTTGTCCAATACTTTGATATATACTCTTTATTTATTCAATTAGACTAAAATATATTAGTTTTATTATCTACTTATATACCTTAAATGAAATTTAAGGTATATTCATGTAAACTAAGTGTTAATAAACTAACTTATTAAATCTCAGAATATTTCTTTGAGGCTAATTTTATTCTTATTATCCCCTTTGAATAGCTGAGCAAACTGAGTAAGAGAATAGTTTATGCAATGTGTAATATCTAATTACTTGCAAAATAAGACTTTTGCAGAGTTTTGCCTGGCTTCAAAGTCTGTTCCCTTAATGACTACTCTATATTTGGGCTTTGTCTTTAATTACATCAATTCACTATTGGGTGGCCTTATCATTTATAGTTGAAGAGACAAATATTCAGAAAGGATGACAGTAATAATTTCACAATATTCCCTTAGACAAAATAGAATTTTAAGCAATATGTCAAAGCAAAAAGGCTGAAAAATTACCGTATACTCCTCTAAGATTATGGTGCAGTTTATCCTCAAAGAGATACTGTCCATTGATAGTTCTAAATTTAGTACCTTTACATTGGAGGAAAGTAGGACTTATCTATCACTATACTCTCAGTCTCTCTCTATCCAGTCACACTCTGAATTACATTAAACCATGTCAGTTGTTTTGTTAGTCAAAAAAAAATTTTTTTGTGGTTTTAATCAAAATACTTGACCCTTACTACTTAGAGGAATAAGAGTTTATTTGGGGCTCATTGTTTCATGTGTTCAGTTCACTTGTCCTCCAGCTCCATCACTCTACGCCTAAAGTGAGGTGGAGCATCATATCACGAAGGCTCAGAGGGGAAAAGTTACCAAGCTCATGGTAGCCAAGAAGCAGAAAGAGAGAAGACATGGGGCTGAAGAAAGATGAACATCCTGCCTGCATGAAGTTACTACCCAATTATTTCATTCAAACTAGGACATACCGATTAAATCCAAGAATTATAATTCTGAATATTCCTTCATTAATACAGGAGCTTTTGGGGGGGACATCCCCTTACAAACTGTTACTGGGGTACATACACTAATGAGGTAGAAAATATTTTGAAGAGCTCAGAGATGAAAATGGAAACAAATTATTTTAGTCTTTAACTTAGAACTGAATTTTTACATAGTTATTAAATTGCATTGGATAAAGAATAGGTTTAATTTTATGATTTTAAAATTAATTATAACAAATGAAGTAACTTAGGTACAAGTTAACTTCATTTGTTAACTCCACTAGTGAAAATATTTTTGAAAATGTTAACAATCTTAATTTTAAATGCATTTTAGGAGCGTTTACTTTTTTTTTTGGGTACTGGGGATTGAACCCAGGGGCACTCCACCACTGAGCCACATCTCCAGCCCTGTTTTGTATTTTAGAGACAGGGTCTCACTGAGTTGCTTAGGGCCTCGCTAAGTTGCTGAGGCTGTCCTTGAACTTGCTATCCTCCTGCCTCAGCCTCCCAAGTGCTGGGATTACAGGCTTGTGCCACCACGCCCGGCTTATCATTTACTTTTGAATAATTAATTAAAATATTTTCCAAATCTAAACTCTTACTTGAACATGTCACATTTTCAATACTTGCTTATAAAATAAATGAACAGGATAATACTGCATATAAAATTTCATGTCATAGTCAAATTTTCATAGCATGGTATATATCTAATCTTTTATTCTAACTGGATTCATTTTTGGACAATTTATTTTGAAATAAATTCTAATAAGTACACTGTGTCTTACCTCTGAAATACTATATCGCTATTTTGATGTGAGATCTGAAAACTTACATTGTATTTGACCTTAACAGACAAAACAGGATAAATAAAATCATTATAAGTTACTGATAGTTTTACATTACTAATAATAATTATGTGAATAACATAGTAAGCAAATTATAAGAATCTTACAATTTAACATTCTTCAATTTTGCATAGCAAGTAAAGTGAAATATGATGGAAATAGATTTAACTAGATTCAAAACAGCAAAGTCAGACATACTATACCTATGTAGAAGTAGAGATTTTGGAAAACATTTAATAAAAAAGATTTTGTAGAAAGTTAGATGATAGTAATGTCGGTCCTAAAAATGAGCCAAGGAAAGTGCATTGTCTCATGAGTCCTATCATTTCTTCACATTCAATATTTAACCCAAGGAAATGAAGACCATTTTAGCTAATTGATAGATGCATACAATAATTAGGGTTAAGCATTATGGCCTACTGGTGGATTATACTGAGAGTGTAAACTGCAAGGTTTATTGCTAACATCTCTATTTTTTATGTGAACTATTAATATCCTTTTACAGTTACTTAACATTTAATCACGTTTAATAACTAGGTCCACAAACCATTTCATTTAAAAAAATTAGCCTTTAAAATTTGGAAGAAGCATTGTTGTACTAGTGCTCTCTGTTAGGTAATAATAACCATCTTTGTCTCTGTTCTTGATTTTCTGGTAGACAGCCTATACAAAAAGTGTGGTGTCATTTCCATTATCTGGAAATGCTCAAGTCACTGAGTCACATGAAGATGGGAATGTCTGAGGTTGAGTATAAGCCCTTTTCTCCTTTTGTGTTTTCAATTTTATTGTCCTTTTCTATGAATGAGATTTAAGCCTTGCAACAGTGCTGAGGCTGGTTGTTCTGGGCATCCTGATGTAGTTACTATCTTTTACAAAAGGAATGGTGAAAGTAATGACTAATGAAGGCAAAACATCCTAAATCAAATGGTAAATAAAAATTGAGATGTGTGACTCTTTTTATGGAATTGTTTAACAAGAAAAGAAGTTTACCTGTGACAAGTTTGTGACAATTCTCTGTGAAAAACATTATGCTTATCTCTCTCCAGAGTCAGAGTTAAAGATGTGAGAAAATAGACTTATTGTAGGAGGAACTTAAGGTGTCAAATAAATCAACTCATTGACTAAAATAATATTTTAACAAATGACTAAAAAGGATGTGTTAGAAACTTCAAATCTCCCCTGCTCCACAAGCCAAGAATTTAAAAAATTATCCAGTCATTTTAGTATGTAGGAAAATATAAAGCTAATTCTGCTGGTAATGCTCTTACTTTGGGTAAGTATGGGATCACTATAATTACTGCTTTGAGACTAATTCCAAAATACTACTTTTTAAATAATATCTAAGGAAATATTACAGATTTATACAGCGGCATTCTTCTGTTGATGTTATGCTAGTTCTCACAATTACAGGCCTGAAATAAATATTAGAAAGTTTTAAGATATAAGTAGATGCCATGTTTCAACAAAATAATTCCCCTTTTCCTTGAAACTACAGCTGATTCAAGTTATGGCCTAAGTAATACTGTAAACAACTTATAAATAAGTTGTACAAAAATAATTACAAAATTATTTACCTACAAAAATAATTTTCATCTACAGCAATAAGTTTTCCTTAATATCATTCATATTTCATCTTTCTCCAAGAAATATATGTATATTTTATTCTTTCTCTTCTCAATTGGATTACATATTTGTTGCTCTTGTAAGGTAGCTAAATTGCATAAAAACATATTAATAATTGCATATTAATCAAAACTTAATGTATCAACCCATATATTGATGATTCCCTTTTTCAAATGTATTCAGAAAAAAGCGCGTGAAAAATTGATGATTTATTATTGAAATAATATTAACCATGGCTGACCATTTATAATGAGATGTATCAAATATGGATTTTAGATACTACAGAAGGAATGCCTTTCAAAGTAAAGATTACTACTATTAAAATCATTATAACAAACATGAGAATGAGTCATCACATTATTTTCAGTGTTTGCTTTCAACTCACTAAAAATATATATCATGAAGTTTATTTGATCAACATTTATAACTTGTACATATCACAGGGGTTCAGTGTGCGTTTCAGGGTGCACATTGGGGCTGGGATTGTGTCTCAGTGGTAGAGTGCTTGCCTAGCACGTGTGAGGCACTGGGTTCCATCCTCAGCACCACATAAAAGTGAAGTATTATGTCCATCTAATAACTAAAGAAAAAATTGCACTGATTCAACCTTGCTGCCCTTTATAACCTCCCCCTGTGACTTCTATACCCTACTAGTTACTTCCATGTTTGGGCTGACTTTTTAAAAATTCTGCATATTGCATAAAACATGTACTTGTTTGTCTGTGTCTAGCTTATTTCACTTAAAATTATCCAATGGTGTTAGATCATTCCAAAATAGTAATCTACATAGGGAAAAATATTAATTAATGAGAGAGAAGGCAAAAAGATAAATTATTGACAGGTGAATAAATAGGCTAGATAATTTAAAAATTGAGAAAAAATACAGTCTCATAAGTAATTGTTAGACAATAACCCATCCTTTAGAATTAAGTAGCATTTATTTTATTTTACATATTTTTAGATGTCCATGGACCTTTATTTATTTTTATGTGGTGCTGAGAATCTAACCCAGTGCTTCACACATGCTAGGCAAGCACTTTACCACTGATACACAACCCCAGTCCTAGAATATCATTTAAAAAAAAATTAGTTCTACATAGACACAATACTTTTATTTTATTTATTTATTATTTCTATGTGGTGCTGTGGATTGAACCTAGTGCCTCACATGTGCTAGGTAAGTGCTCTAACACTGAGCTACAACCCAAATCCCAGTAGCAGCGTATCTTAAACATTTTATATAAGCATTTTTGCCTGGCGGGGGATTATTACTGTAGTTCTAATGTGTTCTGACAAACATTTCATTGTAGGTACTTTCTATAAAATTATTTCACACACAGAAACATGCAGTTAATTTGTGGTTCTACTGATCTTGTTAGGCTGAGCAGTGAAATCCAAATTCATTCTACATATCACATTTTGGTGTGTGGGCTGAAGATGCAGTGTCCATGGTTGTCAGGGATATGTTAATTTCACTGTGGATCCCTAAGCATACCATGTTTATCTATTCTTGTACACTAGTAATAGTTTGGCCAAAATCAAATCACACTGATATACCCAGCATCAATGGAACAATGACACTCTGACTTGAGTTGAAGCCACTGAAAAAGTTACATCTCAAAGAAATAGGTGTGCTAAAAAAGGAAAACAAAATAGTCCAGTAATATCCTAATGTAGCACATGAGTCCTATATATAGTTTAAAATATAGCTTAAAACAAAGCAATTTCAAATATCTTTATATACACTTTTTAGTTTCAAAATTTATAAACTATATAGTTGTTTCTTAAAGAAAATACCTTTTTACAAGTAAGAAAATTAGAAATAAAACTAATACATTTTACTTCTAGGGTCTTCACAAATTACCCAATCCAGAAATCAACCTATTAGGTCACTATAAAATATTTTATCAATTTCCTTTTATATTATGTACAGAGATATCTAAAAAGTCATAGTCACATTATTTAGAAAAAGAGTGACTCAAGTATAAATCAAACTCACAGAGAAATAATTTTAAACTTATTTTATTGAGAATAGCAGAAAAATGCACAAATAAATGCAATGTCTACTGGTTTGCATTTTGGCTCTATGATATTACTTGTGGAGTGCAACTGTGACATTTACCATAAGTAGAAGAATTATACCTGATTTATTTAAATATACATAATGGCTGAAATGTATGAATGATATCAATATAAATTAAGCACAATAATTAAAAGTTTTTATTGTTGAAAATTTATTGACTATCTTTAGAACATACATTTTAATTTTCAGCACAATTAGATAAAGTAATTGGGTGTTTAAAAGTGAAAATGTACACAATTTCCTTAAAGATCACACCAGAATTGAACATATTTGGTATTTATTATATAGCAAGTATAGCTTATATGAAGCATTATGAGTGGTATTCCTCCCTATTTACAATCTTTTGCTGGACATGAACAGGAATATTTAAAATTAATCTTTATTCTACTTTATTCTAGTTTATTAACTGACTATTTCATAAGATATTTCATTAGGAAAAGAGAATTGCTCATTTCAACTCAAATCAGCTATAATAGTCATCATTCGAGTTTCAGTAAGAATAAAGATTCCAGTAAAATATATGCATTTAAATCCACATAAGTTGAAAGAATGATTTATATCTGGGTTTATCTCATGCAGCAATTGAGAGTTGCTAAAGAAATATTAGGCATGGACAGGTGGGTGTTGTCATGGATGAATGTTTTACTTCTTAGACTGTAAGAACAAATTAAAAACTACACTTGACAATTTTACTTATCACTTTGATTTTCCAAGCTGGCAGCTGGTAACACCCAGAGGAATCAGACACTATTATCTTCATTTTATTAAAAATAAATAAATTAATAAATACATAATAAATAATGTGCTGTACTTTCAGTAACCTTCATCCCCATTCGCCAAAGTATAATGAATTTCATGAGCAAATGAAATGGATAAATTACCTGTGATTTCTAAGATTTGGGACATAGTCTTTAGAGAAGTTTTAAAGACATGTAAGGTACTTCATTTCACAATTCACAAGTAGGCTGACGCTCTTTGGTCTTGACTATCCCACAAATGACCCAAGCTGTGGAGTTCAAAATGGAAGCCATCACACTTGGAACACATCTATAGGGGTTAGGATTCAAAATTAGTCATTACATGTGTGTGAGTTTGGACCTCAGGTAATATAATTAGCCATCACATAAAATGGGTTGGGCAACTTTGCTTGTTCCTCATTTATGACAGAAGTAGACCTATTGATACCATAAATTCATGCTATGTGCATGTATAAAAGAGTTGAAGATGAAGATTATATATATGGAAATATGTACAGATTTTAACAGCCAAATGTGATGGGTACATAAAGGACATTATATAATTATTATTAGGCTAGTTTGTCCATTACAGGATTGAGGATTTGTTACATACTGTGCTCAAAATTTCAAAAGGTATTAATCCATTTATTCTTCTTTAAAAATCCCATTGAGTTAGTTAAAACAATCATTCCTAATTTAAAGTTTACAAATGAAGAAAAGTGCCCAAACTCAACACATTTATAATTGGCACCAAAATATAAACTCAGCAATCTATCTCCTTTTAATCTAAAAAATGTTATTGTCACATTTTCATTCTTCATTGTGACTGAGTAAAACTCCATTGTGAATACATACCACATTTCCTTAATCCATTCATCTATCGAGTGGCATCTGGACTAGTTCCATAACTTGACTATTGTGAATTGTGCTTCTATAAACATTGATGTAGCTGTACCACTATAGTATATTTATTTTAGTTGCCAGTAAATGAATGGAAATGGAGACCATCACGCTACGTAAAATAAACCATACTGAGAAAATCAAGGGTGGAATATTTTCTCTCATAAGTGGAAGCTACAGCAAAATGAAAAAGGGGGGAGGTGGGATATCATAAAAATAAAGGGAAGATCAGGGGACTAGAAGGAGATCCAGATGGTGGGAGGAGGAACATGGAAAGGATGGCGATGTGAAATGAATTTAACAAAATATGCTATGTGTATATATCAATATGCCAGAGCACTTTGCATATGTTTTGTGTATTATTTCCAGAAAATTCAGGAGAGTATGCTTTAGGTTAACCTTTTAAACTTCTAAAATTTTCATCGCAAGAGATTACAATGTGGTAAGTAAACTGCCACAAACATGTATTGCTGGAAGGAACTCATTAATCAGACATAGTGCCTAATTTTCCAAATTCGGAGCTTTGTTATTTAAAATTAACACTTGTTTAACATTTTGAAAGGATAATGTACTATTATTACTTGATATAACAAAGAAGTTGTGTTTGTTCTAACTTTAATTCAGTATGTTGTATTCCATCAATATCATTATTCTTTCTGATGCTCAAATTGTCCCAAATTTGGCCAATGCAAGCTTCTCCAGCTGGTGCTGGAATTCTTCTGTCATGTTCCCATCTGGTATTTTCAGAATAAATTTGAAGCTATGCATAGAAAAATTATATTTTCTAACACATTTAATATAGCAAAAAATTTAAAATATCTAAAAAATAATCTTCATACAAAGCAAGGTTTAAACACAAATGCCCTAGTTACTATATATCTCAATATAACTGTAATATTTTTAAGAGAACATACTGATTACAGAAATTACAATAACACAACTTCAGGGTTAGGATTACTGTTACATTTTATTTTTAATCAGAAATAGCAATTATTATTTCCAGCAAAGAATATTGCAATATTTAAGACACAATGTTTTGAAATGATTCATTTACTTTATAAATTCTAGATTGTTCTGTTTAAACCTTTCTTTTATAGAAAGCACACTTTTGTAGTTTACTTCATAAAGTAACTAAAATTAACAATAATATTTTAAAATGGATTACCAAAATAGAATATTGTGTAAGAAAAATTTCCATTAGTGTTTTGAAAGATTATTGTTATTAATACTACTTATCCTGGCCACCTAATGTAAAACAGAGCTTTCCATCTTGTTCTGATTGAAGCAATATTAAAAAAGATTCAGTGGAATTCCAGATATATGTAAGTCATTTTTACCTATAAAGTATATTTGCCATCATAAGTGAAATTTTCCCAATATTTTCCCTTTGTTTTTAGTTTTAAATTTCTGTGACTTGTCTGGGAGGCTGTTCTACCAACTTCACGTATACTTGTAGCTGCATCTGCCTTCATCTGTTGACTGAACCCTGGGGTGGGGTTGGTCTAATAGGACCTCACTCAGGAGTGTCATGTTCTAAATAAGATGAGGTGTCGCAGGAAAACGCATTACATCATTCTATTTGCTTTTTCTATCACTGGACACTTACCCATTTTGGGTACAACTTGCTGCAATACATGCAGTTCTTGCAAAGGATCTGGTTAATTTCCTGTAGTGTTTTACAGTCTATTGCACTCTGTCCTGTTGTATCGTGTCTCATTATGTTCTGTTCTGTTCTAGTACATTCTTTTAAAACTAAGTATTGAATTCAATCTGTAAACTTAGATTCTTGTTTCACTAATGCATAATAAAAATCAGTTTGATAATCACTAAAAGAAAGAGTTACACTTAGTAGTCTAGTATATATCCTCACTGAAAAAGTGTGGTATTTTGAAAAAAGGTCTGTAGGCATGTTGGCTTTACAGAGACCCTAAACAAAATGAAAGGCTATCGGGGAATTATATAATAATTTAATGCCATTCTCTTTGAAAAAGTTCAAACAAGTTGATATTGGAGGAGAGTTTAAAAAATCAAAGTCTTCTTATACACTCATTTACTATTCCATTTCATTATGAGCTCTCTGTGTGATACCTGTATATTATACAAAACCATCCACTGGTATCTAACATATTGATAACTCTCTATTCTTCCTGTGGTAGAGAGCTCAACTGTTATTGGACTTTGTTCAGCTTCCTCTCAGTACATCCTGGAATGAGCAGCCAGCACACTACAGAACATATTACTGGCCTTCTCCTTTCAAGCTTCTGTATACATATTTCCTTTTTCAATTGATTAATTTGTATTGAAATACAATATTTGCATATCTATATGGGGTACTTTATGGGAATACATGTATACAATGTGTAAACTTCAAATCGTAATATGTATTTCTATTGCTTCAAACAATCATTTCATGGGTTAGGAATTTCATAAATTTCTAGTCATTTTCAAACTATACATATTATGTATAATCATGTCATTGTTAAATGAGCGGGTGTTTTGGATCTGAGACAATGTTTTTTGATGCTTCCTTCATATTTTGATACTAATCCTAACGCACATTGGTTTGATTTTAAGTGTGAACATTATATATGTATGCTTTGAAAGAGAAGATTATGCAAAAATATAGGTGTTTGCAAATATATTTTGTGATCTTTCTTTCTCAACTTGCTTAATATCTTTGTTGCATATTTTTGTCCCTCATGTATGACTGCTTATTATGAAAAAAATAAAATAACTTTTTTAAAAATTACATTCCACATTAGATAACAGTTGCTTAGTTTTTATTTGGAGTCTATATCTAAAACAGAGAATGGATGCTGAAAAAATAATATTCATGTGTATCCTGTAAGACTTTTGCACGTGTTAAGAGGATTGACCAAGTGAATGCTTTTGACCACATGAATACTTAGTGGTGGTCATGGTTACATCATGAAAAACAAAATTCTACAGTGCATGACAGGACAAATCAAAGAAATTGTTTTATATTTTTGCATTTCATGTCTTCTTAAGACTATAAAGGATATGAATTGTAAATTTTTATTAGCAAGAATTTTTTTCAGACTATTATCAATTTTTCATAGAAAAGGGCAAGTTCTTATTCAATCTGTAGTGAAAGAATTAGAGCTCTGCCCTACTTTTGGCCTACTTCCTGCTACTTACACATAGGAGGAATGGCTAGTACGTTATGCAGGTCACTTATGATATACAAGCCAACTAAACAGCAATAGTCTTTAACTACTCCAATCAAAGACGTTGAAACACTTAATTTTTTTTTTAATTTTGGAATTTTATGATATTTATATTGCACTATTGGTAGGTAAAGGAATGGACAGGTTTTTTACTCAAATAATATGTGTTGTCCATCCCTATGATTTCTAGAAATGCTTATGAAAATTTTTTGGTTTGTGTGCTCATAAAATTATATTTACATGATAACTGTAAAGTAGTAAGAAAGCAGATAATGGTAATTTGCAATCTATCCCTGTGAATAGTACAGGTGTCAGACTTTAATTATTATAATCAGAATTAATTTAGAACTGAACATTTGCTGTGAAATAATTCATAAGGAAATTTTCATCCACAATAAAATCATAGGTTTTTTTCTCATTCTTATTACTTTGTAGCAATCAAAGTACATTTATGTGCGATATATAGGGGTCTTAATTAGTACTTTCAAAGTCTCAGAATAAAAGAAACTTATCAGATGATTCAAAAATACAGAGTATAGTCTGATTTTTTTTTGGGGGGGGGGGCGGGTGCTGGGGGTTGAACCCAGGGCCTTGTGCTTGCAGGGCAGGCACTCTACCTACTGAGCTATATCCCCAGCCCTATAGTCTGATTTTGAAAACAAAAACAAGTTTTAGTTTTTTAAAAACAGGGTTTATTACTGTTATTCAAAGGCTGGGCAATGAGGGAGAAAATAAACATCTAGCAATTATATTGTTGGTATAATTTTCACGTAATTTGAATAGAAATATAAACAATCAATAGAATTACAAGTCAACAAACACATTTTTAGCATCTTAATTTATGCAACTTTAGTGAATTCCCTTAAAATGTGAATACTTAAATATTTACAATTAAAATATTTTCTCCTTAGAATTAAAAAAAGTGGGATCTCATGAAAACAGAAGGGATAAGTGAAGAGAAAGGGGATTGGGCAAAGGAGGGAGGGAGGGGTGGGAATGGGAAGAAATTGCAGAATGAATTTGTACAAATCATGCTCTGTGCGTAGTTTGGGGGAGTGAAGAAGAATGTGACAATGGGGAAGCACACCATGCTCTCTCTTCTATAGGGGATCAAGTTCAGTGCCAAGACTGACCACTCATATTGCTAGTGTGTACCTTGGTAAATGTGTCAACACCACTTTACTTCTGTTGTATTTTTGCCAGGAATGCATAATGTCTCCTTAATCATGGTAAAAGGCATCATTTATGTTGAAAAGCAGGGACATTCTAGAAAACATTTGGCCTGGGTTCCTTAAAACTGTGAAGGTCAACAAAACCTAGATAGGCCTGAGAAACTTTCACAGCAAAGAGTACCCCAACAAAACATGTTTTGTATAAAATAATTTTATCAGTGTTAATATTTCCTGATTTGAAGACATCAAAATTCACAAAAAATAAAAATTGCTATTCAATATACTAAAGTTTTCTTTCATTTCCTCAAAATAAGGGAAAATAAATTTAAACAGTATTGCAGCATATGGTCTAAAATTTCTCCCTGAAATCTCACGTTGTACAATTTACTACCTATTAGAAAGACCTAAATAATAAGCCCAGATATAAATACAGCTATATCTGTGCCCTTATTGTACTATGTATATAATTATATATTTTAGCAATTATTAAACATTTGTTATTATATAATGCACATAAAGAAAAAAAAATTCCATACGTTTGTGAATTTTCAAAGTTTAGCACATTCGTATAACTAAGATGCCAATTAGAAAATCACAGTATTACTAGCATCTTAGAATTCATCTAAGATCCTACCAACTTCTCTGCCATTTAGTTTATCCATCAGCTTTATTGTTATTAATTAAAAGCTTCTGTATATTGTGTACAAAATATCTGTACACAATACTTTGCTGCAGAGAGAATTTTACTGAATTTTCATAATTATTGAGTATAATTGTGTTCAAGTTATGGTTGGGTACATTTGTCCATTCAAATATGATTGCAATAATTGTATTTGTACATATGTCTCAACCCTGACAAATAATTTCATGTATTCAAGACTTCCAGTAGTTAAATGAAATATTCTGAGATCACGGTAATTATTAGTCAACACATTTATTTATTTACTAAGGTATGTGATGATTTCTAGCTTTCACAACAGAAGTTATTTTGTTTTGTTTTGTTTTGTTTTTTGGTGTTAAGTTTTTTAGTTCTTTTTATATTCTGTATATTAATGCCCTATCTGAGGTGCAGGTGGTCATTTCAGGATGTTTGCCCTATGTGACATAAGTATTTGAAATTTGGAAAATGGGAATTTTGATGCTAAATATCGGGAAATGAGTACAGGGCAGCATAAGCTAAATCATAAAACTAATATTTAATCAAGAAGCACTAAATATTAAGATCAGTGATTTCCATTGTTCTGTGCATTTATTTATTTTAATTTTGGCTTTAACATAACTTTCTTATGAACTATTTTGACATTACCATGATTGAAATTGAGGAAATTTGTTTGTAATCATATCCTATATATGTAATCATATCCATGGGGAGAAATGAGACAGATCACACCAAATATCAGTTTTCAAGTGTGAAGGTGTAGGGACACACCTTAAGATGGCGACCATAATAACACCACCTTCGGGGCAAAAGCCTCCCCCACTCATGGTACCACCAAGGTGGCGGCCCAGGATTGGCTCATTCAACTTCCATGAACCTGAGCAGCTTTACATCTTAGCAGACCTCTGCCCTGCAGGCCTTGCTGTATACTGCATGTGCTGTTGACCTTTAAAATGATTGGTCCCCGCCTGTATCTCCTCCCCTCGCTCCCTTTTCATATACCTGTTTCACCTCCCCATTAAACTGAGATACTGCTCGACAAACTCCTGGCTGGTGTGCGTTTTTCAGCCGTCGACACTCGCCATCCTGTTTGACCCCCGTGCCCCCTCTGGCTGGTCCAGGGTGGGCACCCAACCTTTGTTGTTCGGTGCGGAACAACATGAAGGTGGAAGTAATAATCATTCAAGTAGCAAATGTTATTCTCTGAATGCCTAAGACCTTTCAACAATTTTTGATATTAATTTATTTTCTAACTATGTAAAAACTAAATAGAATTTATCTGCAGTATTTTTTTTCACACCACACAAAGTGGCAGCTATGGCACACATTAATTATATGAATCACAATTAACATATTTTTTCAGTCAGGTAATGCATGGAATCCAAAGAAAAATTAAGGCAAATCAAATGTTAGAATATTCAGATTCATCTGTAAGAACAGAATTGAAAATAAATTTAAAATCGAAAGCCCAAACAATAATCTATTAAGCACAAATACAGATTATAACACAATAGGTAATTTTATTTTATTTTGCATTTAATTTTTTTACTAGATTTTAAATAAACATTTTATTATCATTCACAAAGAAATGTATACACTTAAGAATAAAAAATAGGATCAGTTTTAGGTGAATAAATGGGAAATGTTTGTTTTATCCAAAGATACTTGAGGAATTTGAACATATATGCTTTCTTTTTTGAGACAGATGTGTAAGCATTTATTTAATTATTCAACATAATTCAAGTACTAACATAAAATGTGCAAATATATTTAATTGAACACCATATGTAATCTTAAAATCTCAGAGGTAATAAAACAGAACAAAATTAGTTTAGCATTTCTTTAGATGTAGTATTTTGTGACCTCATAGTCAAGATGCCCAAAGTCAACAAAGGCAAAGCAAATATAAATGCAATGACTTGAATTAGAATGATCTTGACTTATCAACAATTATACAGGCTATCAATCCTGTAGGTGTACAAAGAAGATATTTCTTCAAATGAAAATAAATAAAATTGATATGCATTGATCATATCTTAATCCACAATAGGTGAGGAATTAATGACCTGTATATTTTTATCTCTTTCTCACCATTGTCTTTCTATAACATCTTAGTAATATCAGCAAACACCTTTGAGAAAGTTTCATCATGGAATTACTTCACAAAAGGCAAAATATGAAACAAAGAAAAACATTTTTTTCCTCTATGGGAATGTGTTTTAGTTTTATTCAATGTCAAAATGATCAATTTGTAAAATAATTCAAATATAAAATGTAGAACATATCTAAAAAGTAGATTATTATATACTAATTTCCAATAGGGCAATAAAGAGTTTAATAGTCACAGACAATTTAACATTTGCCTCTTTTATTACTGAGGAAACACTTGGTCTTTTCATGAATAGCCATAGCCATATGTGTCTGTAATTAATTATAAATTATCTACTCAACTGGTAATACCTGGCACAGCTGGGTTTTTTTCCCCAAAACTCTGTAAGCATTGAAATGTTCATTAACTTCTACAGCCATATGTACATTCACATTTTTGTAATGCATAAGTCTAATTATACTTTGAGATTATATTTCTTGTTGATCATTATAAGCATTAATATTTAGTCAATGAAATTTGAAATCTTACAGCTAATGGCTAAAATAGATTTGGTTTACTCTAATAGCAGGAAGATTTCATGCCTATTGCACTTCCCATTTTTCGAGTGTGGATAGCCTTGCTAGGTACATTAATCAATGAATATAATGACAGCAGATCCAATATTGAGATTCAATATTTGTCTTAATATTTCATTATTTTCCTTACCTTGAAGACTATAGCACTGTAACACTGGGAAGCTAATATAGTTCTGTGAGGCACACAATGGGATGTAAAAATTCTCTCATTACTAACAGAGCAACTGAAAATGGTTTTTCAAAGCAAGAGAGGGGTGGGTGGGAGTGAAGAAAGAGAGTGGTAGAGAAACCAATTCAGTAAAGTTTGATAAAATCCTGGATGGAAAAGAGACTTATGCCCATATAGAGTCATAGAAACATCTAAAAGCAGAAGGGTGACTTTCAGTACAACCCAAACAGGAACCTATAATACAATTAAATTTGATCAAGAGCTTAGAAGCTTTCAAAATAGAAGGGAAATACATACTCACCAAAAATGTACGTATTTTAGGATAGAGCAAACACAATTTTTATCTTTCAAAAACTATATAAAAATGAATCTCACACAAATTATTTCTTTTTTTTTGTTTACTTATTGATTCATTGAACACAAATGGAGTACAGCTATTGTTTCACTGGTTGTACACAAAGTAGAGTCACACCATCTGTGCGTTCATGCATGTACACAGGGCAATGGTATCTGTCACCCATTCTGTTATTATTCTTACCCCCCAACCCCGACCCCACCCCTCCCTTCCCTCTATGCTATCTATCCTTCCTCCATTCTTGCCACCCTTCCCCCCCGGAATTTTGCATCATCATTCATTTATCAGAGAGACCATTCGGCCTTTGGATTTTTGGGATTGGCTGATCTCACTTAGCATAACAGTCTCCAACATCATCCATTTACCTACAAATGCCATAATTTTATTCTTCTTTATGGCTGAGTAATATTCCATTGTGTATATATACCACAGTTTCTTTTTTCCATTCATCTACTGAAGGGCATCTAGGTTGATTCCATAATCTAGCTATTGTGATCTGAGCAGCTATGAACATTGATGTGGCTGCATCACTGTAGTAATCTGATTTTAAGTCATTTGGGTATAGACCAAGGAGTGAAATATCAGGGTCAAAAGGTGGATCCATTCCAAGTTTTCTAAGGAACCTCCACACTGCTCTCCAGAGTGGCTGCACCAACTTACACTCCCACCAGCAATGTTATGAGTGTACCCTTTTCCCCACATCCTCACCAACACCTGTTGTTGCCTGTATTCTTAATAAAAGACATTCTAATTGGGGTAAGATGAAATCTTAAGGTGGTTTTGATTTGCATTTCTCTTATAACAAGTGATGTTGAACTTGACAAAGGAGCCAAAAACATGCAATGGAGAAAAGACAGCCTCTTCAACAAATGGTGCTGGGAAAACTGGAAATCCATATGCAGCAAAATGAAACTAAACCCATATCTCTCACCCTGTACAAAACTCAACTCAAAGTGGATCAAGGACCTAGAAATCAGGCCAGAGACTCTGCACCTAATAGAAGAGAAAATAGGTCCAAATCTTCATCATGTTGGCCTAGGACCAGATTTCCTTAACATGACTCCCAAAGCGCAAGAAATAAAAGCTGGAATCAATAATTGGGATAGAGTCAAACTAAAAAGCTTTTTCTCAGCAAAGGAAACAATTAGCAATGTGAAGAGAGAGCCTTCAGAGTGGGAGAAAATCTTTGCCACACACACTTCAGATAGAGCACTAATCTCCAGAATCTACCAAGTACCCAAAAATCTTTACACCAAGAACACTAATAACCCAATCAACAAATGGGCCAAGGAAATGAACAGACACTTTACAGAGGAAGAGCTACAAGCAATCAACAGATTTATGAAAAAATGTTCAAATTATTTCATTTAATAAAAGTTCTAACCTTTATCTTTAATGTGATATATTTTGTAATACTAGAGATAATGAATAGTATAATGTTTTATTACAAGCTAAAAATATATTTTTCAATTATACTTATAAATGCATAAGAAAGCAACAAGAACTTGATATGAAATATTACATGAAATATATATGTATGATTGGAATGCAGAAAATACACATATAAATATCACACAAAGAGCATATGTATGTGTGTATATATGTATATATACATATATATGCAAATATATATGAATCAAATAATGAATCAGTACAATGAGATCCAAAAATGTCAAGACACATACACGAATCTATGCTACAGGGTTATATTTTAGAATATTTTTACCAAGGAAATGTTATTCAAAACCATATATTTTTAAAAATCCCAAATTTGGAAATTCCTTTGAAAATGATCAGACTAAATTGAATGTTTTCTATTGATGTGCTTTGAATATAAAATATATAAATAATACTTAGGCATTTTATGTTTCATTGATTTTTTTCCTATAGTATTTTAATGAGATGGAATATTTAGTTCATACTGCAAAATTATAAACAAATCAACTTTTTAACAACAAGTGGCATTGCACAAATGATATTATATTGTCATCTCTTAATATCTGTAGGTAATTTGTTCCACAATCCAATAGCTATCAAAATTCATGCAAGCTCCATTCCCTTATAGGACATGGCAGAGTTTTGCATATAATTTACATGCAGCTTCCTATCTGCTTTAGATAATCACTGGGATTACCTAAAATACTAATACAATTTTTTTTTTTTTTGTAAATATCTTTTCTTCTGTGTTTCCAAGGAATATTAACAACAAAAATGTCTATATTTGCTCAATGTAGATGCAATTATTGCTTTCTGAATATTTTCAATCTGTGGATGTTTTAATACATGCATTCTTAAACTATAGATATACCATGATCATAATAAAAATGAATTTATAAACATTGACAAAAGTTATTTTGTCATAATTTTACATGACTTCAAGATAATTTAGTTAAGCTAAATGAATTTCAAAATGAATGGTAATCACTTCAAACATAATTACTTCATCTCTTCAAGCATCTTTCTTGCTAAAAGAGGACATTTTAGAAAATAAAGCAATTCAGATGATATACAGAAATACAGTTGCATTTAATAGCCTTTCAAAAGAAAGTAAAAATCCACACCTCTAAAACAGAGCACATTGTAAAATCCAATATTTAGATACTTTCTTCTTTAGTAAAATGTATGCTTACAACCAAATAAATATTAAGACAGTGACTGTTATAAATTGGAGATAAAATGTCCTCAAATGCTCATGTTAAAGAATGCAGGAATGTTTAGAGGTGAAAAGATAATATTATGATAGCTGTAAATTAATCAATGAGTTAATCCATTTACTGGATTAATAATTTGAAAAAACTACTGGATGGGTGGTAACTGTGGGCAGGTGAGGTATGGATGAAGAATATGTCAATTGGGGTGTGTCCTTGGGATATATTTTGTCCTTGGCCTATCGCTGGCTCTCTCTCTCTCTCTCTCTCTCTCTCTCTCTCCCTCTCCCTCTGCCCCCTCCAGGCTTCCCTGTGCTGAACAGATTTCCCATAGCTCGGCATTCCACCATGATACTCTGCTTCATCTGGGGCCTAGAGCAGTGGAGTATGTGGCTGTAGACTGAGACCTTTGGAAACATGAGTTAAAATAATATTTTTCTCCTCTAACTTCTTGTTGTTAGATATTTTAGTCACATTAACAAAAACTGATTAATGCAGATCTTTTCTTAAGTGAGCTATAAGTCTTCAAGTATATTAGATAATATTGATTGTATTGTCATTTACTGTTAGTTGGAGTATGAGTAAATAGCAAATATCAAAGTTAAACAAGTGTCTTAAACCCAAAACTTTCATCCTAGATTCCTTTCGAAATTATACCCCATATTAAAAATACATAGTTCAAAATCACTTTAAAATCCCATGCTCAATACAAAGATAAGTTATAGATTGCTACAATATAAGCTTCTTCTTCTTTTTTTTTTTTTTGGTATTGGATATTGAATTCAGGGGCACTCAACCACTGAGCCACATCCCCAGCCCTATTATGTATTTTATTTAAAGACAGGGTCTCACTGAGTTGCTTGGTGCCTCACTTTTGCTGAGGCTGGCTTTGAATTCCCTATCCTCCTGCTTTAGCCTCCCTGCTACTGGGATTACAGGCATGGGGCACCTTGCTCCACACAATATAAACTTTTTATGTATGAAGGAGCAGACATCACACAACTATGCCTTAGATGTTAGTCTAAGATGGGTAACAGAAAAAAGAGAGGTAAAATAGAAATAGTCAAGTTCAAAGACACTAACGGAAGGAAAGAGTGTTTTAAGAAGCCCATAGAATGATAAAGGTCACAAAGCCCTGAGTGGAAAATTATGTTTTAATATGTAAAAAAAAAAAAAAAAGAAAACAAGAATAATTAGATACTGCCAACTCTGCAAAGAGCAATTAAAATTATGGATGAGCAAAACAGAGGGTGAGAATAAAATGATGAAAAATAAAATCAATCTGTAACACTCTAAAAAGTTCCCTAATGTAACCTGGAAAATGTAAAAGGAAGAGAAATAGCAAGAAACACAATAACATTGTGGCCTGCGGGATCTAAACTTGCCTTTCTTGGAAAGTTATACAATGTTAAGAGAAAGATCAAATTTGCAGCAATCAGTGTATATAAGATTTCAATAAAATTAAGAAATATATTCAGGGTAAAATGGAACTTGTTAGATGAGAAAATAGAGGCCAGCTGAGAAAGGATGGATTGAAGACAGAGGCGGTGAAGCGATTCTGAATGACTTTAACATGGAGCCATGAAAGAAAAAGATGTTACTTTCACTGACTTTTCTTCAACAGTCCACCCAGTAGTTTAGCCAATGTAATTGGCCAACAAAAATAATCAATAGCATCTACTTTTTAAAAAGAAGAAAGAAAATTGCTCTTCCTCACAGAAATCCTGACAAATCTATTTAAAAGAAACATTGAAGTCTAAAACAAACTTATTAATCCTACTCAGAATGTTCTAAACTACAGCAGGAAATAATACACAAGAAATTGTATGTTTCTGTATTAGCAATTAAAAGTTGGAAATGTAAACAATATCTTTTAGAGGAACAAAACAGGAAATATTCTGGCACAAATCTCACAGGATGTATTACAATGAAAGCTTTGGAAATCAGAGGTTAGTAGCTGTCATACTATATTCCATCCCACCCCTGGTGACAAATGACAGGGATGTTTCTCAAATTCCATTTCTCCATGTGTGGCTATTCTCTACCTGGAAGATTTTATCTGAAAATGATGGACTGGAAATTACAAGAATATAGCACATTTTGTATGACAAACTAACATGTGGAAGTTACACAAAGGTCTTTCAAATGATCAAACATTTACACAACAATTATCACAGCAGCAATCCCCACACCTGCTGCTTTGGGAATGTGCCCAAACCTGCTGCTTTGGGAATGTGCCCCAACAAATGGGTAGGACTCCCACTTCCTTCTCCACTCCACAACTTAGCTTGACCTCTAAGCTTCCTGTATCTTATAGAAAGATAAAATTTGCATTAATTCTTTGCTCTACATTTCAGCAGTATATTATAAGATTGTTTGGCCTTAACTCTGATTTGACTTTAAGCCTCTTCCCCAACCATCTTTTACTTTTATCTTAAAGTATTTAAGTGGAGTATAGACAGGAAAGAAGGGTGCTAAAGATTATAAACTCCATCCAACAGTAAGCAGTCAAGTCCTCAAGTTTACATTCATTTGCCAGAGGATACCAACATGGAGCAAGCAAATGAGATTCTAATGCTTTGGTTCATACCCTCTTTGTAGCAATGATTCATTTGCAAATTGGCCCCCTTCTTGGTTTAGCAGATCTGCAGTTTGTATTGGTGTGTGTGGGTGGCGGGGGGAGTGTCTGTGTTTTACTGGGAATTGAAACCAGGGACTTGCACATGCTAAGCAAGGGCTCTACCACTGAGCACATCCATTTTCTTGATTCTATGTTGAGGCAGGTTATCCTAAATTGTCCAGGATGGCCTCAATCTTGTGATCCTTCTCTTTAGTCTCCTGAGATTACAACTGGAATTTCAATCAGGCACCACCAAGTCAGGCTCAAACTTGCACTTCTGATGTTATCTATTACACACTGTCCCCATCAGAGAGAAATAGAACAACAAAGCACTATTTAATCATATTTTCCAACATGCAGCCTCTATATGTTTATGTTGATTGGAGAGTTGTATCTCTACTTCTCCATTCAAGACTTAGAGTATGCTCTACCAACAGCAGATTGGACCACCTTCTATTAGCCCTTGGGGCCCTTGCTTCTCCTCTTTCAGAAAGGCATTTGTCAGTTAGCTTCCCATCTTCTTCAAAATCTATCAGATTTCTACTCACAATCTCAAGAAGGTAGCCTGTCACAATTTTATGGATGCTGGCAGAACACAGGAAATCACTGTGTCTGAGATAAAGGACATTATTACCAAAGCAGAATAAGAAAAATGAGCTTCAGGTTCACAAAAATGTCCCTTAAGAGAGTATTGTGTATGAAGTTACTTTATGTCACAGGTGATGAACCTCATGCTTAGAGAACTTGAATCTTTTATAATCAGCTGCCAGCAAATCTGCCTAACTTTTGCCTTGGGCAAGCAGACCTGCCTGACATTTGTCCTGAAGGATGACATTATCTTTATTATACTGGAAAGGAAAAGAAGCCTTTCCTCTATTCCAGAGGAACACAGTATCCATATTCCAAGCTGTTCCTTACACAAACATCCATAAAAACAGAATCTTTCACAGAAAACATCTACAAAAACAGAATCTTTAGCAGAAGCTATTTCAATTCATGTGCAAAATTTGGGAATTTATGATGTTTAAATCTATAATTTTTGGCATGTTATCATATTTGCCTCTTTAATTATAAGATATTATTTTGACTTTATTTTCTACAATTGTTTTAATTATTTTCCTCCCATAATAAATTTTGGGGGATACAGCTGATTTTGCAGCATTTCTGATTTATAGTCACACACACACCACATACACACCGACACATAGAACTATATTTATTGCATATATAAGCAATTGTATGTTCATATGATCCACTCATGCTTGTTCTCAGATACAAACATGTCCTCAATCATTTGCATTTTACAACATTACTATTGTGGAACTCTCTTTTTCAGTGTGTACTATAGGTGTTCTAAATATCGTTGAGTCATCCAAAGTTAATTACAAAAAATAAGTAGAGAAATAAATGTTTTCCAAATAGCCCATGATTCAATCTTATTCTCTAAAATGTCCACTATTCTTTTAACAATATAAGTATAAAAAACAATTTTTATGTGCCAGTTTAGAAATTTTGGGTAACTATTGAGCTACTTACTTCTTCACAAAGTTTTGTTATAGAAAAAGCATTCTATTTTGGCAACTACTGATTAGTTAATGCTCCTGTAAGCACAAAAAAGGAAAACGGGAGGCAGACCTCAATGGATTCAGAGAAGCCTTTATTCCTTCGCAGAGTCGGGTGTCATTCGGATCCACTTTCCTGATGGAAAATGGCCACCAGTTAAAGGGGGGATTCTGATTTTATAGGGAAGGAGGAGGAGGATGTAATCATTGTGGACGTGCAGTTTTGACCATCAGGGGCTAGCTGTACAGGTTAAAATTAGATGCCAAAGGATGAGTGTTCAAATCTTGCCCAATGTCATTCAGGATTAGGTTGACCTGGGGAAGGTCAAGGTTTAGGGCCTAGCATTCCATATCCACCCTTTTCCCCAGGGCCTATTGTTATCAGGAATGCCCTGGGAGAGGTTTAGTCTCCTTTCCCACTTCTCAAGTCACACCGTCCCTTCATTTCTCTTGGGGAGTTATTTTATAGGAATATTATTTTCCATAACCCTTCAGTTCCTATGGGAGAATTGTTCCCTAAAATAATTGTCATCTTCACAATCTTAAAGAGAAATACTCACCATTGGACATGATGTTTTTAATTTTAATTACAAGGAACTCAAGGAATAATGTCCTAAAGTCTTAGAAAACTATGTAATCAGTTGGGTGAGTGATAGCATACGATGGCTAAATATCAACTTTAACCTACTGCAGTGGTTATTTTATGTTATTTTTTCTAGGTTTTTAAAATATCATGATTGAAGTGATATATGGCAAAAGAAAATGAGGAGATCAATGATTGAACAACATCTTTTCGAGGGACTCAACACACAATTATAAATGAAAATACTTAGGAATGACCATAATTTGTAGAAAGCAGAAAGACGAATATTCTCTGTGTGCCCTAGAATTAAAATAAAGGAGTGACGATCCTCAGGCCAGTAACTTTTTCTATTTTTTTTTTTTTGTAATTTTCCTCAAATATTTCTCAGATTTTCACTTTGAAGCTTTTTCAAAACTATTTTTATTAAAGATGTCAAACTCAGAAAAAATATATACAAGTTAAAGCCACACAATATTTTTATGCAATTTGCCTTTCTCTTAGTTAAAAAGAACTGCTAAGAGTGTTTTAAGCATTGCATAAAATTGAATTCCAGTATAAAAATGAGTACTTTTATTTCAACTAACAGCTGTTCAAATATATACTTCAAATTCATCTGTAAATAGATTCCAAGTATAGTAATGTGTTAAAAAGACATTGCAAATCTGCAATGCATTTTAATCCAAAAGTTAGTATATTAAATATTGCCTTTATAAAGAAAAATATGACAAACTGAACCAAACACTTAACTATGCATTATGCCCAATAACTGGGTTTCTACATGATAAAAAATTTAAAGATGGTGATCAAACATACTGTTAAATCTAAAAGATTCCGGTGCTTAAGGAACACTTACAGTATGAAACATTTATTTTCATCTTCCTGTCCTTCAAGCATTCACATCTTTTTTTGTAAAATTCTATAGGGTCCATGCTGAGCCTTTATTCCTATCCTCATTACACCTCTCTGTTTTCTGTGCCCCTGCTTGGCTACAGGTTCCCAAAGGGTTTGGTTGCTGTTGGTGTACACAATGCTTTATTCTTCTCAGTACTCTATTGCTAAGCACTGTTTATTTTTTGTTTTTTATAAAAAATAAAATTTTTATGTTCTAATTAGTTATACAACAGAATCCATTTGTGCATTTTGATAATTCATACATAAATGCAGTATAATTTCTCATTTTTTTGATGTGTACATGTTGTAGAATCACATGCAGTCATATATGTACATGAGGTAATAATGTCTATTTCATTCTTCTATCTTCCTACCCCCACACTCCTGCCCCGCCTTTACTCCCCTCTATCCAATCTACAGTAACTCTATTCTTCCCTAGTGCCCTCCACCCTGTTGTGAATTAGCAACCTCATATCAGAAAACATTTGGCCTTTGGGTTTTGGAGTTTGGCTTATTTTGCTTAGCATGATCTTCTCCAACTACGTTCATTTATCAGCAAATGCCATAATTTCATTTTTCTTTAAAGCTGAGTAATAGTCCATTATATGTGTGTGTGTGTGTGTGTGTGTGTGTGTATGTATATATATATATCACATATATTCCATCATATATATACGTATATGTGTATATATA
Organism: Glaucomys volans; assembly: GCA_020662805.1. Classification (NCBI taxonomy): domain Eukaryota; kingdom Metazoa; phylum Chordata; class Mammalia; order Rodentia; family Sciuridae; genus Glaucomys; species Glaucomys volans. The sequence goes on along the minus strand of JAJEJO010001648.1, from coordinate 157,012 downwards.
TATATCCTATATCACATCTTTATCCTTTCATCTGTTGAAGGACACCTAGGTTGGTTCCATAATTTAGCTAAGGTAAATTGAGCTGCTATAATCATTGATGTGACTGTGTTACTGAGGTATGCTATTTTAAGTCCTTTGGAGTATAACCTGAGGAGTGGGATAGCTGGGTCAAATGGTGGTTCCACTCAAAGTTTTCTGAGGAATCTCCATACTGCTTTCTTTAATGGTTGCACCACAGAGACAAACCCACATAAAAACAGTTAACTCATTCTAGACTAAGGAGACAAAAATAATTCACTGGAGAAAAGACAGCATATTCAACAAATGATGCTGGGAAAAATGAGAAGACAATGTAACAAAATGAAATTAAACCTGTATCTCTCACCCTGCATGAAACTCAACTCATAGTGGATCAAAGACAGGCACTAGAACAGAGACCCTGCACCTTCTACGAGAAAAAATAGATCCAAACCTTCACCATGTCAGCCTAGGATCTGACTTCCTTAACAAGACCCCTAAAGCTCAAGAAGTCAAATAAAAATTCAACAAATGGGATGGATTCAAACTGAAAATCTTCTCAAGAAAAGAAACAATCAATAATGTGAAGAGAGAGCCTACAGATTGGGAAAAAATCTTTACCACATGTACCTAAGATAAAGCATTAATTTCTAGGAAACTCAAAATTAATTAATCTCTATTAACTCAAAAAACTTAACACCAAAAACCAAATAATCCAATCAATAAATGGGCTAAGGAATTGAACAGATATTTCACAGAAGACAATGTACAATAGATCAACAAATACATGAAAAACTGTTCAATATCTCTAGCAAACAAACGAAAAACGAAACTGCTCTAAGCCAAGGTTTTGATTCAATGATGTTATAATGCTGCTATACTAACATTATGGATGACTGTTCTGTGGGTTATTTATTTTAAATGTACTTCTATTGAGCTAAAAATTATATGTAGTGAAATCCACAGATCTTAATATCATTTGGATAAGAAGACATTTTAAATATTGATAAAATATAATTTATCAAAATTTGGAGATTGTGTCCTTTGTCAGAAATCCTGTTTACCATAAGGTTGGGAAAATATTTCATGTTGCCTGATTGCTGTCTGCAACGCTGGAGGGTCTCCCACTGTGTTGGACAAACCCTATCAGCACACCGGAGGGTCACCTTGTGTTGGACGAAACTGTCAGCAACACCAGCAAAGCATGGGAAAAGGAAACTCAGCCTCTGTGCAAAGATCTGAGAAGAGCTTTATTCAGGGGAAATGGAGTACTTGTCACAAGGAAGCTACTTCTGTCTTTACTGTGTATAACACTCTCCTTTATATGCTTGCAGTTAAGGTAACCATACATCTCAAAGGTCAAGCCTTGCATAAGCACTTCCTTGCCTATTTGGCAGATTATCGGTTGGTAATAGAAAGTAACAAGCAATTCTGTGAACCCAGGGGTGACAGGCTCACAAGCCAATAAAGAACTGTTTTACTGACCACAGAAGAACACCCTGTTCACAGAACATAGGATAGGGGTATGAGGTGCTACTCCCCAAGGAATCTGGCTGGCGCCCCAGTCTTGTGACAGAACACCATGTAGGCCTCCTTCTAGGGAACAGGGCTCACAATTTCATATGTTTCTTTCTGAAAGATTAAATCATTACATTTTAGGTGTAAATCTGTATAGCATTAACTCCATACATGGTTCCATTTGTGAGATGACCAAATCTACTTGTTCATATATTTTCCCATCTCATTTGAGAATTTTTCTTTCTCATAGAATTGCCTTGGTACCACTTGCTAAAATATCAAGTTATGTCATTGTGAATCCAAACCAACATGCTCATTTTTATGTATTTTCTCTTTTGCTTCACATATATTTTGTTGATATTTATGAAAATGCCATGTTAATATACACACAAATAATATACATTATTTTAATCTTATTAAAATGTTTGAAATTAATTAGTGTAAGTCCTTTAATATTGTTTTAATTTCTAACATTTGTTTTGAAAAATTTAAGCACTGTACAGAATGAAACTGATATTATCTTTTTTTTGTAAGAACTTCCTTATATTGGATTTGGATTTGTACTAAAACTCTATACCAATAGTGATGTTAAAGATAAATTAACTACAAATAGAAGCCATGGAAATTTTGAGTTGTTCTTATTACAGTATACCTTAAACTAAAAAAAAAAAAAACAACAATTTTAAGATAGAGCTTTCATCAAATATGATTACTTGTAGATTCAGTCACCCTTTACTTCATAAACTTTGGAAATTTTAGCTTATGTCTTTAATTTTAAAAGTCTCAACATTAATTTTCATGTAAATTATTTATCTCAGTATTGGCAAATAAGTGTCCTGAAAGCAGAGTGTGTTTGGCTCTGTGCCAGTCTTAGATTTAGACCCAATGAAAAGAGATAAATATCTGTTCAAATAACAAAATAGTGACGGTATATTTATTTTGAGTCCTAGACTCATTTGAACTTTGGTTAGATTGAGTACATTAGAGAAAAGTCTTTAAGGAATCAATAATGCGAAATAATAGACTCTCTTTTCATAGGATATGGATGGAGTATACCCTTGGAAGCATCTAAATGAGGTGGAGTAAGGAGTGGAGGGAGGGAGACAGAGAAAGAGACAGAGAAAGGGAGAAAGAGAGAGAGGGATTTTGCAGCAACCAAATGTTAATTTGCTTATTCACCAAGTATTTTGTAAATGTACAGAAATAGTCAATTTAGAGATGTAATTATTTTACTTTTAAAAATTTGCTTATGAAGAGACTGTAAAAATATAAATACTGTATTCTTCAATGTGACACTATCTTATTTTATCATACAACATACATATTTTGAATACCTTTTTCTTCTTCAAGAAAAGTTGTTTTTGCCTTTCTTGAGTTCCATCTCAGAATAACTTTTCCACATACTGGAATTTTCTGTTTTCTTCAGTTATTTGTCTAAGACTTGTCATCTGTTTTAACATTCCTGAACACCACTTGCCCTGTTATGGAAGCCTCATTCTGTTGCAAGTCTCCTGTTATTTCTGAGAAAGAATTTTATTGCAGTATAACTGTTTATTTTTGTAGTTTTAAAAATAACTATAATTACTTTAATTATGATAACTGTATATTTATTTTGAGGATACATGCATCATAGATTTAGATCTTCAGATTTGAAATAAAAATCCAACTACACTTTTCACCTTTCAACAAAATAAGACACTAAGTTTCTGCAGAAAATATTAACTCTTTTAAATTATCTCTGTGATTTACATAAGATGTTTATGATGAAATTTGATGGTATATTAATCATCAGAAAGTACAAATTTGAAATCTGTATTCCTAGTCACATTTTGCCTGAATTAGAATGGCTGAAATGCAGTCTAGGTTACATGTGAGCATTTCAAGATCATTTTGAAATAAATAGGGTAAACATAAGTGATAAATGAGAATTTTCTATACGACTCTAATGGCTACATAAAGAAATTTCCTAAGTGACAGTTATTACTAAAAATAAGAAAAAATACTGGAGGAGTTTATTCTACCAACTTAAAAGAAAAGGATATTCTAGAATTGAGATAGTTCAAGGTATTTGCTAAGCATAAAAGACCATTATTGTCAATAAGAGAATACAGGGTAAATTGAATAATAGTCAGATGGAAGAATCTATGATTTGAAAAAGTAAAAAAAGTGGATCCATTTATATGTTGTGATCACAACTGTAGAATCGTCGTCAGACACATTTTAATAGAAAACTGTACTCATTAATTGTTTGTCTTCAAGAAAAAAGGAAGAAAGCCATTTTTTCATTACTAGGTGTAAGCTGACAAGTCCCCTGTAACCTTCATGTTGAATGAGGCAGAAACACAGCAGCACTCCTCTTCAATGATTCACTGAGGGGGGAGGCATTCTGTTTATATTTATCTCTGTTGTTTCTGGAAGATGATCCAACTTATTACTCATTGGAGAGAAAGTCCTTAATCAGTTTACAATTGCCTTGATGCATAAGAGCACTTGCTATACAAGCAGCAGGTGTAGGAGTCAGAATGATTGAGAAAATATGTTTCAAAAACAGCAGGAAGAGAAATTAGATAGCAGGAATGGCACTTAATTTCCTCACCCTGCTCAGGGAACTATCTTTAATGGTTTAAAGTAAGGTTAGAAACATCAGCTACCAGAAAATGAATGTGGAAGTTTACAAAGAACAAAGTATTTAAGGAATACACTATAATATAAAATTAAATTTACCATGTTAGCTCTTGATGGGCATGTGATTGACCTTGAAGTTGTTAGAGGATGCTAAGGAGTGGGACTTTTAGTTAACTAGATTACTAACTGTAAATATGGCATGGCAAAGGTTGGGAGTGGGTTGAAGAAATGGAGATTGAAAATGCCAGGTAGTGAGAGTTTAATTGGTATTCTTTACAACCACAAGAAATTTTGAGAGACCTGCAAACAAATCTATCAGAATGGTGAGATGAGGATGAGTAAATAAAGGTCTTGGAATTTTTTACTTCAGAGAAGCAGAACTCATGAAAAGGCTTTCATCTACAATATAAGATGATTATTATTAAAAAAAAAAAAAGAAACATGTAGCTAACTAAAAGCTACATTAATCTGTATGAGACTGGGTGCAGTAAGATCAAATAGGAGACTGAATGAACAAATTCAGGAGACAACTGAGATTACTCAAAAATGACAAAAAAAAAAAAGTTCTGCCTTGGGTAGCAGGTTGGTTAGCATCACTATTCACCGGAAAAGGCAATAATGAAGAAAACAACAATGTTCAAAATCAAGGTTGGACAGAAAAAAATGCAAAGGATGGCTTCTACATGTTCATTGATGTCAATTTTACTGTGAATTAATCTGATATAGATCAGAAGCTTGGGTTTGAACTCAAAGATAAAATTACGTTGTAGTCTGAATGCAGACTAATTTAGAGAAAAGTGGACAGATATTGTAAGGAGTTAATTAAGTAAGAAGGTTTGATGTTGCAAAAGTGAAGTGAAAATTGATACACGTGAATAAAGATTCATTTCTCAGGATAAAAGTTAGAACAAAATTTAGAGAATTAAGATAACTGATCAAATAGACAAGGAGGAAGGACACCTATTCCACAGAAACAAAAGGCAGAAGAGAAGATGAGAATGCACACAAAGCTACAACCTAGGTGACAAGCAATCACAGGAGTTTCTATATGATAGTGTTTAGATTCCTTACTAAGTAGCAGTTAAAGTCATCTGTGCTTTGAGGAAAGAGAAAAGAAAGTAAATTGAGGGGCAAAACAGACAGTTGCTAAAATAACTGTGAAGTAGAAGAAAGAGAGAATAATGTTGGCAAGGCAAACACAAGACCCATTAATGGCCATAAATCAATAGTGACATTTATCTGCTTTTATGGCTACATTGGTCTGATTTATCCAGCAGTTCTTAACTTGCATACAGGAGAAGAAAAACACATGGTGGGTTTCACCATGAATGTGTAATGTTAAAGAACACTAGTAGGATAGAGAGGAAAGTAGTTCCACAAGAAGGAAAGAGGTAGGAAGTTTGAAGTGTGAAGGAGGTAGGAAGGAAAAAGCTTGAAGAATGAAAGAGGAAGAAAAAAAGTCCAGAAAATGAAGTTCAGAATGAAGCAGAACAGAAAATTTACAGATACCTGGAAGAGAGATAATGAAGTTCCTAGAACCCCTGAGAGTTCTGTTTTTTCACTCTATCACACTACCCATACCAAGATTTTCCTGGTTGGGCTTACATTTAGTAGTACCTGGCTCCTTCAATTTAAGTCTGATTTTCTTAACATTACACTGGTATTTCTAGGCACTTTACTTAATATTTCTTGAAAAACACAAGTATATTTAACTCTTTCAATTCCCATTTTTTTTTCTCTAATTTTATCATAAATTTATGCTGTGGTTTGAATGTGTATGCATACTTTCTCTGATTCACTTGTGATTTGAAGGGGATGTGGAAACAAGTCCTAAGTACTCCTCCCTGATGAGTGGGTCAATGTCATCACAGAAGTGTGATAGTTATTGTGAGAATGGATTTGATCCAAAAGTGAACAGGGCTTCCTCTTGCTCTCACTCTCGCTCTCTTGCCCTTTCTCCTTTTGCCTGGGGGTGATGTAGCACAAGAGCCCATCCTGAAGGCAGTGCCAAGGTCCTGGACTTCCTAGGATCTGGAACCAGGAGCCAAACAGAGCTGTGCTCAATATACATCACTCATTCTCCAGTGTTGTTTCCATAGCAGAAAATGGACTAAAATATCCTGTTTCCTTCTTTTTTCCCAGTACAGTTAGTCTTTTAATTCCTTGACTATTTTCATTCTGTGACCTGAATTCTTCATTTTAATATTAAACATCATCTTTTCAGCTTTGATACTTTCCAGCATATTTTTTGATTACACAGCTCTCTTTATTGGAAGTCGTCCCTGAAAGTTATTAGTCAAATTTTTCCTGACATAAACATGCTTTCCAGATATTATCATAGTTAAACACTTGACTATTTTCTTGCACACTGTTGAAATATTTCATTTGGTTTGTTTAAGAGATCTGTAAATATGTTTCTCAATGTGACGTGAAATAGCAATGAATGGATTAGTTTTTTTGTGGAAGGACCAGTATTCACTGATCAAGCTTTATAAATATTGACTTTATTTTCATGGTTGCATCCTTGTTGCCTCAAATGTCTGAAGACTTCAAGCCTCAGGTTGGATATGTGATGGGGTCATTGCTCTCATGAGACATTTTTGGAATGCCCATATGTGTATTTTCTTACCCTGCTTAGCATTGCTAAATACATAAGCACCTCCTGTAAAGAACAATGCTTTCTTCGGGGAAGATCTTAAATATCAAAAAGCAAATTGAAATTCATTGGAAAATTAATATGTTAAAATAATGCTAAAATTATAATGTTCAGTAGTATATGTATCAACGTTTTTTATTTTGCATCAGCTATGAAATGCATGCTTCTATTTCATATAATATATGCGTAACTTTAGAATGTTATTATGAAAGGAAACTTCTGACTTTGGGGTTCCAGATATTCTCTCGGTGACAGAATAATTTATTCTCTTGGTGACAGAATTATTTTTTTCAATGTTCAAGGGCATTTTATTGGTGCAGAAAAGAGAAATACATAGATATGGTGAAAATGTAGGCAGGGGAAAGGTTTTATTTTTAAAATAATGTAAAGAACACTTTTATGTGGACTTATGTTTTTCTAGTCTGTGTACTAGAAACAGTATTCAGTAATTCTATGTGTCCATTTTTCTTTTATATTAAAATTGAACTTTATTAAAAATATGAGTGTCTTTAATGAATACTACAGTAAAAATATGTAGACTCAATGATAAATTATAACTTTAATATAAAACAATGCATATTAGAAAATAAACATTTAATAACTTTACTTTTATATAGTACTTATATTTGTATTTTTACTTTAATATATATTTTACACATAAAAGTACAAATAGTTTTGCTCTTTCACAAATATTAATAGTATATTTTTAAGAATATTTCTACTATAAATGTGTATGTGTATAATACTACTTAAAAACATATTTATCTCTAATATATAGAAACAAATTAGAATTGAATTAGAGACACAAAGCCTTAACAAATAACCCACATTAGAAAACATTTAAATCACAATAATCTCAATATTTAAATGATGTGTGAATTAGGATGCTGTGTACTTTAGTCTTAGAATACTTTTCATTAAAATATTAAAATACTTGTATATGAATATTCAGATAATACAGAATGCAGAAAACTAGCAGACTTTACAAGTATTTAATTTAGAAGTTTTCAATGTTTATCACTACTAAACTTGAATCAATTCTTCTAAAGATATTAGGACCAAAAAATAGTTATTTGTGTCACACCCCAACAAAACAATCACCAGGCTATGAAGGAAGGGCCTTTTCATCCATACCTGATTGTACAAAGGATCACGTTTTGCATAGAGACCACTGACATCTTGCACAAAAATTACTTCCAAGACACCTGACCAGTAATTACATGACCTGATAATGCATGGACACCAACCTTGCTGTTTATTCTGGTAACCAAGGATAATTGTTTCAAAACCACAAGTGTGACTTTCATCATGTAGTTTTTAAGAATGTGCATTTCCTTGTCTCCCTAAAGGAGCCTGTGGTACCTTACCACACATGTCCCAGATTGCAACACCCTGCTCTATTCTGGAATAAACTCTTTACTCTGCTGGTTTATTTCCTAGACATTTTAGGTTTTTATTTCATGGGTAAATAAAAAGACCCTTTAAAAAGGAACTGCTACTCCAAAGTGTTGAATAAACAAAATTTATTTTTTAAAGTAGCAGTTTTTTTTCCCCCTTTGGAAAGAAAAAAAGAAACCCAAGAACAAAATATACATCTAACAACTAGATTCCCACATCTTATTGATCATAGTATATAGAAAAGAATCAATTTTAATATTTTTAGTGTTATATATGCTAAATGAGAATACCTGTTTAAACTATTTCGAGCTCAGTGATCATAATCCATATAAAAGCAAAAACTGTTAATTCACATAATGAATATTGCTCCCAGATGTACCAAGTGCCTTCAAATGCCACTGATCTTTGTGAGGGCCTAAAATACACATTTAAAGATATCACCAGGAATTATCTTATCAATGTCATAGACAGAAAATACAGGATTTTCAAAAAGAATTTTGAACTTGCAATTCCATCCCTCTGTGCTATCTATAAAGAGATTTATCCCTTATGCAATCACATTTGACATTTCATTGTATGAAAACATTTTTATAAAAATTCAAAGTTCCTTATGTTTATAGATTTTTATAAAAGAACTAGAACTTTAATGTTTTTTCTTTTATAATAATTGTGTGCTGATGAACAAAAGGCTGAATTTTAATGTTGGTGTATATAATTGTCTCAGAAGAGTTTCTGAGAGCAATAGTGTATGGCTGATGTAAATGAAACTGTTAGTAATTATTTGTTTTCTGAGGTCAGCAATGTTCTGTTTACATAGCAATTGTCTCTACATGGTTTACCCTTGAAATCCTCAAAGGAACTAAATTAGTCTTTAGTTACACTAAGCACATATAAGGTGTTTTTATTGAATTAATAAAGATAGAAATGAGTACAAAGAAAACAAGCTCTGGGCCACTACGCTCTGAAGAGACTGGACTCGTGATAGTCATTGTCTTCTTCCTATAACCTATTCTATCAGAAACAGATGATGAAGACGGGTGACAATTGGAAACTGAAGTCCATTTCCCTCTTTAAAGACCATATATGAAGGACACATTCTGAGGTCCTGGGAAAGAGGACTTCAATATGTTTCATGGGGGATGTATTTGAACTCACAGAAACCAGTAACAAGGAAACCGATCCAATAATCTTACATTTAGAAGGGGGGAATGGAATTATTTTAAAAATGATGTTTGTCAGAAACATAAACAACAAAAGAAAGAAAGTGAATACACAAAATACACAAAAAGAGAAATTGGATATTGCTTGTAAATCACTGTGATATGTATATCACAGTGCATAACTTTGATATGTATAGATATTTGAAAATAAAAATTAAAAATCCTATACTAGTATCTGTAGAGCATACTACATTTAGTCAGATATTAAATAAATAATAAAATCACAATAAATAATAAAAGCTCCCCAAAATATGGAGTACTAATGCTCATTAAATAATAACGATTTCTGGAGATTGATATAAATTACTATAAACTACAAATTCCTACTGAGCTTCATTTCCAGGAAATAAATTGTGACCAATATCACCAAAAACATATAATATACTTAAACATAAAAATATGGTCCATGGGGGGGTAATTTGGTCTTTATTCCTTTTTCAATCTGATTCATTAAAAAAAAAAAAATAGCAACAAATTGTTGAACACTCATCCTTTTTGCAGATTGGATTTACAAATGTCTCCCTTTCATCCTCCACTTTCATGGTGTTCATACCATGGGTGTGTGAGAAAGGTGAGGGAAACAGAGTGGGGGTAAAAAGAGAAAGAAAACAAAAAGTTATGAAAGGAAATAATATTAAAAAGAACAATCTAGAAGGTAGCATTCACTTCATAAGCCAGAGTGCAGACTGTGGTAATAAATAAGTCCAGTTTTAAATAGAAATTTAAGTCTTCATAGCTATGTTTACTTAGAGAAGTCAATTAATCAGAGTAAGTTTCAGTTTCCTTCTCTGGAACATGGAGCTGTTATGTCTACTCCAAAGAGTTGTCCCATGAGACAACGGTTATGAAATATTGAGTATTGTGCTTTGCATATAAAAATCATTTATTCTTGTAGCTAATTTGTATCAATCAAACATATGTATGTGTACATGTGTATTATATATAAAGTATATTTATAAATCAGGACCCATAAGGAAAGAATATGCAAATTTTCTTACATAGGGAATAAACACTGAAGCAGTTTATACTTAAAGTTAAATTCAAATGTGCATACATAATTTAAAATAATGAATGAAAATATCAAAATTAAACTTTAAAAAATTAATGAACAGCAGGAAACAATAATTTTACATTAATAATAATCCTATTCCTTTCATTATTAGAAGTGAGATGTGGGAGAAGGGCAGGAAAGACAATGTGACATGATAAATTCCTTATCTTCTATTTAAAGAATGAAAAGTTTTTCATCCAATGATTATGACAATTGGAGAAAGCATCTACATTATGTTAGAATTCATACACTAAGAATTCTTGATGCTTTCACAGTGAGGTTATAGATGTCTAGCTGCCTTTCTTCTGGCATTTGTTTTAATATGCTTTAAAAAATGAAGTTGTTTAAATTGATAACTTTTAGAAATAATGTCTTTGTTAAATTGGATAATTGGTGAAATTTCTGTTATATATACAGCATATAATTCAACTAGAATCATATTAGTAGAAATCATCTATTTTTACTTGGAATCAGCATTTCTAAAAGCTGATTCTAAAGTTTTTGAGAAGAAAACTGGCTTAGGATCAGACTTCCTTAACATGACCCCCAGAGCACAGGAAATAAAAGCAAGAATCAACAAATGGGATGGATTCAAACTGAAAATCTTTTTCTCATCAAAGGATACAATCAATAATGGGATAAGAGAGCCTACAGAGCAGGAAAAAAAATTTTCCACACACACTCCAGACAGAGCACGGATCTTCAAAATTTATAAAGAACTTAAAAACTTTACACTAAAAATACAGAGAACCCAATCAATAAATGGGGTAAGAAACTGGGCAGACACTTCACAGAAGAAGATATCCAGGCAATCAACAAATACATGAAAAAGTGCTCATCATCTCTAGTAATTAGAGAAATGCAAATTAAAACCACCCTAAGATTTCATCTAACTCTAATAAGAATGGCTATTATCAAAAACACAAGCAATAATAAGTGTTGGCGTGGATGTGGGAAAAGGCACACTCGTACATTGCAAACTGGTGCAGCCCACTCTAGAAAGTAGTATGGAGATTCCTCAGAAAACTTTGAATGTACCCACCATTTGACCCAGCTATCCCAATCCTCAGTTTATACCCAAAGGACTTAAAATCAGCAAAGTACACTGATGCAGCCACATCAATGTTCACAGCTGCTCAATTCAAAATAGCTAGATTGTGGAACCAACCTAGATGCCCTTCAATTGATGAATGGATAAAGAAACTGTGATATATACACAATGGAATATTACTCATCCATAAAGAAGAATAAAATTATGGCATTTGCTGGTAAATGGGTGGAAATGGAGAATATCATGCTAAGTGAAAATAAGCCAAGCCAAAAAAAACAATGGCCGAATGTTTTCTTTGATAAGTGGATGATGATACATAACAGGGTGCAGGGAGGGGTGGCAGATGGGGGACGAGAGAAGAAAGGAGGAACTTTCGATGGTGAGGAGGAAAATGGGACAGGAAAGGGTATATGTAATATTGCACGAAACATGTGAATCTACATTGTGTACAACCATAGAAATGAAAAGTTGTTCCCCATTTGTACCCCAAGTTGTACCCTGCAAAAAAAAAAATAAAAATTAAAAAAAAATACTTTATGAACCATAGGGGAATTTGAAGGATACTACTTAGACTTCCTCTTGACCATTCAAGTGAATGAGATACATGAAATTTGGCCCTCTTGGTTGCTACCCTGACAACTGATGAGTGATTCAAAATAAATGAAATTTTAGGGGACAGTAAATATCATCAGAAAAGTAAGAAAAGTAACAAAAGGTTAACTAGTGCTATTGTAAGTACAAATAGATAAATTGTATTTTTCATCAGAATTAAACAATAGTTTGAAATTCTTCTAGAGTAGCAAGTGTTCCTGAACTGGATTCATCATTTTTAAAGAAGAAACTAGCTTTACTTTGATAATTATTTCAACTTTAAAATCTTACAACTTAAATAACTTTTAAAATTAGGAGAAGTAATACTTTAAAAATCATTGTTAAAAATACTCGAGTTAGTCGATTCACTGTATTTCATGAATTGTGTTTCAAGATTTTTCCTCCTTCTAAATATGAGCATTTAAATGTTTATTAAAATTTGATAATATGACAAAGTTATGACCCATAACATTGGTTAAGCTCAGTTTTTAATAATTAAAACATGAGAAAAAAGTTACCAAATGGATCATGAATTCATCATGAAGTATATTCTAATCATGACATTAAGGCAGGACAGAGGAATCATGTTATAAAATAGCATAAGTTAGAAGTAAATAATACAGGGACTTTGGCTAACAAAGAAACCCACCTCCAATTTTGCAAAGCTATGTTGAACAACATCCCTTTATATATAACACAACATGACACACTTGGTATTTTAAATGTTAACTTTACAAAATAAGTAATATCCACAACTATATTAAAATGATAAATAGCTTGTAATTCAAAGTGAGTCATTATATATATATATATTATAAAACTAATTTTGCTCTCTTCTACATAGATTTAAATATATTGTGAGCATAAATAGCCTCTGAACTATTTGAAGGTTTTTTTCAGTTTTGTAAATTATAATAAATCTTTTGGTTTCCTAATTTTCACCAGTACTCAACCAAAGGTGTCCAAAATGTAGTAGTACTCAGTAACATCATATAGGAAGACACCCAATGATAATGCTTTCACAGAATACATTGTTTTTTTCTATTCTTTGTTGCTGAATTTTACAAAAGTTTATAATTCTGCAATATATAGTTTATTGCGTCCTTAGTGGAAGAAAGATAGCGTTTTAATTGTTATTGGTTTCCCGTTTGTCACCCTATGATCTCCTCTCTACACAGGAAACAGTGATCCTGTGAATGAAGTCCTGGCTTTGTAAGGAGGTGTCCAGGGTTCTCTGTGATCAGACACTTCCTGACTCATCAGATGCTTGCTCCATGGGCTCCAGTAACATGCGCAGAACTTTTAGGATGTGATCAGGTCTGCCCTGCCTTGGGGTCTTTAAAACTGCTGCATTTGTATGGGGATTCTTTCCCTAAGTCCTATCAAGGTGTTTGCTTCTTGTCCTCAAAGAAAAGTATGACAAATGTAGAAGTCTTCTCTGAGTCTCATGATAAAATCCCTGCATCTAATTAAGTCCCTCTTGATACTTTTGACATTTGTGTAACTTCTTGTTCTTTGTAAAAACTGGTACTGTAGGAATGAACTGACCTAATCATTAGTCATCTACTACTTCTGGAACTGAAGTGCGATGAGATAATCATTAATTTGCTGTGTGTCTCCCCACAGTAGCAGTCTTGAACATAGTGAAGCCTCTCAACAAATATGTTAGACAAATGAATGAAAGTGAATAAGTAAATGGAGAATTAGAGTAGAAAATAAATCTATGTACACATTGGCTTTGTGAATAAGAAATTAAGGAAAATAATTTAGTCTTGCTTGATTTCCCTTTACTCATTATGAACCTGAACCTTCTGAATTAAGTAAACTTTAAAGTCCTTTGTATTAAAATGTCAATCAACAAGTCAAATATGCACATTCCAGTAAAAGTTTGACAATTTTAAATTGGTAACAATGCTATCTTTGTACATGCTTAAGCTGCATGTCATTTTTTCCTTAGAAGGTGGGTGGATGGTATGAAAGAAGTATAAAATATTTTTCTACATTAAAGGAAATGATCGTGTCACACATCTAAGGCAGAAACAAAGCCCACTCAGACAATTTAATGAAATTGTATCAGTTGAGTAATGCTTCAAAAATAATTAAGTGATGCTGCTCATTAAGTAGTACAATGTGTCCCTCTATAGTTGGAAAAGTTTTAATTTGGATATTTCAATTTAATAAATAGGTTGATAAAAATCTTAACTTTAGTTAGGTTAATTATTCCTACCTTTTCACCTGTCATTCAGTCAAATGTTAATTTTTGTCCCATTAAATATAGAGAAATAATGAATATTTTAGGAAAATTCTTATTTTCCTCTTAAAGAGTCATACATATAATTTGAAATGTGTAAAAAGAACTTTTGAAATTTTGGAAAAAGATGAAGTTTTCTTTTATAAAAATTGTTATTATTGGTGATGAATATAAGTAAGACTTTTACTCATGGATGATTAAAGATTGTAGTTTCTGACATTTATAATCTGTGATTAGGACTATTGCCCATTAAAAGAATAAGTTAGAATATACCTGAATGAGTCAGGGGCTATGTGTCCCCAGATAATCTATGCTCTACTTATCTCTTCATCTCCACCTCTTTCTTTCTCCCCACCCCCTCACCTCCTCTCCCACTCCACACAAGGCCAGTTTCACCCAATTGGCTAATATCATCTTTCATATCTGGTTCAAATATCACTTCCTGTTCTCTTCACCTCTCCACAGCAGTAGAAGTTATTTTAACTGCAAACTCTTAGCATAATGTATATTCTACCTTTACAGCATTTAATAAAAATGTCTTTTGGTTGTGACAATTAATAGTGTAGTATTAAGAACTTTAAGAATGATTATTTGCAATTATGTCTCTATTGACTTGGAAATCTTTACATTTAAAAGAGGAATTAAATACATGTAAGAGACTTTTTATGTCTATGTGGCTCGGAACATGCCTGCAATCTTACATGTGTTTTCCTTCCAAAATCTCGAGAAGTTCCCATCTTTAAGTATTTTTTAGCATTGTGGAGAATTCCAACATAAATCTGGTTATTTGTTCTTTTAGTAATAAAATAAAATAAAATAAAATAAAATAAAATAAACTATAAGAAGAATACCTGCAACTTATTTTTTCATTTTATTTCTCTAAACAAAGCCAGTACCTGCCCCAAACTAGATATTCCATAAATATTTGGAAAATGCTTGAATGAATTGCTGATGAAATAAAAGAATGTATGATTCCAGTCTCTCTCTATATGCAACTATTTCCTAAATGAACTCAGCACATAATGATTAGAATTAAATAATGCTTATGCACTTACTACTTTAAAACATTCTAAAACATTATCCATGAGAGAAACATGAATTGTACTTGATTGAACCTTCTCTTTTACTTTCCATGTCTAATTGGTTTTCAAGTTCTTTTGATATTGCTACTTCATGTCTTTTAAGATGAACCTGAAAATTCACCCTTATACATACGTTAGTGACTTCATTTATACTTTTTAGATAGTGCAGTAATAATTTATCTTCTGAATTTGTTCAGCATGCTTCTGAATATGACACTTGCAATTTAAACCTTTTGATATTTAAATTTTTTTCTCCTTTTTGGTAGAAATTTCCTGCTTCAGCTGGCAGGAGAGATTTGAAAGTAGATTACAAAAATGATATTTAATCATATCTTCATATGCTCTCTGGTCCTGTGAGGACACTGCAGGGAAAGAGATAAATAGTATGATCTTGAATCTCCCTTTCCCAAATTGCTCATCCCTTTTCTCCTAGTGGAGCTCATAAAGGGCTTTAGCAGAGTTTTGATTTTACAGGAGGAATAATCTTTCCAAGACACACAGAGGTGGTGTGAAGAGAAGGAGGCATCTCACTGAGATCATTAACGATTTCCAAGATGCTGGCTGGCAGGGGAGAGGAACCAGTGGAAACTTATTCATACGTAAAACAAAGTTTTGAGGACTACACAGGGGAAACACTTCAAGATATTGGAAGAAGCAATGCTTTTCTGGATAAGACTCCAAAAACATAGGAAACAAAAGCAAAAAGTGACATCTAGTATTACATCACACTAAAACTTCTGTACAGCAGAGGAAGCAACCAACAGAGTGAAGAGACAACCTGCAGAATGGGAGAAAATACTAGCCAGCTTTTCATCTGAAAAAGGATTAATATTCAGAATATATAAAAAGGCCAAAAATTAACAACAAAGAAAAAAAAACAATCTGGTTTTAAAAATGGGGGACAAATAGTGTGAAAGTATGAATAGACACTACTTTAAAGAAGAAATACAAATGGCCAATAAACATATCATAAACTGCTACTATCATTAGCAATCAGAGAAAGGCAGATTAAAATTACAATGAGGTACTCTATCACCCCAGGTAGAACAGCTATTACCAACAACAAACAAATAATGACAAATGTCAAAAATTTGGACAGAAAGGAAATTTTTTATACCATTGATAGGAATGTAAATGACCACAGCTACTATAAAAGAACAGTATTGAGTTTTCTAAAACTAGAATTACCATATGATCCAGCTATAAGACCCCTGGGTATATATCCAAAGGAAATGAAACAAGCACACAGAAGAGATCCGCATGTCCATTGTTATTGTGGCCCATGTTTATTGCAGCTTAGGCATGAAAAATAGCTAAGATGGGGAGTTGGCCTAGGTGTTCATAAATATATATGGAGAACAACAAAATGTAACACACACACACACACACACACACACACACACAATGGAGAATTTTTCAGTCATAAAGAACAATGAAATCTTTTAACATCATGTTAAAGAAAACAGGCCAGACACAGAAAGGTAAGTATTACATTTCCTCCCTTACATGGAAACATAAAAAATAAATGCCACCTGAAAGCAGAATATTTATTATTAGGGAGTGGGAG
The DNA here is from genome assembly GCA_020662805.1 of Glaucomys volans. NCBI lineage: Eukaryota > Metazoa > Chordata > Mammalia > Rodentia > Sciuridae > Glaucomys > Glaucomys volans. The sequence goes on along the minus strand of JAJEJO010001648.1, from coordinate 139,984 downwards.
GAGTACCAGGTGTGAGGGTTGAAGGGCAAAGGTCAAAGAAGAGTGGATGGATACCATTTAGAGCACACTGTATGCTTAAATGGAAATATGACAGTGAATTCAATTCATATGTACAATTAATATGTTGATTAAAATAGATATTAAAAAGAAAAGTCTACATAAAAACAATAAGCAAAATGCATTGGCCAAGTTGTTATTTTGCACCTGTTTCTTTTTTTTTTTCTTTAAACACAGCAAAACTTCTTCTAAAGTTATTTGAAATTTGAATTAAAGCAATGTTTGAAATTTTGGAAGTTGTACCTCACCTACAAGATAAGAGCAATTGTAATCATATTTTTAAAGCATGTTTATTCATTTGAAACTATAAGGATATAATCAACAAACTGAAAAATTTCATTGTTTTTAAAATATTTCTTCTATTGTATAATGTGTTAAAAGGAAGGACATCTTCATTTATTCTTTCCTGATAGTTCTTACAATATTTTCTTGTTTATAGCAGGTTCTCACTAAATCATCATACAGTTTGTTGTAAAACATTGAATTTGGGGCTGGGGTGGGGCTTAGCGGTAGAGTGTGCTCCTAGCATGTGTGAGGTACTGGGTTAGATCCTCAGCACCACATTAAAAAAATGAATAAATAAAATAAAAGTATTGTGTCCATCTACAACTAAAAAAAAACTTTAAAAATCAAACTTAGGCAAGTTTTTTTTTAAAATATTGGAAAAATTATCAATCAGCTCACAATTAACAACAAATTCTTTCACATGTAACATAAAATTGCACATCAATGACATAATGACATAAAATGATAGAAATTTTTGTACACAAGCACATCCACATATATTTGTAGCAAAGGAAGAAAAGGCATTTTTTCATGCTTGCTTGTTTATACATTTTTATATGCAAGGCTCATTTGTGCAGGCTAATTAACATGGTGAATAGTCTTACTCGACATTCGCCCCAAGTCAACAGCATATATGCTGCGGGCCTGCTGTAAAGCAGAGAGCTGGGTCAGGATAGGAGATAAGCTAGAGAACAGATCTTTGACCCTCTGTACCACACCCAGTTCTTTTTTCTTATGCCATATTATTTATTTACAAAGACTTATTGCATCTACCTCTTTCTATCCATATACCTTTTTGATTGATTAATGTGATGGAGAAGAAAATTATTTATTTAAGTCAAAGATGCAGCTGTATGTTTCTCACATCTCCATAATTCATTTAAGTGTTGCACTTAAAGAATGATATGCATAATCACACTCCTGTCTGGAAACTCCTGTCACTCTCTAGGGCCCACATTTCTTAAATTCTCCAAGATATTGCCTTAAATACTTTGAATAAATACATTAAATTTTATGATTTTGATTAAAAAACTAGATTGTATGTTCTGGATTTGATACAACAAACATATTTTCATGTTGATTACTTTATAATTCAAATAATTTTCTTTTATGAGGAGATAAAATATATACTTTTTCCTTTGCAGTATCTTGTTTCCTGGTAAATATTTTATTCCATTCAAATTTCACTAGTCAAATGAAGGATTTGTTGTGTTTCCTGTGTTGCTTCTTCTTTCTTTATTCATTTATGGGTAGACAATGGAAAATAGAAAGCTGCTCATTAAAATTAAGGAGTATCACTCTCCATTGAGCTTTGTCAGGTACATAATATGTCACTGAGAAAACCTTTGATTCTTGTCAATGTAAATTTGGAAAACTGAGCAATGAGCAGGGGAAAAGAGAAAACTCATGAATAAAAATCATATTTAGCAACTCCTGTTGTACCTGGGATTAGTGAAGAATAACATTAAACAGCACAACCAGGTCATCACTAAATTCCAACACATTTCATCATGTGGAATAACTGTTCGAAAAGTGGTTTCATCACTTTTTTATTTTTTCAAGTCTGTAAAGAGAAGGATTAAAGAATACTAATAGAAAAATTCTCAGTGATCATGATGGAACCAAAAATTAATTATAATAAAACCCTGAATCCTTCTTCTTTCTTTTCATCATTGTGTCTTAAACCTTAGAGATATAACTGGCATGATGGACCCCCCAAAATATCTCTCTTATTGCTGTTTGACCACCTGTTCATTCTGGATATTATTCTGAAATATGAAAGGATGTTTACTTGAAAATAAGCACAACTTATGTCACAACACAAAAAGGAAATAATCTGAGAAGGCATGTACTTATTTTTGACAGCTGAGAACTGGTACTTTCAACTTAGTTTTGCTTCATCATTTTTTCATATGGTAACCAAAGTTTTTCCTTCTTTTACTGTCTACTCATGCCTTCTGACCATTATAGTTCATTTGCAGTTTTAATCTTATGCTTCCAGATGTCTAGGAGCTGTTGTAATAGGGGAACATTCTTCCTTTTCTATGGTGCACATTATAAATATTTTCCCCATTTGTTGTTTTAACTTATCTTTTTCTTCTTTGTAGTATTTTTAACTGCATCTGTATTGAATCAGGCCTTATGGATTCCATGATTGTAAAAATGTTACCACGTTTTCTGATACTTCTATGGTTTCATATTTTACATTTAAATCCTTACTTATTTGGTGTTTATCCTATTCAACAGCAAGAAAAATATGGTCTTTAAATGATTTTTCAATTATCTCAATATCATTTAATAAGTCAATTTAATCTTACTGTTTTGGAAAAATTTACTTCAATAATATAGAAATACATATATGAATATATATGTATATGATCACTGTATTTCTACTCTGTAGAATTATATTCTGTTCATGTTTCAATACCATAATGTTTTAAATATTGACATATCATCCCTTGCTTTTATCATTGAAAGCTTCATATTTCCCATGAACCACATAACTTTTCCTTTCGATCTGATAATTTATAGAAAATTTTGTTGATTTATTTCAACACATGTCAGTTTTATGTTTTCAACTTAGAAAAGCAACATGGTGCTTTCTTGATATTAATTTCAAGCTTCTATCTTTATAATTTTTTCTTCATATACACTTTAAACATTTCAGTGTTTTCTCATTCTTTTTTTATTGTCAATGTTGTCACATAAATCTGCCTCACAGTGTTATGATTCATTTTCATCAGGAAAGGAGAGCCCTGTGTGTGTGTGTGTGTGTGTGTGTGCGCGCGGGTGGTCATTCATACACATACACACGCATCTGTGTACACATTCTATTGGTATATCAATGGCAGGCGTCTGTGTTTATCTATCTATCCTCATCTGTCAATCTATAGGTGATACACACATACATAATTCACACACACACAGTTATCAATACCAGAGTATTTGCTTTATTTATATCTCATAATGATATTTCTTGTGATTTTCATTGATTTGATCCTCATATAATTTCCTCCTATACTTTCATATCATACATTTGATAATCAAAGCTAATTTTGCTTTTTTCTCATTTTTAATTGGAACATAAATTTCTACAAATTGCCCTATTACATTGTCTAATACTTTCAGTGTATTTATAAATGCATAACTTTGAAAGAAAACCTCCATTTATGAGCTGTTTGAAACATTTGTATGTATATATGTGTGTGTATGTCATAGACACATGTAAAATCATGATTGAGAATGATTACCTATTAATTTATATTTATTTAAACTTAAATCCTAATGATTTTGAACATTGTGAAATGTTGATGTGCTTTTTTTCCTCCTGCAATCTCTTAGTATGATTCAATAAAGATTTTCAAATATTGTCACCCTTCTGTTAATAGAATAACTCCACATTAATATTATATTTATGTAGATGAGGTATATCTATATGTTTTTGAGAAATAATTAGTACAGTTTGTACAAATGTTATTTTTACTTTGTATTTCCATGTGTGTATTTTTCTCCTTCAGCAGGTTCTGAAATTATATAAGTAGCTTGGTCCAGTGAAATTTAAAATTTGATAGTGAGTACTATATGCTATTAAACATAGATGAGCCATGTACATGAGGAATTAGGCATGGCCTGGGGAAAATGTTATTTGATGGCATCATTTATTGTAGACTTTTTTTTTTCAGTGTACACATTTTATTTCCTTGCTTTAACATTAAAATATTAGTTAGGTTCACACACACACACAAAAAAAACATTCGTTTCATCTGCCTTGTATTTTCATTTACATAGGGTCAAATAATTTACATCTGACATTTTAATTTTATTTTAATGATTATTTATGTTTTCTTATTGTGTTCTGTGCAGGTTTGTTTTTTCACCATTTTAGATTGCCTAACATAGATTATGAAATAAATATTTAGCTGAATTTGATAGGGCAAACTTTTAAATGTATTCATTTTATTTTTTTCTAGCTTATTAATTTCTGCCTTGATTAAAACCTTTACACTTTTTTGATTTTTAATTTTAGTTTTGTTTTTATCTTTCATACTGGGGATTGAATTCAGGCTTGATTAACCACTGAGCCACATCCACAGGCCTTTTTATTTATTTATTTTTTATTCTGAAACAGGGTCTCACTAAGTCACTTAGACCCTTGTTTAGTTGCTGAGGCTGCCCTCAAACTTTTTATTCTCCTGCCTTGGTCTTCTGAGTCACTGGGATTGCAGATGGGTGCCACTGTGCCCAGCTTGATTTATTTTGATCACTTTTGAACATATGAATACTTTAAAAATTACTTGCATTTTTTCATTTTTTAAATAAAATTTCAACCTTTGAATTTTCTTCCATGCCAGTTTGCTGTTTTAAACAGTATTTTCCTTATTCCTCATTTAAAAATATATAATGATTTCAGTCTGTATTTTTCTTCCACCTGAAAAGATTTGCTAAAGAAGAGCATTATCAAGTATCTGCATGGTAGTATAGTACACCACATTGTTTTTAGATGCCATTTAATCTCAGTGTGCTTTTTGAGATAATAGTATAGATCTCACAAGTTTCATTAGCATTAGGATATGTTCAATGTTGTGTCCTCAGTTCCTAGGAGAGTACCTAAAATATTACTAGCACTGATTAAATGTTTTCTGAAAATTGGAAAAGCAAATTATATTGGCTTTTGAAAATACACCAAATATGCTCAATCCCCAGAATCAGTAGATTTCTGTTTTCTCTTTATATATAAAATATTAACCCTTCCATGACTCTATCATATTGTTATACTTTGCAGATACAAGCAAACACAGACACTCATATGGTATCTCCAAAACTCAAGAGTCTAATTTTTTAGAAGAAGAAAATTTATCACAATGTATTTGTTGACCTTATTCATGGTTACTTTTGTCATTTGCTTTTCTAAAGATTATTTAGTATTTATTTGTTCACATTCAAATGTACTTTTTCATTATTCTTACAATAGCATCTTAAGTGCCAAAAATATACACTTAAATTTTATTAAATAGTGCTGGGAAAACTGGATATCAACATGCAGAAGAATGAAACTTGTTTGCTGTCTTTCAACCTGCACAAATGTCAACTCAAAATGGGTCAAAGACCTGGGAATTAGACCAGAATCTCTGCAACAGGCTTAACATTCCAACATATTAGCACAGACTCTGACTTTTTTAGTAAGATTCTTAAAACTCAGGAAATAAAACTCAGAATCAGTAAATGGGTTAAGATCAAACTAAAATGTTCCTGCGCAGCAAAGGAGACATTTAAGAGTGTGAAGAAAGGACCTCCAGAATAGGAGAAAATCTTTGCTCACTACTCTAGTGGGTCATTAATATCTTGAATAAATAAAGAACTCAAAAAACTTAACACCAAAAAAAAAAAAAACCCAATCAATTAATGAGCAAAGGAACTAAACAGATACTCCTCAAAAAAAGAAATACAATTGGCAACAAATATTTGTAAACATATTCAACATCCCAAGTAATCAGGGAAATTCAAATCAAAACAACATTAATATTTCATCTCACTACACTCAGAATGGTCAATCATCAAAAATACGTGTGTAATAACAAATGTTAACTAGAATGTGGGAGGAAAGGTACACTCAAACATTGTTGGAGGACTGTGTCAAATTAGCACAAACACTTTGGAAAGCAATATGGGGATTCCTCAAAAGACTGAGAAGAGAATGACTATATGACCCAACTCTCCTACCCATCAATATTTATCCAAAAGAACTAACATCAGCATATGATAGTGATATAAGCACATTGATGTTTATAGCAGCACAATTCATAATAGTCAAGTTATAACACAGCTCAGGTACCCATCAATAGACACATGAGTAAAGAAAATTGACATATATGCACAAGGGAGTTTTACTCAACCACAAAGAAGAATAAAATTACGTCATTTGCTAGTCAGTGGATAGAACTGGAGAACATCATGCTAGCGGAATAAGCCAGACTCAGAACGTCAAGGCTTTCATATACAGAATCTTGAACAAAATAAGAGGATAAAAGGGGGATCCCATAAGAAGGAAGGTCAATGGAAGAGAAGAAGGGGATTGTGGGAGAGGAGGAGTGACCAGAAAAGGGAGGAACTACCAAATGAAATTGACCAAATTATACCATGTACATACATGAATATACTACAGTGAATTTCACCATTTTGTACGTCTATAAAGTACCAATAAAAAAATACAATAAATAGAAGGAAGAGCAGTGAGACAGAAGAAAGGGAATAAAAGAGAGGGAGGAGCAAAGGAAAAGAGGAAGTACTGGGGTCTGAAATTGAGCAGATTATACTCCATGAATGTGTGATTGCTTAAAAATGAGCCCCAAGATTATGTATAACTATAATGCACTAGTAAAAAAAATCACCTTAATATTTTATGGTCAGTGTTTTCCTTACTCTGTCACCTGAGAGTAAAATTTAAACTCTGTTCATTTTAAATGGATTACTACAGAAATTCTACTTCCATTTGCAATCTGTAAAGAATTCTGAAGGCTTCACCACCAACTATTCAACAAGAAAATGTGAAACAACTGAAAATTAATGATTCTTTTTGTCTTGGACATGAAAGAAAAGTAAAGTCACAGGAAAAAATTCTGTGAGAAACATGAAAAAAAGTTCCTTAAGCTAATGAAAAATATAGGTAAAATATGGAATCTATATTTTTATATAAACACATATTACATTTATAATCATATATATGAAGGGAACTTGTTTGAGAAGCAATATGATGAAAACAAAATGAAACTTGTTTATGAGTATTAAATTTATCAAAATGAAAACTATTTTTAAAGCTATGGTAGGAACAGTGTACTGTGTAAGTGTACCATTTGGAGAAGTGAAAGGAATGACAGAAATATCAGCACAGATGGGAGGTAGGAATTAGGAATGCTATGCTTTCAGGACTCTGCACTATATCCAATGTGGTAGAAAGTTATTCAAAAGTGGACATTGGTTGAATAAAAAAATCTATAAAGTTAAATTTTAGGGTAATTCCTAACAATTAAATGTATAAATGATATACATCCTCAATGGAGGAAAGTTATCTTCAAGAAGGAAATTATATGTTTGAGAAAAATGAAAAAAATGGAATTATACAAAATTCTTAAGACCAGTGAAGTTAAAAAAAAAAAAGGAACCAAATACAATTTTTAACATAAACACATAAGTATGAAAGATCTAAATGCACTACTTAAAAACCATGGTTGGCTCCAGGAGATTTAAAAAACTCATAAATCTTAACACCAAAAAAACCAAATAACCCAATCGACAAATGGGTTAAGGAACTGAACAGACTCTTCACAAAAGAAAAATAGAAATGGTCAAAAATACATGAAAAAATGTTCAACATCTCTAGCAAATAGAGAAATATAAATCAAAACTACTCGAAGTTCATCTCACTCCAGGTCAGAATGGAAATTATTAAAAATACAAGCAACAATAAATGTTAGTGAGGATGTGGGGAAAATTGTATACTCACATTGTTGTTGGGACTGCAAAACCGTGTAACCAATATGGAAAGCGTTATGTTAAGAAAACTTTGAAAGGAACCACCATTTGAAACACCTATACAACTGCTCAGTTGATACACAAAAGACTTATAATCAGCATATTACAGTGATGCAGCCATATCAATGTTTATAGCAACTCAACTCACAATAGCTAAACTACGGAACCAAGGTAAGTGTCTTTCGATATATGAGTGGATAAATAAAATGTTGTATATATGCACAATGAAATCTTATTCAGCTTTAAAGAAGAAGGAAACTATGACATTTGGCAGTAAATGGATGGAACTGAAGAATATCATGCTAAGTGAAATAAGACAATCTCAAAAAACAAAGGCTGAATATTTTCTCTGATATGTGGATGCTAATTCAAAATAAGGAGGCGGTGGGGAGCTAGGGAAGAATAGATGTACTTTGGCAGAAGGGAGTGAAGGGAGAGGAGAGTGTACAGAGGTAGGAAGGCTAGTAGAATGAATCAGACATTATTACCCTATGTGCATATATGACTGCACAACCAGTGTGACTCTACATCACGCACAACCAGAAAAATGAGAGTCATACTCCATTTATGCATGACATGTCAAAATGTGTTCTACTGTCATGTATAACTAGTTAGAAAAACTTTTTAAAAAAAGATACTTTAGAGAATAAAAAAATTTTCAATTGTGTAAAAAAAGACAATGGTTGGAAGAGTGCATAAAAAAAAAAATAGGTTTTTTGACCCAGACTCACTTTATCTATAGACTCTCACAGATTAAAGATAAAAGTGTGATATGTGACCCAAGTAGAAAAAAGCACACCATTGTTGTTTATTAATTTCATATTTTGTTTCTTAATTCATTCTACAATAAAAGGATTCAGAGATCTGTGATGAAATGATTCTAGGGTCAGATGAGTAAATATACAAGATAAACATTACCATTCTCTACTCTCATCAATGACTGCTGGAAGAAACAAAAAGATTGTGATATCACAAACAGATAAAGAGGTTCCAATGGCCCAGTGTGTAATATTTGGAGGTGGAAAAATAACTTGGTCTATCTCCTTAAAGAACAAAATGAATATTCACAATTTCTTATCAATATCAATAAATAATTGATAATATTGTGGAGAGAAGATTAAAATATTCCATGTAAAAATTTACATAATTTATTAAATCACCCACAATTGAGCAGGTGAAAAATAGTTCTCACTGTACCATGCATAATACCTTTCTTCAAGGAATGTACTCTGGAAAGAAAAGAAAAACAAAAAACTAATTTTACATCTTCAGAAAAGAGGAAAATACTAACTTCAGTCAAATGTTTGAAGTTCATGCCAGAGCAATGCCTTATCTATGTATGCAGCCTGGTTAGGATGTGTTGACATGCTCTTTGATCTCTGTGGTCTTCCTCTAGAAACACTTCACCCTGGGTGAACTCATTTTCTTTTTGCTAAATTACCATACATCAGGAGGTTTGATGCAAGAGAAATTCCTTTCATTATAACTTGGGAGGCTAGTTGTTCAAGTCAGTTTTCCTAGGTTGCATTCTGGGTGTCAGTAGAACTGCAGTTCCTTCAGAAGTTCAAGTGTGGCATCTTTTCTCCTTTTCCAGCTTTGGTTTGCTCCTAGCTACACCACTTCATTCTCTGATTCTGAATTCATGTTACTGTCTCCTCTGTGTGCATAAGCTGTCCCTTTTACCTCTCTTAAAATTTTTTTGTGAAAAGATTTAAGGCTGAAACAGATAATCCAGAATAATCTCTCTATTTCAGGATTCTTAACTAATTCATATCTACAAAGATGTTTCACTTTGTAAGGTAGTATTCGTTTCCAATGTTTTGGAACTGATATCTTTGGGTGCCATTATTAAACCTACTACACTAAACATCATGAATAAAACAGAGGAAAATTCCAATTCAATCACATTCTACCAGTTATTCACGTCATCAAGGTCATCAAAATGAAAGGAAGTCAAGAAACTAAAACAACTAAGAAGCAACTACAGACAAATGACTTCTAGGTACAGTAGAAATAACTGCTACTATAATGTAGTATCCTGAACCTGGTCCTAGAACAAAAAAAAAGAGAGAAAGAAAGAAAGAATTTGAGAAAATCTGAGTAAAATATGGATGAGCTTTAATGATAATAATTTCACAATATAATTATTGGTTCATTTAATGAAACAACTTTATCATAAACATTTAACTGATTATAAAACCAGGTTCATTTTTAAATTTTTAAATTTGTTCTAATTAGTTATTCATGGCAGTAGAATGCATTTATGCACTTTGCTATATCATATATAAATGGGGTATAATTTCTCATGTTTCTGATTTTACATGTTATAGAATCACATGATCATGCAGTCTTGTTGTACATAAGGTAATAATATCTGTTTCATTCTACTATCCTTCCTATCCCAGTATGCCCTCTCCTGCCTTCACTCCCCTCTATCTAATCTAAAGTAACTCTATTCTTCCCTGGTTCCCCCACCCCTTCTTGCGAATTAGCATCCCCATATCAGAGAAAACAACTGGCCTTTGATTTTATGGAATTGACTTATTTCTCTTAGCACTCCAGTCATAATGGCAATCATCAATACAGGCAACAATAAATGTTGGCAAGAATGTGGGGAAAATAGTACACTCATACATTGTTGTGAGTGGGACTGCAAATTGGTGCAACCACTATGGAAAGCAGTATGGAGATTCCTCAGAAAACTTGGAATGGAACCACCATTTGATCCAGCTATCCCACTGCTCAGTTTATACACCAAGGACTTAAAATTAGCATACTACAGTGACCTGGCTACTTCAATGCTTATAGAAGCTCAATTCACAATAGTTAATCTATGGAACCAACATAGAACCTTTCAATAGATGAATGGATAAAGAAAATGTGAGATATATATATATATATTGGATGGGATATTACTCAGCTTTAAAAACGAATGCAATTATGGCATTTGCCAGAAAATTTATATGGAGAGAGAATTTATCACTGTCTATGTACACATATATGTGTGTATATACAGATATATGTGTGTCTACATACATATCTATATATCTAGGACTATATCTAGTCCTATGTGTCTTAGGGCGGGATCCATTCCGAGGTACTTGTGCTGGCTGAAAATCTCATCATTTTTACCAACATGGTAAATTGTGCTTGCACAAACCTATATGTTATAGTCTCCTACACAACTTAGCTATGTGCTTTAGCCTTTTACTCTTAAGCTACAAACCTATATAGCATGTTACTCCCTAAATACTGTAGGCAACTACAGTAAATACTGGTAAATATTTATTAAACCAAACATGACTCAATCTAGGAAGGAAAGGCAGAGTAAAATATGGTATAAAATATAAAAATGCTACACCTATACTGGCACTTACCATGAATGACACCTACTGGCACTTACCATGAATGACACCTCTTCTTTCGGAGAGTCCGTGAGTTAATGGAGAGTGAATGTGAGGCCATTATTATTATTTTAGACTACCTCAGATTTTGTAAATACCTTACAAATGGACTACACTAAATATAAATATGACAATATTAAATATGAAGTTTAAAATTATAGGTTATATTTCAATATTTCCCAAATTATGACTTCAAAGATATCAAAACCAAAAATTTCCTGCAATGTGAATCTGATAATAGATGGTCAAAAGCTATTCAGAACTATTAGAAAAAGATATACCTTAAAGGTAAAATCTCCAATACTTTTTTTTAATATATTTTTTTAGATGTTGATGGACCTTTATTTTATTCATTTATTTTTACATGGTGCTGAGAATGGAACCCAGTGCCTCACACATGCCAGGCAAGCACTCTACCACCGAGCCACAACCCAGCACCCCAATACTTTTAATTTAGGCAATATTACCCAGACATTTATCAGCTTATTGTTTTTAGTCTGGAGGTAACTCTCAGAAATGAATATATTTATCCACATCAAATTTCATGACCTAATTTGTGCAATATATGATGTCATTGAAACATGAACAAACATTTATGTTGCATTAACTAGATCTGTCTCTGTTGAAGCTATGTGAAATAAAGAAGATGAAGCATTTTAACCGCATGCTATGGGAATATTTTACCTAAAATTGGGTTTCAGAATTAAGTCTGCAATGTCCTACTAAATCATTCCTTTATAGCCCTGTGGTATACTCACATTTATACATGGAATCACTGGCAAGTTTTAAAAATTCTGCAACTTGTGTTATTTGTATATGTAGTTTTAAGCATTTTACAAAATCTTCCACCAATATATCATTTTGTAATTCTAGCCTGATGATGTCAAACTCTAAAAGCAAACTATTGCAGATTTTTTTTTTCCACTGAAATATCTCAAGACTAGATTTAGAGGCAAAAGAACCTAAATTTTTTTTAGTAAATGGCTCTTAATAGTCTCTTGTACAGCTATTGTTTCTCTGGTTGTACACAAAGTAGAGTCACACCATCTGTGCATTCATACATGTACACAGGGCAATGATGTCTGTCACACATTCTGTTATTATTATTAGCTGTACTCAATCTGTGTTCAATGAATCAAAATTAAATAAATTTAAAAAAATAGTCTCTTGTATTTCTGTTTGTCTATGAGTTCAGACAGTGCTAGCCTTTGGTCTGAACTATTATTTCAAAGATATGTTCATCATGAACTGCTTTGAAAATTAGATGTGGTGAATTCACGCACATTTAATGAATAGGAGGTTTATTTATTGTAACATAAAATAAAGTTAATCGTCTCCTTTGAGGCCATGTTTGGGCAGCTGACAACCTGGTATGGTTGTTTTTAATGTGTCAACTGGCCATGGTGGGGGTACAGATATTTATTTGATCAAACGTTGTCCTGGGTATGTCTGCAAGGATACTTTTGATCAAATTTAAAACATTTAATTTAGTAGACTCAGTAAAGTATATTGCCCTATCCCTAATATACCTCATATCACCAGCTTTTTCTTCACAACTAACCCAGTGCCTACTCCTGGGTCTCCAATTCCAACTCACCCTATAGATGCTGAGATATGTCAGTCTCCATAATTACATGAACAATATCCTTATGACTGTCTTTCTACACACATACACACACACACACATACACACACTTACATAAACATATACACACAGTTGTATGTTGCATAATAAGTGCATAAACAATACATGTTGGTGAGGATGTGGGGAGAAAGGTACTCTCAAATGTATTGCTGGTAGGACTGCAAACTGGTGCAACCACTATGGAAAGCATTATGGAGATTCCTCAGAAAACTTCCAGTGGAACCAACATGTGACCCAGCTATTCCTCTGTCAGGTTTATACACAAAGGACTTAAAATCAGCATACTACAGTGATGTAGTCACATCAATGTTTATAGCAGCTCAATGCACCACAGCTAAAATATGGAACCAACCTAGATGCCCTTGAACAGATAAATGGAAAAAGAAAATGTATGTATACACAATAGAATATAACTCAGCTTTAAAGAAAAATGAAATTATGACATTTGCCAGTAAATGGATGGAACTGGAGAATATCATGCTAAATGAAATAAGCCAATCCCAAAGACCCAAAGGCCAGATGTTTTCTATGGTATGCAAATGTTAATTCACAATAAGGGGGGCGTGGCTAGGGAAGAATAGAGGTACTTTGGATTAGACGGGGGAGGGAAGGGAGAAGAGGCAAAATGGGGGTAGGAATGATAGTAGAATGAATTGGACATTATTACCCAGTATGCACATATGATTACATGATGTGTATAACTCTACATCCTGTACAACCAGAAGAATGAGAAGTTATGCTCCATTTATGTATGATGTGTCAAAATGCATTCTACTGTCATGTATAAGTAATTCCAACAAATTTTTAAAAAGTCAAAAATAAAGATGGGGTGCATATTTGATTGTAATTTTTTTTTTAAGATTATACTGGGGTTGACTTATTCCTATGGCCTACTGATGTCATGGCCATTATAAAGGCATGAAAATACATTGCTCATTTGTTTGTGCCCATTGTGGTGTAAACAAATGTATTTCACAGCCATTTGTACTAAGGTTTTGCACATGCAATTACATATATTATACAATATTTGCATGATAGTAAATATTTTACTAGTTGGTGAGTTTAATATACTACACTTTTACTGTTTTTTTAGAGTGCATTCCTATTTAAAACAACACCAGCACAGTAAAGCAGCCTCAGGCTGGTCTCAGAGGCATTCCAGAAGGAATTGGTATTAAGGAGATGACAGCTCTAAGTGCATCATTGTCCCTGAAGACCTCCCAGAGGGACAAGATACACAGGTAGAAGGCAGTGCTATTTGTGATCCTGACCCTAGGTAAACATTAAAAATATTTAAGTAGAAAAAAGTTTACCAAAGGATTGCGTGACTTTATAGAGGCAAACAAAAATAGAGAGAGAAAATACAGATTCCAAAAATTGAACACTGCGGTAATTCCCAATGAAGGAGAGGAGAGTTCCTCAGCTAACAAAATAGTGAGATGGAAAGAGAAGCAAGTGTGTATTGGATGGCAAGTGATCATAGTTATTTCTGGGAAAAAAAATGACTGAACAAAATTAATGGAGAATACTGCTACATAGCAAGGATACAACTGAGAAATGGTGAATGGGCTATGTGAAAATCAGCATGAAGTATGGATGTGGCTCACCCAAACTTCTCACAAACTGATCTTGGCCAATGTGATTTAAAATACTTTTTTTGTGAGTTGGTTAGAACAACAATCTTCATTATAAATGACTTTGATTATTTCTTCATTACTTTATAACTTATTTCCTCTTGTTTGGTATTTGTTCATATTTTATTTTTCATTTTTCTTGTATTGATTTGCTTGAATTATATGTTGATTTGACGGCATTAGGTGGCTTGTGGCAAAGAAAAATATTATCTACAAAGTTCAAGTGTTTTTATGATGACTTTGGAGAATGGAAATCTTGAATTTTGATATAATCTGATATGTCAATCTCTATTTCATGTATTATATTGTTGGGATCTAATTTTAAAACTGAAATTATGAGAACAGATCATAAATTTTATCTGTGGCATTCATATCTTTATTATCCTAGAAGTCCAAATGTTATATGAAGTGCAAGAACCAACTGTTTTTTCCTATAGTGGGAGACATTTTTTGCTACATTATTGACTAATTAATATACCCTTTTATTAATAATTTGTGCAAGTACTTTTCACTTTATATTAGAATTTCACATATGTGTAATTTCTTTTGGTATTCTCTATTCTGTTCCATTGATCTACTTATCTAGTATTGGTCCAATGTCATATTATTTTTCATTTGTAGGCTTTTATGATATTATTAAGACTCAATGTCTCATATATATAGACCCAATTTTTTGCTATTTCAAATTTTATTTGTCTGTAGACACTTAAACAAATTTCAGAATGCATTCCCAGGTTTAAGTTTGGTGACAACTGTATTTTTTTATGGATTGATATGAAGGAATTTAATATAACTAAAATGCTGTCATTATATCTGCATTTATGTTTTCTCCTTGATTATTCATCTGTTCCCATAACTTTTAATAGATAATTAAATTTTGTAGAAGACCTATAAATTATTTATCAGTTAATTTTCAGATAGTTTATGGGGTTTTGCAGTTACATATTCATAATAGTTTATAATGCATTTTCTATTAGGTTGTTGCTGAGATATAAGAATCACTATTGATTTTGTCAAGTCTTATTTGGAAAAATCAATCAGTTTTTCCTTTATCTCAACAATTTCTAAGATGTGTTGGAATTTCTGGGTAGATGGTTGTATTATCATACCCTCAAATCTCTCTCATCTCTTGTAGTTCTTATGATGTTTACACAATGTCCAGTATCATGTAGACTTTCCATTTTCTCTTACTTTAAACTACTCGATATTTACTTTGTTCTGTATTTTTATTTGTATTTCTATGTTATAGGCTAGCTTTTCATGTTTATGTTTTTATCCAATATTAGATAATGTAGCCTGTGTGACTTTGATTTGATTTTATTTTCTTTTTGGAGACCTCCATTATTGTGTATATTTTTTCTCTGATAACAAAGGTCTTCCTCTTACTGTTTCTTTAGAGCAAATAACTCTATCTATAACTTGTGTTGAAACTATACTTCTTGAAAAATTTACATCTTTCTTTTAAGTTGATTGATCTATAATCGTTGAGAGAGTTTGCTAAAATCTCCATTTTGACCTCTGTAAAATCATGCTTCCTGTAATTCCTGTGGTTATTTTGTGTGTTAAATTATATGATGCAATCATAACCATTATATCTTTTCCAACTATTATGCTATAATGTGCATTATATTTGTTATGGGTTTTGTATGATTACTTCTCTATATTCTGATATTAAATTTGCTACTCTGATTTTAATTTACCTCAAATTTTCCCAAAATATATTTTTCTATTACTGTATGATAATTCTTTTTGATCAGTTACCTTTACATTTGTACATTTAGACAATATATTGCTACATCCTGTGTTCTACCAGGCCTGGTTTTCCAAGTATATTAGTGAGTTTTTTATACATGTGAGGATTAAGGCTCAAATCTTCAACTTAGCAGAATTTTATTGGATGAACTGAATGTTTTTCTTCTACAGGTTTTGAAATGCATATTTTAATTTCTCAAAATTATATTTAGGCTAACAATTGTTAAGTACTTACTCTGTGCTGGACACTTGTCTAAATACATAAAATAATTTCTCTACTTTCTTTAATAAAGTTTAAGAAACTATTATTAGCTTTATTTTATAAATGTGGTTGCTTGAGACATTAAAGAAATTTAAAAATTGTCAAGTATGATTACAAAGTTACAGATCCAAGTTTCCAAAAAGGAGATGTCTGCTTATTTCCTCTAATGTATGCAGACTTGACAGCACATTGAGAAGAAAGAAGAAAAGTCTTCTGCTTTCTCTCTGTTTGGTAAGGTGAGGTTCACAACTCGCTTAATTTGCTATGGAGTTTTCCAAAGCATGTGTGGGTGTCTGCACACGTGGGCACACAGGAGTACTCTTCCTCAGGTAGGTTCCCTTGGCTTTCCATTGGGATTATTCAACTGTTTTACTTCTTTTTCTTTGTGTTTCTAAATCATGACACAGAATGCTAACTCTATGATTAGCCAATAAAGCTGAAGCCCTTTTTAATCTACTTATATCTAATTAAAATTTTATGAAAACATAGAAAGTAATTGCAAATCTGCATACATTTTAAATTTAAAATAGAAACCTGTATTTTCCACTGGAATCTGACAAATTCTAAAGTAGAAAATCTTCAATGCCCTTTCCTCCAGATAATAGAGTGATTTTATTGCCTTGAGATACTAGGTTCAAATTTATGCTACCTTTTATAGACATCTACATGTATTCATATATTTTAGAAGGAACCATAACTTTAGTACGTACCCTGAAATGACTTCCACGTCTTGAAAACTTACTGTATTTCATGAACTATATTGTCACCACACTAGTCAACAATTCAAGTTAGAGACAAAGATAAAGCTCTGTTGGCAAGGTATTGAAAGAGAATACTAGAAAAGAGGTAAGGTAAAAATCCATGTTAATTGTTCAACATCAAGGATAATGTTGTAGACTCCAGGGATTCCACTCCGATGCAAGGCTGATGTCCCTCATGTTTGTCCAAAGGTCAGGAGAAAAGGTCACTTGCTTACTTGTCACTAGCATCTGCTGATTGAGGATTGCCTCGAGGGGATTAAAACCTATATAGTTTCAAGCCACACTTGGGCAGGCTTTCATGGTTTCAAAGAGAACCCTGTGAAAAAAAACAAGACACATGGAGTATGTTTGAGATGATCAGTATGAGCCTAAAAATTGCATAGAATTAACCCCTGGAGTTACAGCTAGAATCAAGTTAAGCAAAATGAATGCACTATAGTCTACCAAAGAAATAGCTTGTAATGCACTGCCAACACAGAATTCACTCCCATTTTAAATTCATTTTATCACTGGTGTTCAAGAAAATGGTTAGCCAAGATCTACAAAAATAGCTTCATAAAGGAAGACTATCAGAACAAAGTTCTTGTTCTCACGAAATTTAGTTATGTGGCAAGAAATAATCAAACAGATGTATCTGCAATAGGTCGTTCAGGTAGTAGATGTGAATAATACTGTGATGAATATGCTTCATATAGAAGGATGGAAGCACTGGTGGAATTGTGAATGGTGGTCATTTTTGGTAATTGCAGTCCCCTGAGTAGATAGACCTATTTTTTTGCAATGCTTGACCTAATGCTCACTCAGTCTCTGTCTAGAATATTTTTCGATAAAAATCTCAATAAATGTAAACTACATAAATTTAGGATATAATGAAACCCATTTTGGGTTATGTTATCAGTACATTTGGAGGAGTCTATCTTTTGCAAATACATAGTGACATTTTCATATTTATCTTAAAAAATTTTACAAATGCATTTTTTTTTCTGAAAGAAAATAAGTAGAATAATCACTGTGGTATCTACACTTGATCATCTGATAGTATTTCAGCAAAATATGTAAATACAATGACTTGGCTGCATGTATTAGTATTCAATCTCTTATGATTCCACTTTCATTTTATCATAAAACGGAAAAGCTTTTGGGAATTGAAAGATCTCAGCTTGTTTTTGGTCACATGCTCGCATCATTGATGAGGCACTTAGTATTACAAAGCACCTGCATATTTCTAAAATGTTTTGCTTTACAGTTTGAAGTAGATTTTAACAATGTGTGGATGTGTTTATGGCCACAGACAAGAAGATAGAATAATGAAAAAGAGAACAATGCACTGAATTATTATAAATCATCTCTCAGCAGAATGTCATACAGAGGAGAGAGCATATATTTCGTCATTATCAACAAGAGCATCTAGAAACTATAGTGCAATGGTTAACAGTTTATTTAATACCTGAAATATTTACAAGAGCTCTTTGAAAAGATACTGTTGTCAGGAAACAAGAATGCTGCTATCATCTAAACAATTTAGGGAAATAATGGTTTTGACTACATATGTAAATCCCCCTTACATCAAAGAGTATTTTTAACACAATTGTGGGGTTGTCAGGCATTAAAAGAAATGGAAGAATTTTCTATGTGATCTGTTTTATAAGGAAAAAAAATACTCAGAGGAAGTAAATCATAAATTACTTTTAGTGACTAATAAGGAATGGGAATTTCAGGTTTGTCTTAGTGCAAATGGAAAGCAAGTAATAGCAATGAAATGGAAGCCTGGGAAATAGCTCCAGGCCCAACAGCAGAAGTAGCACCACATCTAAAGATACGATGTGTCTTCACTTGTGTTGGCTTCAGACTCTCAGTCCACAGACATTGTTGTTCACATTTCTGGATAAAAGAAGTAGGAAAGATGATGATTCCCCAATTCCCATGCAGAAATACACATATGATGAAGAGCAGAAGAATGAAGAATACTGAAGGGAATAAGTCCTGTGTGAATCTCCCTCAGAATTTACTTATCTGACTTCATTTGATCTAAACATCCTGGCTTTTCCTCAATTTTTCCTCCCAGGAGTTTATATTCCAGGTCTTCGATTTAGATCTTCCATCCATTTGGGGTTGACTTTTTTGTAAGGTTTATTACAAGTTTTCCATTTTATTCTCCTGCCTATAAATATACAGTTTTCCCAGCATGATAAGTTGAGAAGAATATTCTTTCCCCATTGCTTTTTCTGGGTGCCCTTGTAAAATTAGTTCACCCTAAACATCTGAGCTTGCTTTCAGGCATGCTTTCTGTTCTTTTGGTCTATGTCAGTTTTTATGCTAGTTCCCTACTAGATTTGGTTATTATAGCTTGTAATATAATTTGAAAGCAGAGAGAATGGTGCTTCCAACTTTCTTTGTCTCTCTCAAGATTGTTTTGGCTATTTAGTATCTTTTTATGTTTCCATATACATTTTAGCAGGTTTTTTCTATTTCTGTGAAAACATGCCATTGATATTTTGATAGAAATTTCCCTGGGTAGTATGAAGATTTTAACAATATTAATTTTTCCAACCCAAGAACATAGGATATATTTCCATTTCTTTCTGTCTCCTTCAATTACTTTAATTAGTGCATTATAGCAAAAAGCAAATAAAATGAAATTAAAAAAGTAAAACTATGCAAAACATCTTGAGGTAGAAGAAATAAGAAGTAGGTAGAAAGGAAACATAAGGAAAAAAAGGAAATTAAATTTTAATTTAAAATTCCGTATGGTTTTTCAGACCTGCCATCCCCACCCCCAGTCTCTCTCCTAGGCCAGTCACTCCCAGATTCTTGGGGAATTACCTGTGCACTGTTAATTACCCCTTTACCAAGAGAAAAAAAAATAACTAAGCAAAGAGCAAAACAGCATCTTGAGAATTCTAAAATTCAGGGAATATTCTATTGATCAGATAATGAAGACCACAACAGCCAAAGAATCCTGAGTCTGATCAGACCAGCAGGAACCATCTTGAGATCACTGGAATGATACCCTTCCTATATACCTTTCATACCCATCCTCACCAAATTTCCTTTAAAGGAAGAGTTGAGAACCCCAGAACTGCATCCCTCACTCTTGAGATGGCCTGCATTCTCTCTTGAAGGCATATTTCTTATTTTACCCCAAGAGGTATCTCTCTTGAGATTGCTCACATTCTCTCTTCAATGTGTACCTGCTTTCCAAAATAAAACTCTACGTCTCTGACTGACATGTGCTGAAATTCTTTTATGCCCTGCATATCAAGAACAACACTGGTCTTGAGTCTGTCTAGTTCCCTCTTCTCTCCAGGAACTCCTTGTACCCCTCAACAGAGAAATCTTTTCTCTTGAGACAACTTGAGTAGTAATTTTTCCAAAAGAAGACAGAAAATGAGCAACAGATACACAAAAAACATATTCAGTATTCCTAATCACTACGGAAATGCAACCACAGTAAGATATCATCTCACACTTGTTAGACTGGCTATCATCAAAGTGACAAGAGAGTAGTGTTGTAAGGATTTGGAGATAATGGTTCCCTCCTATGTTGCTAGTGGGAAGGTAACATGGTATCCATCACTGCATACAATATGAACATTTCTCAACAAAATTAAAATTGCATTATCATGTGACCTCTCAATCTCTTTTCTGGGTACATACTTATAGGGAATGAAATCAGTGCTTTGTAGCGGTATCTGCATTCCCATGATTATTGAAGGATCATTCACAAGATCCAAGACAGGAAATGAACCAAAGTGTCTACAGTTGATGAGTACATTAACAAATGGTAAATACACACAATGGCCTAGCATTCAGTCATAAAAATGGATCCTGTCAAGTATGACAACATAGATGAACTTATTGATTGTTATGCTAGTGGAAATGAGTCACATATAGAAAGAATAATGCTGTATGATTTCAATTATATGCATTTTCTTAAAAAGTTAAATATATGGAATCAGAGAGTCTAAGAATTAAATAGTTATTACCAGCAGCGGTGAGGAAATGGATTAGAGAGATGTAAGTCTAAGGGTAAAAGTTATGATTATGAACAATAAGTCTAGAGATCAAAAGTACGGCATGAAGAACATAATTAATAATATTGTATCATACACTGGACATTTTTTAAAAGAATACACTTCAGGTGAATTTAACACACACACATGTCCATGGTTAAAACTGTGTGAGGAGACCTTTATGTTAATTTTCTTGATGGTAGTAATCATTTCACCACGAATAAGGATATTGAAGCATCATATTGCATGCCTTAAATGTAAAAATAAAAACGTGTGACTAAGTGAAACCACTATGATGTGAGAAATGCAAGGGGCATGAAAAGAAAAAGAGGGCTCAGCCAAGGGACACCCATATGTCAGATACATCAGTGAAGAAGCCATGTTGGAGTGGACCCCCTAGCATCAACCACCCCACATGGTGCCAGGTGATAGGAGACCAATGAGCAAATGTTCCCTTCCTGAATCCCTGTATGTTGATAGCAACATTAAATGGCTATGCTAATCCATTGTGCTTTGAGCAGCTTATTTTAGGTCAAGTATAAGTAAATGCTCCTGGTGTCGAGCAATCATAATATACTAATTTTGCTGTCACAGTTTTCACTGTGTTTGTTTACTTTCTGTTTTACTCAAGATACTAAGGGTACTTTCTTCCCCCAGCATGTCATCAAAAAGAAAGTTCTAGGTCTGTATAAAGATCCTGAAAAGTATTGATATTATGATGACAATGAATATAATGCATTCTTCTCACTTAGCCTATATATCTGTGATATTATTAAATACTTTCAAGTACAGGCATTACAGATGAGAGGGCATCAATGCATGTTGTGGACCTAACACTCTGGGTTTTCCCTTCACTAATCATCCTCATGAAACCCAAAGTTCCAACTTCTGCTGTTTAGGATCACTGGCATTGCCCGAAGTCCTAAGCAGTTCCTCTTAAATCTGCTCTTGGAAAACTGCTAAGTAATTGTTGAGAAGCTCTCCACATGTAAAACTTGAAAAACTCTAACTTAAGGGTTCTAAATCTAGACACTTAGAATTGGACATGTTTAATGTTTAAGAAACTTCCTTACCCTCATTCTAAGTTCAACCCTTTTCTAACTCTGGTCATATTCAGAGCTGGATAAGCCAGGGATAAGTCCTTTGCCTTCTGTAGCCCTGTCTTGATTACTGACTTTATATTACATTTATGATACATTCCTGCATGCTTTGTCCTCTACATAGTTCTTTAACACATTCCTTTTTCTCCATTCCCACTATCACTGACTTGACTTTGGTACATGCCTCTTTATATCTTTTTAAAATTAGCTTTGTATCTGTTATTTGAAATTTGTCATTACACAAACATTTGCATCTATTTAAAAATACATTTAAATTATTCTATACATAGGGTTAAAAACTATCAATAATTCCTCCTAACAATGAGAGTTCTAACTTTATTAAGTCAAACAAAAAATATTACTACTAGCACATCGTCAGTAAAATTTCTTATCCTCATTGTGCTGGTATCAGAATGGTGGGACTTGGGCAGGTAATGAAGTCATGAGTGTGGAAGTCTTCTGAGTCAGATGAGTGACCTTTTAAAGAGATAGGAGCGCTTTCTCTCCCCCTACCCATAGCACCATGTGAAGACACAATGAGACTTTGGCAGCCTGCACCCCAGAAGTGGGTCCTCATCCTAAGGCAGCCATAATCACAGACTCAAATTTCAGGCTGTCAAAAATAAATCTCCATCATTTATGAACTGCCCAGTCTAAGATACTTTGTTGTAGAAGTCTGAGCTAAACAACAATTAAAAATATTACTATAATTTATGGCAATATCTAAATTACTTAGAAGAACATGCCAGGCATTTTATAATCTTCTCTTAGTTTCTATTGTCCTATCTCACATGTAAGAAATCTTTGGTTTTTTTTTTTTACTGTTTCATCAAACCAGAAGATACAGTTGTGATTTCTTCATATTATCAAGTTCATTGACAACTTCAGACTTTTCTCTACCATCTCTGTCAGGATAAAAATAGCCCTATTCCTCCCCTGTGCCTGTTTTTGACTTTGATTCAGTCCATCTTCAAGTACCTCTCTTTTCATGGAGAATGCCCACTCAGGTTCCCTGTCCACCTGTGTAATGTCCACCCAATGCATCACACACAGTCAAGTGATCACAATTAAAGGGAAAGTGACTATTTCTCAGTGTGTGGTTACCATCTAACTTGTGTGGGAAATATTTAAGAAATATTTGGAAAAGTCCAAAATGAGTAAATGAACTCGCTACTCTCTTTATTAATCAAATGAGCAATGTTCCAATAAATTAATTAATCTACTAATCAATACTTGGAAATAGTCCCCTAAATTTGGCAAAAATTCTTTCTCTCAGCTCTTAGAGCATAAGATTAATCTTTCAAACTTTAAGGGATTTGGATACTTACAGCATAAAAGCACCCCTTCAGGCCTGGAGAAATTAAATCAACTGCCCAAGGCCATAAAAACCAGTTAAAAGAAAACTGTATCATGACTTTCCAGGGGATTTCTCTGTTGAAAGATACTGGCACACTTGTTTCAGCATTATTGTCATATTGTCTTTGCCCAAATTACCACAAATGTAGCATCAAAAAGCAACACATATTTATTATGGAACTTGTGCTTGGGTTCTCACAGGGCATATTCAAAGTGGATCTCATCTGCCCCTCAGGATCCTCTTTTAAGATCACAAGGCTTTTGGCAGAATTCAGGTCCTTGCAGTTTTAGAAATTACTGTGTTGTGTTCTTCAAGAGCATCAGGAGATCACCTGTAACACTTCCAGGCTCTTTGTTTTAGTGTGCTCGACTGATTGGGTCAGAACTACTCAGGACATCTCTTTAGTTAACTTATCCTAATGAGGGACCTTAATTCCATTTGTAGAATCCCATTGTGATGTAAAATAATATAATCATAGGAGTGATATAGGAGTGATATCCCATATGATGTTCTTAGGCACCACCACACTCCAGAAGAGGGTGTTATACCAGAGAATGTGTCTTTAGGGTTATTTAAAATTCCTACTTACCATAGAGATGATAAAGTTTTATTTTTCATTAAGATTTTGTTATTTCAATTAACTTTTTAAAGAAATGAAAACTTGCTGATGAAGTTGATAAAGTCCTTGACCATCTTCCCAGAGTACTTGACTCCACTCACACTGAGACAACCACTCTCATAAGAATTCAAACTTAATATATAAGCAAATGATAAATAATAATTTTATGCATGATTAACTTCCATTACACAAAATACTGTTGCTTTAGGGTATGTACTTACTATTTTTTCTTTCCATAAAATGTATTTGGGTGCTGGCTACAGTGATGATTACTGTAATCATAGTTACTTGGGAGTCTGAGACAGGAGGATCTCAAGGTTGAGGCCATCCTTGACATCTCAGTGAGATCTTGCCTTAAAAATGATAATAAAAAAAATTTAAGAAGAGTGCTGGGAGTGTAGGTCAGTGGTTCAAATTTTTAAGCATTCAGATGACAACCTTTTGTATTTGGGTTAAAAATTGTATATGAAGTATTTGTTCAATTTTATTATTTGATGCATACAAAGTTTCTGCTTTCCTAATGTTTCCTTAACTACATAATCTCTGATTTTTTGAAAAAAATTATCTAATTTTTCTAGCACATTTGCAAATTTGTAAACTTCTATTGTTTTGCTCAGTTTTTCTGCCTGAATATTGGGACCTTGGAGGTCAGTGAACAAACACTCACAGCTTCTACTTTTATATTACTATTTCTTTGATGAGTGTAAAATGCCGTTAATCTATTTTATCTTTTTTTTCTGAGTTTGTGAAGTTCTCTGGTTTGCTAAAATATATCTGTAAGCTCACAATCAATAGGGCAATTTTCATGCTCATTCATTGTCAAGTTCAGAGTAACAAAAATATTGAGTCTCCTGACATTCCCTGCTAAGGTCAAACAATGCAGTACTTGGCTTTCTTGATTCAGTTGCCAGAAAAATGACCAGAGGTGGGAGACTGCGAGTTGGGACATTGGACTGCAAAGAGCTCCAGCTCCAGGTAGGTTAGGTGGGGTTTGAATGCTACTTGTGGAACCGAATCAGTTAGTAGGATTAGCTGCCTATCAAACAAAACCACCATTTAATGAGTCACATATGTTCATTATATTTATTGTAATGATATATTTGGACAATTTGAACATGCTTATTTGTTTCCACAATGTTTATTCATTGTTGTTTCATTTTTTAAAATGTTTTTATTGTTTTTCTTGTCCTGGTAAGAGTTCTCTGGTCGGTTTTTGCCGTTCAGATGGTAGAAATTATATTATTATCCTAATTTTTATAAAATGCTAGTATTTATTTTAATTTTTTTGTTCATTTTATTTTTGTGTCACATAGAAGTTGTGGAGCAGAATACATTGAAAATTACTTTTTGAATATTTTTTCTGGAAATATTTCAAAAGTATTTGGACTTCAAGTAAAATAATGAACTGAAATAAAAACTGAAAACTTGCAATGACAATGATACCAACAGAATGAATGCAAAGCTAGGTTTACTGTTTCCCCTGGATGACACTTTAAACTGAAGAGACTCTAGAATTCACAGATAACAATAGTGAAGAGTTGATTTAGTTTCTTATCACTTCAATGCCTTTAATAATAAGCTACAAATATTTACATCTTTTCAATGAGTTGTGCAGATGTTAACAATCACTTTGAATAATAAATTTATTGAACTTTAGCATGAATTGCCATTTCAACTTGTGATATTTTCTGTTTAGTAGTTTATTCAATTATTTGTGACAATGTGAAGAGTTTTTATTTTTCTTCTGATTTCATCATAACAGATGAATTTTGTTTACATCTCTGAAATAAATAAAGATTTTGCATTTTGGATTATGTAGAACACTTCATGAGAATATGATATAATGTAGAAAACTAATAATTTATGTCATTAACTGTCAATATAACAACATACTTTATATCAATAAGATGAAGTCATGTACTAGGATAAATTATTATTAGTAACAGGGGATTGCAAATCAGGAAAACTACGTTCAACTTTCTACATTTGTTTTATATCTGTTCTCTGATTCTTTGTCATCCTAGATCATTCCATTTGGGGGATTTATTTGAAGTAAACCTTAAAAGTCAAATACTCTAAGGTAATCTCAAGAGATATTATATTCTCTAATATGAAGTTTGGGAAATAGTTTAAGAATATGCTTTTTCAAACTCTTGCCATACATACTTCAGTAGCTAAAAATACACGATCATTTTTTTCTTATACATACAATATTTGCATCTAAAATTCTTCTCAAATACTTCATTGGCCCCTCCAGGGTCACAGTTTAAATAATTTGCTACTACGGAGAAAATGTTCAGATTTAATGTGCTGGAGCAGACAGAGGGTGTGAAGAGAGGGATGGGATTGTGGGAGCAGGAAAGATAGTAGAATGAATTGGATATTATTATCCTATTTGTGTATATGATTACATGACCTGCGTAAATCTGCATCATGTACAATCAGACGAATGAGAAGTTATATTCCATTTATGTTTGATGTGTCAAAATGCATTCTACTGTCATGTATAACCAATTAGAACAAATGAAAATATATTTAAAAACTACTGATCATTTATTTTTTTGATTCTTAAACCTTTCTTTCACATAGAGCATTCATTGTACTAGTAGAAATGCAACATGCTATGCTTATTTTGAGTGTCACCTTAATGAATTTAAAGGTATAAAAATTGTTTTAGCTTCTACCCTAAGAAGAGTCTCTATTTCAATAGTATTCACTGGTACTAAAATGTCATTATATAATATTATGTTTTATGTACAAAAAGAACTTCATATTTGTTGGGAGCCATGAAGAACACGTCAGCTAAGAGAGAAACAAAGCTTAACTTGCAGGCTTAGCCTAGGAAAACGACACTTAACTCTTAAGCTGCTCCTCACTTCCTGGCGTGCAGACACAACCTGAGGCCTTGAGGTGTTACCAGAGGTAATGACAGCTAATCAGACCACCACTGGGGATTGGCCCACAATAGTTCCCTGAACGTGATCAATTCATGCCTGCTGTACCTTCATTTGGGAGCTAACTTTCGTGAACCATTTATGACCTGCTAACTTTTAAGCTGATTGGTCCCCTTCTGGCCCTCACCCTGCATAAGAGATGTGTGACTTCCTCAATAAACGAGTTTCTGCTGTGACTGGTCTCCCTGGAGGGCTGGGTGTGGGCAGTCAGAAGACCTTTGCCTTTCCCGGTTGGGCCCGGTTGGGGCGTGCTTCTTTCCCCTTTTCGCAGGTGGAGAGGGGTGAAGGGGCTAAAAATCCCAACCCATATTGTCTTGTCCTGGATATCAATTGCTGTGTGTTTGTGATGGATTATATTCCCCTGTCCTCTCTTCTGTTTGGCAAATAATACTTTAACTCTTTCAGAGAGCTTTAGTCCATATGTTCTTGAAGTCTAGAATATTCTTGCATTCCATCTACTGGAGTTACAGATCAGAGACCCTACCAGAATGTCTTCCTTTCAAATTCTCCCACCTTTTTTATATACTAGCTCAGTCTTGGTCTCATTACTTACATTACTTCATGGTCTAATAATAAATGTTTTGTTCCTTGTCCCTTCAGGTCCAGGGTAGTGAAAAGAACTTCCCATTACTGATAGAATAGATATTTCAAAATTCTTGTGTTCCCTTGACAGTGTCCAGATGTTCATTAACAGAACTCTCATTAAATTTTACTCAGATTTCTACTGCAGTGTATATGATGATACTTGTCAAAAATCTGATTTAACAAATTTAACAGAGGCATTCTTACTTTTTCTAATAATATTATATCATCTGTATCTTCTAGTTTAGTAGTCATAGATGCAAACACTTGCATTAATTTCAAATAATTTGTTTTAAATTTAAACATGATTTATACTTTGAAAATAGTCCAAATCAAATGCTAATTGGTAATGTATTAAATAGTTAAAAATATGAATTTATGATTGTCAATAAGCAAAGCTTTTATTATGTGATCGTGTACTGTGCTTCATTATATGCTTAAGATGGAGAATATGCAGTAACAACTTATAATGCTTCCATAACTTCCAAGTTACTCTGCTTTCTTACTCCAATGTGCCCAAATACTCAATTTCTTATGTGGTTGTTTCTGAAACTCAACATATTACAAACTATCAGTTAGTCTCTGAGGAAGATAATAGACCTTGTCATGTCATTTCATATTAGTTTAACATGTGGAAACACTAAAAGCTATTAAAAGCTGTTCTAACTTGAATAACTTGTTAAATCAGCTTGTTTTGAAAGACATTCTTCAAGATGCAGGTGGTCAAAACCTCAAACCCAGGAAGATTACTATTATTCTAAGTAGTGGTTTGAAGTTGTAGGAGCCGAAAATTAAAGTAGCCAAAATTTGAAATGAATTATAAAAAGAAGATATGTGCAATCCATGATTTCCTTCCACACTTATATATCTTAGCTCAATGTGTCTCTTACTGAGTGGTTACAGCACAATGAATCAATATGGAGATCATGTTTTTTGTAGGATGGCAGCATATTACTGCAAAGATAAAGGAAAAATTGGAGCCTTTCACTCAAAACATGAAAAATCTATCCAAGCTGCTGAGAGCTACCTTCATCCTCTCCTCCCTCAGCGCTGCATCACTGTCAGATTTTTCTCCCATTCAACAGCAGCTAACGAAGAGATCACTGTTTGAAATGAGAATGTCATGGGGAGTAACATTAATCTTAATCTCTTCTATGTTTGAGAATGTCCTTCAATTTTAGATTTTTTAAAATTCATATGAATAGTAAATTGTTGTACTGTCTAAACAACTATAGGAAAACCTGTATAACATAAAATTTAATTTCTTATCTATTTATAGGGTACAGTTCAAAAATGCTAACCAAATTCACATTGCTGTTTAACAGACTTCTAGAACTTTTTCATCCTATGAAACTGAAATTCTGCACTCATTACAACAATTTCCGTATTTTCCATCTTCCTAGGATCTGGAAACAATGTTACTGTTTCTGTGAGTTTGGCCATTGACACAGTACAGTATTATTCACAATGGCCACAGGTGAGTAAAACTGTGATGTCCATCAACAGATGAATGGATAAAGAAAATGTGGTGTGTTTATGTGTGTGTGATATGTGTGTATATACACACTTTATAATAAAATATTGTTCATCCTCCATAAAAGAAAATCCTGTTCATCATGGATGAACTGTGAGGACATAATAGTAATTGAAATACAACAGACACAAAAAGACACAAATATATAATTCCACTTATATGAGATACTGGTTTTAACTTTTTATTTACTATTAGTAACCAAATTTAAAATAATATATGAATTAGAGTCTCCAGAAAGGAAGAACCATAGGATATGAAAATAGATGTAAGAAAGGACATTTATCAGGGAATTTTCTCACAAGATTATGGCAAGTGAGATCTGCTAATGTTAAGCCCTGACATCCACTGGCTGGAGAGATTGGAGTTTTGATGTCCAAAGAAGAAAATGTGTGTGTCCCAGCTCTCAAGAAGAGATACCAACTCACCCTTACTATTTGCACTCTGGGACAGGAGCAGACTGGATGGGACCCACCCACACTGAGGGCCAGCTTCCTCACCTTGTCCATTCCAATTCACACGCTAATCACTTCTGTAAACACTTTCTCAGACATACCCAAAATATTGCTTTATTAGATTTACAGGTATTCCTTAATCAATTCAGGTGGACATCAAAAAGTAAACCTTATGGTGCATTTATTCTTTAAGACTTTTAGCAGAATTCAAATATTTATAATTTATTGAGCACCATGTAGATAAAAGGAAATGCCACTTTTGTGGGCATGAGAAGTATGTCACCTAGGTGACACTTACCTTCAAACAATTATAATCAGACCAAGTTATCAGGTAAGATTTGTAAACACAGATATTCCATGAGAACTGTATGTGATATTAAACCAGTAATTTAAAGTATTTTTAGAATATTCTATCTCATATTAAATAAGAATGGATAAGAAACTACTATATCGATTATATATTCATAAAATTGACATCAATTCCATCAGCATATTTTTTTCAAGAAACACTCTTGTTTTGATATCATCTGAATGTATGTATGTACCCATTTTCTATAAGCACATTTATAAATGTTTTATAAATCTTCTTGGCTCAGATAAGTTGCAAATAACCAAAACGGCAATATGGCCCTTCCCCAAGAAAGTTCTAAAGCTAGAAAAAAAAACAAATGTATCATGAATTCATCATGTTCTTGTGCATTAATGAGCCAAGTGTTAATTTGGTACCTCTGATTAGAATGAGTGAGATATCTGATGGATTCAGTTTTTTCAACAACAAGGAAAAGGTTAGCCCCCTTAGTATCTGCAGCTCTATGTATATGGCAGATACAGTTAAAGAAAAATAATTTACATTCAAATTAATTTTTAATTTAAAATAATTAAGATATGGTGTACATTTACTTTCATTTAAACTACAATAAACAGTTTACCTAAAGAATTTGAGATAATGCATGTAATAGTCATTTTAGTCAGGTAATATTCCTTTTAGATAAAAAAAAGTGGTATTTACAGAGATGCTCAAATGTAATTTTTCATTTAAATGTGACTTTTGATTCAATTTAGCATTAAGAAAGTGATTTCTTAATATTTTTCCTTGAAAAAAAATCATATTTACATGACAAAGTGAACAAACAACCAAATGCCTATGACAAAAATAGGACCTTGACCTTGACCCTGCGTGGCAGCTGTTATGAGATTTTCCAAAGAAAGTTGACACTTCAGATTTTCTTTTATTCTTCAAACATTCCACTTAAAACTTGCAGACATAGTTATCTTTTTAAACACAAACTGCACCAACTGCATTCAGTGTTATATCCATATAAACATAACCTAGAAGACAACCCCAAAACTCTAAGACAAACAAGCAAAATGATCTCAAACATGTTTGTCTTCACCATTCCTTTTAGCCATCATTTGACTACTTTTCGAGTTCTACCTCAGCCTCTGAGTCCTTATTTCTCCAAAATGTTTGACCCTAAGGGTGCTCCACACCCATCATCAAACCCCATTCATCTCTGTAGAATGTCCAGTAAAAATTCAAGCTATAGAGTGACCTGAGGATTGCAGAAGAATCTAAGCTGTTGCAGTCCACGCTGCTAAAGTTCCTTTAAAGTTCTCCATAAAAAGCTTATCTCCCACCTGATTTTCTCTTTCTCTTTAGAAGTTCCTAGGAGCGATATCAGCACAATACAGCTTCAGACCATTCAGAACCACCCCACCACCACGCAGAAGACATCAAGGAGGCCATAAGATGAACTTTATCGCATTTTAATGTGAAAATCTCTGCAGAGGGAGGATCCCAACCTCATTTCCATACCACAGGATGTATTTGGGAACATGTTATCAGATTGTACTTGTACAGATCTATCCCCACCTTAACATGTGAAGACGCCTTCAACGCTGGGATACACATCTCTGACCAGATAATCCTACCCGTCTTATCTAATGTGGAGAAGTCACAACTTTGGAAGTGATTCCCATGGTCTCCTTATTTACTTAAATAAACTTGGTGTGACAACTGTATTTGGTGTTCTGTTCCAATCCAATTTCCATCAAGAGGTGGACACACCGAGTCTGGCAACAAAATGTACCGACTGTAGGTTGTCATGCTCACATGTAAAACAAATATACAAAAAATATTTTTAAAAAATCAATCATGATTTTGGAATATTTTTATTGATAATAATATTATCCATGTGCATATGCTAAAGGAACCCTCAAACTAATTTATAGCAGCATTATTTACAATTTGGTTAGATAAGGACTCCCACATGACTGTGCCTCCCATACCCAAGATGAGTACCTCTTCTTTACATCAATTACATTCTATCCTCACACACGGAAACAGATTAAATGTAAATTTCCTTTCAATGAAACTCTAACTATACTGACGGTAATTTAACTTTAGATAGGTCACTGAAAAAGCAAAGATGAGCTACTCCTAATTAGTATTCATTTTGGAATTATTTTGAAAAATAATAAAACAAGTAAGAATAGATCATTGTATTATTCAACAGAAATACTTAAATTTTTGCACTCTTGTGAGAGGACCCAAATGCAACCTCCTCCAATAGACTGAGAAAATATACTGCTCTGAAAAATACATTCCCTTTGGAGGATTTTTTAAAAAAGCATGATTAGTAGAATTGAAGGATTTGCCTTGTAAATTACTATGTTTAGAATAATCTGTAGAATAGATGGCTATAACAAATGCAGTCAGAACATCATTTCCAAATTATTGTTATTGTTCCATTAATTTCAGCATAGCTGCTAGAGACTGAGTATAATACTAATTTTGGTTGAGCAATAATATGTGAGGATCAAAGCTAAGAATATCATTTATTTTAGTCAGCTCTTTCCCTGCTGTGACTAAATGACCTCACCAGCACAACTGTAGAAGAGGTAGAGATTATCTGAGGGCTCGGGGTTTCAGAGGGCTCAATCCATAGACAGCCGGCTCCATTCCTCAGGACTCCAGGTGAGACAGGAATGTGGCAGGTGTGCGGCACAGGAGAATGGCTTACCTGTGGAAGTGACTCCACCTGCCAGATACAAATATATACCCCAAAGTCACTCCCCAATTTCCACCTTCTCCAGCCATGCCCTACCACTTCAGTTACCACTCAGCAATCCCTATCAGGGGATTAATTCACTGTTTGTGTTAATACTCTCAAAACCCAATCATTTCTCCTCTGAACCTTCTTGCATTGTCTCACACATGAGTTTTTGGGGTTCCCTCACATCCAAACCATAACATCATTGTTACAGAATTTTATGCAAATATGGATGACCAATTTTAGTGTGGTTCATCCTGTGTAGATACCAGTGAAAATGAATATCCAAAACAAAAAACAGAAAACAAACAAAACCCCAAAGACTGGTAAACTCTATACAATTTGTTCCCCTTTCACAGTTACCTAAATATAATTTTACTCAGTTAAAGAAAATTTAAAAATTAATATCACCTTTATATATATATCTTTTTACTAAAATAAGCAGCAAAAATAATTCTTAACTGTGATTCCTGTGATGGAGTGATAGTTATCCCTCAATATTCTTTATATCTTTTTACTAAATTTATAGAAGGCTGAAATTTGAGGTGACCATAAGGTCATCCAGAGTGAACACTATTTGTTCAGTCTCTCGTGAAGCTATATGTCTCCAGGTATCTAGTCCTGCCCAAAAGATATGAGATGAAGTGTCTTATGGCAGCATTAAGAAATTTTTGTTAACAGATAACTAATACTTCTCTTTCACTTCTTTACTCATGTTGAAACTTTGGAAGTACTGTGGTAGGTAGAAACACAGTTGTTTGAATTATTTAATAAAAACCCTCTAGAGGGCTGGTGTTGTGGCTCAGGGGCAGAATGCTCATTTAGCATACAGGAGGCCCTGGGTTCGATCCTCAGCACTACATGAAAAATTAAAAAAAAAAAAAAGGTATTGTGTCTATCTACAACTAAAAAAAAAAAAAATCTAGAAGAAATAGAAACTGGATGACATTTTGTTCCATCTGGATTCTGAGGAGCAGAGTTGCCATAACAGTCCTGGTGATCCTATTCTACGCAAAAGACTACTTATAAGTTGGTTTTCAAAATTCTTTTTTACTTTTAATATCTACTTTTCATGGACAAACTTATCCCAAATGATTGAGTTCTTTAAGTGCTCTTCATTTCAGATAACATATTTAAAAAATTTTATTTCCTCATATGGCAATGTTGAAAATCAAGCAGGTTTTGAAATACCTACTAGATGTGAAATCTACTCTTCACTAGAAACTATGAAGAATTTTATATGACCTATAACCTTACCTAAGTCCCGTTTCAATTTGTATTTACATTCATGGGCTATAGAGAGAAATTGGATTAAACCAACCTGTAATGACCAGTAAAGAAATCTATGTACAACATTGGTGCACAAGCAAACCAAAGATATTTTCAGGGTAATACCTGCCTTTTTAGAACACAAAGCAAGTACTTGATGTCCAAACATTTCTATTTAAATGATTTGGTCTGTTTTGATTTTACATTGAAATCTTGGTTGAGGAACCATTTAAAAATAAAAATAATTCAGTAGTGAGTATTTGTGTCACACACACAAAAATGATCTTCAACTACTCTTGAACTCAGAATATTGTATTTTTTCCCTAGTGAGTCGAGCATATCACAGGTGGTATTAACCATACCTTTGGTCTTTTTCTGATAAAATGTCTCTTTCCCTGTAGTTCAAGATCTTAAGAAGCAGCACAAAATTGGATAATAGTTGGACAAAAATGAAGAACTGATCAAGGTAGCCTATGAAACAAGAAAATGAACTAGAATAAATTGGTACATGTAACAGGATTGAATATTAGCTCAGCTAATGAGATCAACTCCCATTTTAATTAGAAAGGAGTATGAATTCCTGTTTTGAAATAAGCAAAAATAATAGTAACTCATCATTCTTTTGCTTCTTTATTTGTATTTGTTCTGTGTAAATATACATGACAGCATAGTGTATTTTGACATATTATACATGCATGGAGTATAACATTCTAATTAGGATCCCATTCTTGTGGTTGTACATGATGTGGAGTTTCACTGGTGGTGTATTCATATATGAATGTAGGAAAGTTATGTTCAATTCATTCCACTGTCTTTATAAAAAGAGATATTAAGTAGGAGAGGAGTAGCCATGTAATTCTGAGAATTTCATCCTGGATAACATCAGCACAAGTGCTATATCTTCTAATAAGTGATGCCTTTCCAAGAATGTTTTCTTTTTTCTTACAATGAAAGGAAACTCATAGAGAGAAACCGACTCAAAGGGGGATTTTAGAGTGGTCACTGTAACTCAATACGGCAGCAGGTGTGGCTTTATGGTAAGGCATGACCCTCATCCTTAACCTCATCCTTGGATGGAAGCTGTTTTTCTTACATTGATGAAGGTGCTAAATAATAGGGTTTCCTATTAGTTCCAGAAAATCAACCTACTGAGGGCGAGAAAGCAAGGACTTCATTACTGCTCCTCATATATAAATTTTAAAAATAGGTGTAAAAACATGTTTAATTGATTCTTCTCAAAGTAAAAATCAATTTATAGTGAAATGAAGAAATAGGCCCAAACAGCTTGCCTATTCCATAGAAAGATATAGGAAAATTAAGTGCCAGTATGTAAACCTAGAAATATTCTTTTCTGTGGTTTTGTCTAACAGCAGGAGAATATTACCGGGTGTCCAAGGATTTTACTATTGTCATAACCACTCTTACCACTCACAACTTTTGTGACAGAGGACTGTTCAGCATGAAGCTTCATTACCAAAGTTGAACCCTAAGGTAATTAGCTTAGAAAGCAAAATTAAACACCTCTCTGACCTCTATGATGGCATTAACTTAGACACCAAAAACTTGACTTTCTCTGGTTAGAGCTTCCTGCCAAGTCTTCCTTTTTTATTTTATTTAGATTATTGTGTACTAGAGATTTGAACCCAAGGTCAGTCTGCCACTCAGCTTCCTTGCCAAGCCTTCTAATTTTTTACTTTGAGGCAGGGCCTCACTAATTTGCTCAGGGCGATCTTGAACTTGAGATCATCCTGTCATAGGCTCTTAGTTTTTGGAGTTACAGGTTTGCACCACAGTACCTGACACAAATCTTCCATTTCATCCTCTTCAACAG
Organism: Glaucomys volans; assembly: GCA_020662805.1. Taxonomy (NCBI): domain Eukaryota; kingdom Metazoa; phylum Chordata; class Mammalia; order Rodentia; family Sciuridae; genus Glaucomys; species Glaucomys volans. Next base: position 103,890 of record JAJEJO010001648.1, on the reverse strand, counting down.
CTCACGATGCTGTTGCAAATGCTCTCATTTATAAAGATTATACTTCTTCTTTGATTAATAGAAATATGGATGGGGTAGTGTCTTTTAGCCCACAGCTGTGTGACATAGACATGAGAAACCGTGTGTCAATTTCAACTGGCAATATTTCTTCTTGTCTTGTGTCAAATGCCCTCAATTCCTCCAGCAGTTCCTGGGGACTATTAGTGCACATATAGAGGAACTGGATTTTTAAAGATGGTCTAAGAACATTTTTTGGTAAGATTTTGGTATCAACCAACTAGCTTCAGTCATCTTTATTCCAGCTACTTGGTCAGGATATCTAATTAGAGGTAGCACTGTGTGGTTCACATATATGCTGTAGAATCTCCTTTTGCTTAGTCTATTGCTCTGTTTCCTCTAAGTACTCATGATTGGTTTTGGACCCCTAAAGAAAATCTTGTAACTCCAAGTGCTGGTCAATAAAATGTTTCCAAACTCAGAGTCAAGCTGGAAATCTTGCTGGCAGTCCTGTTGAGAGACCTAGTTGTCAAACCAGTGCTTGTCCTCCATCTCCAATGTGGGTCCACCAGATCCACTTACACCTCTGCTATATCTTCCAGGGCAATTGGTAGACCCTGGTTAGTTCCAATAGCTGCCTCATGCTCCTCATCTTGCTCTGTAGTGTTCAGCTGGACCCAATTTTTGAAAACCCTCCTTTCCCCAGGCTCAACCTTGGGGACACAAGGACCATATCTTTCAGAGCCTGGAACTTTTGCACCATTTTGCGTATTCAGATTATAAAAACTCTAAAAACTAATTTTAGCAGAATATTACAGAATAATGAAATCTGAGTGATCACAATTTAGGGACAATGGCCTATGACAAATAGAGAAGTGATTGAGAATTCCCATGTAAGGAAGAGCAGATGTATGTCACTCTTACTACTATTTTCTAGGTAGTTGGATGGGCAACATAAGTGAAGGCTCTTGTTGGTGAATGGAATTGTGTCCTCTCTCTTTCCATAATCCCCTTGCTAGTATAATTTCTTTCATAAATTTTCTACTTGTTCTCCAAACATCAGTGACTTTTACATGAGACTTTAAAATCGAGGTTTGGAATACTTCCATAACAAATAATAAATGTGTACTTGGAGTTATAATGGATTCTTCCTTTTTTCATAGAATCATTTCCAGGAATTCATGAAGTGATAAGAAGAAAGTGATTTGAAGGAATCCCTGGTTTCTTGGATATATTGATGTCAAATAGCACTTAAGATCCCTCATAATTTGTAATATATTGTGCAGTCTTAGGAGGGTGAATGAAAAGAATAAGAGGGACTCTGAAGACAGATGGAATTTTTAAAAAATACATAGTTTTGTGACTTGGAAGTCATTTTTTTATACTTAAAACTGATAGAGGAAGTGCTCAGTTTTGACTGCAGTGTGCACTTCTCTCCAGTTTTCATAGTAATCTCAGATATTTGAATTTCTACTAAAGAAATATTTTTCATGAATTTTAGGAAAAAATTCAGGGAAATCTTGTCTCAAAATTTATTTTGCTCATAAAATTGGAAATAGGACAGTAAAATAGGTAGGACTTTGAAGAAATTTGACCGCTTAGTGGTTGCTAGCTGGAAAAAAACCTGTGTTATTTATCTGGTTTAGATCAAAATTTTGCTTGATTTGCTTCTTAATCTGACTTTCATTTAGGTCTGAGAAAAAAATAAGCTTCTGCAGGTAGTCAGGTCAGAGAAAGGACAGAAAAATATGTTATTAATGTATATTTGCAATTAACTTGAAGTTGTGAAGGTTAATTAACATTCAGGGAATTAAAGGCTGAGGAGAGGCAAGATTTTGTCAAGAAGCATATGGCAAAAAACATGTGACATCCTCTAAGTCTCAAAAGATATCGTCTTGGGAGTTACTATCAGCAATATAATAGAGTGAAAGAAAGTTGCAGTGTTTCACTAAACATGTGATTAGTAGAAAGCATATTGTTCAGGTGAGAGTTTAACAACCTCAGTACCATTGACATTTTGGGTGAAAATTGTATTTTTGTGTGTGTGTGTGGGAGGTGTTATGTGCTTTGCAGGATGCTTAGTCATATTCCTGGCTTTCATCCAAAATTAACAAAATACTCTCCCTCACAACCACTGTGGTAGGGATAATCAAAAATTCACAGAGGCCATATGTCCTCTTAGGGACAACATCTGGTCAGTTGACAATTACTGGTAAAAATAATACATATTTTCTTCTAACTGGGTTTCTTAACATGTGGAGTGACAATCATTAAGCCTTGAGTATTTGAAAGCACAATTGATCAATCATTTTCATAATCTTTTATGGAAGTATAATATATATACAAAAAAGCATTTCTATCATGAGTGCACAAGCTATCGAAGTTTAATATGCTGAACACATGCAGGAAAGTGGCACCAAGGTCAAGGATTAGAACACAAGGCACAAAATGAGTTCACCTTGTGTTCCCTTCCAAATTCTACTTACAGGGGCAATCACCTTCTTAATGTCTTAGCAGCCCAAACTGATTTTCCTACTTTTGTACTTTACATGTCTATAATCCCAAGATCAGTCATTTCATATTTTCCCTCAATATTATTCTTATGAGATATATCTGCTTTGTTCCTTATGATTGTGAGTTGCTTTCATTGATGGTTAGTATCATCCTCTATAAGCATAACTCAATGTTTTTTTAAATCTATGTACTATACATAGGAATTTGAGTACTTTCATTGTCTCTGATTATCATGAAAAAAATCTGCTCTGAACACCTTTGCACAATGTTCTATGTTTGTGTGTGAGCATGTGCTGTATGGGTGTGTCTGTGTGTATAAATACTGAGATAGAAATACAGCCCACCTGTAGACAGGAGTAAGGGCCTCAAAGGAAGGAAGAGCCTATGCCATCCTAAAAGGAGACTTCAAGTCTTGAGAACATCCTGTTGCTGCCCCAGATAGGTCAACCACAATGATTCTTCCTTACCTATCCCTAGCAATGGCCAAACACAAAATCTACACCCACCCCAAACACTTCCTTCCACCAGTAAATGTGCCTAATCTCTGAATCATATGAATAAGGAATTAAACTTGTATACTTCTAATTGGCCTATTAAACTCAGAGCTTGATTGGTCCATACGAGAATCCTTCATTTACATGGGCTCAACCAATCACCCATGCTGGACCATCAGAAATGCCTTTTATAAATTAATTAACAATGTATATATTGGTCTATTTATGAACTTTCATTTCTGGTCCATTTCTTTATTTGATATTTGTTATTATGAATCTTTGAATTTGGAGATTACCATAACAATTTTTGCATTTTGAAATATCATGAGAATTTAAGATTTGGCTTGTGAATTCATATGCACAAACAAAAACTACAAATTGCTGGGAGATTGATAGGAGGGTATAAACTCTTATTTCTGAATGAGTTTTGTCTTTAAAATACCAAGTCTCAGCTGAGTACAGTGGTGCACATCTTTAATTCCTGTAACTCAGGAGGCTAAGGCAGAAGGATTGTGAGTTTTAGTCCATTCTGGGAAACTACGTTAGACACATTCACAAAATGAAAAATTAAAAGCAATCAGTCAATCAATCAATAAATAAAAGATTTCAAAAAGAGGCCTGGATGGGTGGCTTAGTGTTTGCCTAGTATGCAAAAAGTCCTGGGTTCAATACCCAGTACTGAAAGAAAAATCAATTCTTTTAAATTCTTTTCAGGATATATACCCTATTAATTTGAGTATTTCTTCAATGTATTGTTTACCAGTTCTCAAAAACATGTCCTGATTTTTTTCCTTGGATTTGTTCTTCAACATATTATATTTTTGAATGCTATTAAAGTATTTATTTTAATCTGTATGTTGTATTTTATTACTCTGCTATTTATTTTCATCTAGTTCTAATACACATTATTTGCTATTCTTTGTTTAGCTTCTAGGGTTGAAAATATTGTCATTTAATTTTAACCTATTTTTAAATATAGAAGTTATGGCTATGATTTCTCCCTATGATCACTTCAGTAGTTTTATCCCATACATGTCAGTATAATATTTTCATTATAATTCTTTTAAAATGTTTTCTAATTCCCATTTTCCTATTTTAGTCCATGGTTTAGTTAGAAATGTGAATTTATAAATACAGAAAGTGACTAATAATCTTGGACAATTCACTGATCAATTGGTCCTGGCCCCCTTTGAGACCAAATCAGAGTTCATTTCCTCTTTTGGTCCAATCCCATTTCCCTGAGCCCCTTAGTAGTAATCTTGAGGACACTTTTCAATACAATTCTTGTTTATCAACTTCCATTTCCATGTTGTTTCCTGGGAAACTCTTCCTAATAAGTGGTCAATATCAGTATTTTCCAGGGGGGGAAGGACACCAAAATATCACCCTTTTTTCATCAATTGAAAAGACAGCAATGATGATTTTCTCTTTTGATGTACCTGGTAAAACAATAGTTTTGGGAGCTGAAATAATGAATCTGGATATCATAACATTCTGATAGACTGCAAGATTTATCACTGCAAAGTAAAAAGTTCACTGCATTCCACTTCATGTCACTCATCAATATTGGTCATCACATGAGCACAGTGTTGAAAAGATGAGCAGAAAATGCTGATTTTCAATGCCATAAATGGAAAAAAAAAATTGGAAAAGTCACAATAGCTTTCTCTGCCTACTAGGAAATTTACACATTTTTGAAGCAAATCTAAGGGACAAAATTATGAAAATGCTTTCAGAAACAAAATTGCCCTTGGAAATACAAATTACCAAATGAATTTTAAAAATACAGCAGTACAGACAAACATATGCCTCCTTCCTCAACTTATTAAGCAGCAACTTGACTGCATGGGGATTCTTTAGTAAGAAGCTCAGGTGGCTCATTCTCTGCTAAAATTAATCAATAAATACATACATACAAACCAACTGCATTCAATTCTAGTTTTCTGATTTAAAATAATCCTCCCATAATTTTAATCCTCCCAATAATTTTAAATTATTGTAGTTAAATTTATAAATCAAAAAGTATTATAAACTTGACAAAGCTGGAGATAATTTCATCTCCTATTTACTTCCATTTAATAATGTAAATATTGCAAAAACTGTTTGCTAACTGTGGTTTACCAATAATTTTTTTTCTTTTCCAGAAATTTTTACACTATACATTTATAAACACACATATAATATTGATAATGTATGTATTGAATCATGAATATTGAAATCCAAAGTATTTGGTGAAGTGTTAGTAATAAACAAATTATACAGATTTTGTAAAGAAATGCAACACAAGTTATTCTGATTAGAAAAAACTTCTTGAGATATGGAGGGTTGAGGTAATTAGGGTGGAACAGACAATACGAAGGATGATGCTTCAACTTCAAGTCCCTTGACTGCACAGCAGATTGGACAGCTGCTGGCCAGAATCCAGGAGGTCAGAGTTGGCCAGCTGTATGGTTAGCCAGTAGTGTTGAGTGTCACTTCATTTCCCTGAGCAGAGGACATGGAGAGGTTAGGGAGTCTTAACTTTTCAACTGAAATACATGTGAATATTTCCCCAATGAACACTGCCTTCCTCTCTATGTTAAACTTTAGGGCAGGCAGATGGTGAGTCTGTCAAAGAGCTTGCATAGGGACGCCATTCTTTTGAGAACTATCAAAAGATGAACTCTTAGAGAGAAAGTGCAAGGTCTATGTCAGCATTATGTTAAATGACAGCATGACTCAGAGGCGTTTTGTGTCAAAGCAATCTGAAAATAAAATGAAAAACATACTATATACTATACTTATAAACTAAAGTTATACTATAAACTATACTTATAAACTATACTTATATACTAAAAACATACTATATACTATACTTTGTTGAAAATAACTTTAAAACATTATTTTTGGGGATGGTGGCAATTGATTAGAAATAATTGAATTAGCAGTTTGCATAGAAGTGTTTGTTCCGACAGATGTTCTGAGATGACTGGCAAAATATTCTAGCATATTATTTAGTAATTACAAAAGCATTTAATATATCACTAAAATAATAGAAAAAATGTCAATGCTCATGGGTGGTGAAAGAAGTCGATGGTCAGAGGGAGTTTGGGGGCTGCAAATCAGTGATCATTTGGAACCAAGGCAACAGATTATCACAGGCAGTTCTGGGAGACTGAGGTCCCTTCAGAGTCATTCTACCTAAGGGAAGTGTGCTAGGCCTTCTGTCCTCCAGTCGTTGCATGTGAGCCATGACCTAGAATCACATGTGACTGGTAATTTTTCAGAGCTAAGAGAAATTCTGGGATAGAATTTTAGCTGAGACCTGTTATGACCAATACTCTGAAGTACAATTCAAGTATTTTAGTTGTACAAAAAAGTATTTATTTTTTCCAGGTTCAGTGTGATTAAAAATATAAAATAAAAGATAAAATATCATTTATCTATTTTGACACTTATTTTGTAAAATTTAAGACAACTGAATCTTACAGAATTTTTTTTCGATTTGAAAAGAAAACAAAGCTATATCGTTTACTTTGCTATGAATGCTTATTCAATGTAGAGTAGGAACAAAGTGATTGCTCATTTACTTTGTTCATTTTTTATAGTTTATTTTATTATATTGAAAGAACATACTATTTTAAAGACTCATTTATTTGTAATCTACAAATAAATAGCCAGTCCCCTTATCCATGGGTTCCACATCATGGAATTCAACCAACCATGATTCAGAAATATTTGAACAAAAAATTCCAGAAAATTTCAAAAAACAAAACTTGAATTTGCTGAGCACGGAGAAGTGTGCTGAATCTATGCAGAAGTGGTGTATTAACATAGGTTGCTGTCACTTTCTACAGTGTCACAGATCCTCAGCTGCTCTCCTGCACTGGCAGTCTGAAGACTGTTTATTTGGCATCATGTTTGTGTCTGATGTTGTCAACCCTATGATGGTTGAGTCTGCATTGCCCATGTCCATACCATTGTTTTAGTCATTATTATCAATATATAAAACATCACAACTATCTATATAACATTTACATTGTTATGTTATAAATAATGTTTGTTATAAATAATCTAGAAATGATTTAAAATATTCAGAAGGATGTACATAGGTTCTATGCAAATACTGTAGCATTTTGGGTAGGGGACTTGAGCGTTCACAGATTTTGATATCCATGAAGTGGGGGTCAATTTCAAACCAATCTCCCACAGATACTGAGAGACCAATGTGCTGGTTTTCTAACCATCTTAAAATCTCTAAGCTTCATAGAACATAATGTTTCCACAACTCTCCTTAGGAATATTAATGTAACTTAGAGCTGAGTCTGGAAAATCAAACAAGAAAGATTTTTGAACCATTTTAATATAGAAGTAATGAGTGTGTGTTGCAATTTATAGTATTAGTACTAAAACCTTATGCAAAACATGTGCATGTTTTGAAGAAAGAGTGTCATTGGAATTGACAGGAAGATGCAAAAAAAAAAAAGAAAAAGAAAATGCAAAAATTTAAAGAAAATAAATTTGAAGTTTCTGTCTTAGAACTTGGATGTATTTTGATTTTTAGAACTGAAGCATATGGTAAGAATAAGAAAAGAGAGCTAAGGCATTTAGGTGAAAGAGTGTGACAGGTGTTAACAGATAGAAGCAGAGAACTACATAGTCAAATGGAAATCTGTATTAGAAATATATCTTGAATCCATGGGAGCAAGTACCCAGAAGACAGGAGATATACTATAAGAAAATTTAGTATGTCACAGTTTGATAGGGGATTTTGTGGCTGGTGAAGGAAAAACAAACAAACAAAATTAAAACATAAATGAAAAGAACAGCAAAGAAATTGGACCAATAAGTCCAAGAAACACAATTAAGTTAGCAAAAACAAAAAAAAAAAAGTTTTGTGAATACCAAGAAAGGAAGAATTTATACAAGGTAGAATTTAGCAATAATGTCAAATCCTAGAGTCAACTTGAATCCTTAATCCTTATTAACCAAAAATAAAAAGCATTAAGTGAGTATACTTGCAAAATATTCTTTCCAAATACTCAGGTGGACGGGCTGAAAGTGGTATTGCTAATAGGATAAAATAGGATGATATCAAAATATGTCTGAGGCACATTTTTATACCTTCTATGAAGTAGGAAAAATTTGGAAACTATCTCCAATCAAACCTTTTCCAAAATAATCCATGGAAGTGTCAAAATGATGAATATCATACTCATAATTATGTTAGTTTACATGGTCATACAGTTATTTGTGACATGTAATTAAGTATACTAATTTGTTAACCTTATAATAGGATAATTATAACATCCCAAAGAATCACTTGAGCTTTTTCAAAGTTGGAATATGTCCTCTGACTGGAAGCAGAGAGGATCTGAGAAATATTTGAGTGTGCAAAAGAAACAAAACAAAACACATCTGCTGGCTGTGAAGCCAGAGAGGGTGTTGTGAGAGGGGAATTGGATGTCTCTACTGCAGAGAGCAACCCTGGCTGACAGTCAACAAGGGATGGCCAACCTAGACCTCCTGGTGTATAGAATGGGATTCTGTAATTGGCCTGAATGAGTCAGGAAGAAAACACTTTTCCCAGAACTTCTAGGTGAGAGTGTGTCCTTGTCATTGTCTCAATTTTCACTTTGTAATACTCTGAATATGCAGAATCCAGTTGAGCCCATTCACACTTCAAACCTACAGGTTTGTGATCTTTTCAGTGGGTATTGTTTGAAACCACTAAATTGGTGATACTTCATTTTTCAGAAACTGAAAACTAATATATCTGGTTACTTTTGGTAGGAAACTATCCCAAATTTGTGCAGTACCATTCCCAAAGGACACAAAAGTGATTTCTCCAGAAGTACATACCGCAGGTGATCATTAGTCAAGAAAATTGAGCTTTTCATTCTGATGAGATTCAGATATGCAGTCACTTCAGTCAGCACAGGAATTGTTACAGCTGGTCTCCATCACATTCTAAACCATTGCTCCTAACTAGCATTTGTATTTACATAGGCTTTGCACATTTAAATCCATAGTGTTTAAATTTCAAATTCTCATTTTTTTCTCCTGTTTGAAATTGAATTGACTCCTCTCTCTGGAACCTATCTGTAGTCACTTCTGATCTTTATTATTCTCTATTATACATTACCCCAATTCATTTAGTAGAGATTCTGAAAACATGGATTCAAATTCCAGTTCAACAGTTAACAGGAATTCAAACTTGAAACTTTGCAATTGCTGTTCTTTTTTAAAAAATCGGTTTGTTGATTTTTTCATGAAAATAATAATATGCACATACTATTAGGTGATAAAAAGGGTAAAAGAGGCAACATATCTGAAATCACTTAACCTAGGATATAATGCTTGAAGTATATAATAATTCTAAGTGGAATCTGAGTCATTTCAAAGATAAGAGTGTTGATTCAGTCATTTCTGATTCCTTTACAGCACTCCTTAGGTTTTTTCATTCGCAAGTTCAAGGTATTTTTGAAATGACTTTTTTTCAACATTATATAAAAATAATGTCCAAGTAAAGACTTCATGTAACAGAAAATAGTCTAACTTACATGAAACTGAACATATCCTTAAAGAATATCCATTTAAAAATCTGTTATATATTTGAACAAATAAATTATACACAATATAAAGAGACTAAAATAATTTTAACAAACAAATCTATCTGGATTCTAGTTAAGAAATACCTACGGATGATTTTATTTTGACAAAAGCTGAAATTTGAATCTTGGTTACTGATTAGATAACAGTTTTGTATCATGTTTTCTAATTTTCAATTTTTTTAAGTTATTGATAGACTTTTATTTTTTTGTTTATATGGGTTGCTGAGAATCAAACCCAGTGCCTCACACATGCTAGGCAAATGCTCTACCAGTGATTCAAAATTCCAGCCCCATGTTTTCAAATTTTGATAGCTATACCGTAATTCCGGAAGACCATATACTTTTTCTTAAAATGTGCACCCTGAACTCCTTAGGTGTCAAGGGCCATGATATCTCCAACTTACTTTCTAGTAGTCCAAGAAAAAACCAAACAAACAGACATTTACATGCATATAGATCGATGAAAAAAAATAAACAAAAAGAAAGGGGCAATAATAAAGCAAATGAAAAAAATACAAACCATGAATTTGGGTAAAGTGTAACTAGGAAATTGTACCAATCTTGCAAGTTTCCTGTATTTTCAGAATTTTTTAAACTATTATAATAAAGAGATTATTCATGAAAAGTAAATAGCAGCATGCAACAGATAATTCACTAAGGTACAGCGGTGAATGACACACAATTATAAACAACTTTGCTAGTGTATAATGGTGATTGATAGGACATTCTAACAGAATCATTATTATAATATATATTTAACTTTACTAGTAAAAGGCTATGAATATGATGATTAACACAAGAATATAAAAGGTTCATATACAGAAGACATCTGTTACATTATATAACTATTCTATAATACACTGTAATAAAATCATAAAATCTCACAGCATTTTATTAATGCCCTAAATTTTTCCATCATTTGAGATGTATAAGTACTTGATGGGTTAAGTAATAAACTAAGTAGCAACATGAAGTCATCTTTGCACTCGTAGTAATTCTGGAGAAGTCATTTTAATAGGGAAATAGTCAGCCAAGGTCAGCCTAAGGTAACTGGAATAAGTCAGAACTAAGTTGCATCAACTTCAGCTGCTGCTTAACAATATCTTCCACATAGGTTATTATGAACATATATCCTTAATTCTTAATGCATTTTTCTTATAATGTATGCATTTTTAAAGAATATAACATAAAACTATCTAGAGTTAGCTATTATAAAAAAGCTTTGAAGTGTTGAGAGTTGAAGGGATAAAAATAAGTTACTTGAAAAATATGAATTAAATTTCCTTTGTGGATATTTTACTAAGGGAAATTGGGCTATGCCAGTCATTAGTCTTTATAGTATGGTATTACTAGTCTTTGAAGCCATGGCTCAATAGGATTGTGCCTTCAATTTATATGAATCTTGCTATTTGAAATTAGACTTATACATTAAGATAAACATTTTAGTATTTTCTCAACCAGCAATTCACATGAGAAAATAGATTATTCTAGATTTGTAAGAGTCATTTCTAAAATAAATATAGATACCAGAATAATTAGATATAATTTTGCCACATCTTTTGATTAAGAAGTAGAAATTTAAAATATATATTGTTGTATGCTCTGCTTTCATATTATTCATTTAAAATTTTTCTTTACTGATTTTGTCACTATCCTATATCATGTTGACTGCATGTATTCTTGTGAGTTCTACAAAATAGAAAATCTCATTTTCCATTTTGAAAAACGATGGAGTGGTGAAGAAATGTAGCCTAATACCAAGAAAACATTTTGTCATAGCTCATCAGTAATAAAACTATCAAGATACAGTATGAATCCTTAACACAGTCATCTTCTTCATTAACAAATCCACTTTTCTTTATCCTCCTTCTGTAGGCATGATACTTGCATTAATGAATGTGTATTCCCAAGACACATGCATCTAATGCATTCATAGCTTTCTCCTACATCAGTTGTAGAAAGAGGTTATTCTGGACAGCAGAGATTAGAGTGTGAATATTAAGCCTAGACATTTATAATCCCAGAATATTTGGAACCAAATGGTTCAACAAAATGTAGCCACATTTTGTTTTGTTTCATTTGGGGACTGAACATAGTAATGTTTAAAAATTTTTTTTTTAATTGTGCAGGCTTGCCTCAAAACTGTGATTCTTCTGCCTTAGTCCCTTGAGTCTCTGGGATTATTGGTGTGAATATCATGCCTGGCTCTTTTTTGCCTTTTTATTTGAATCTGTAATAAAAAATATTTCACATTACTCATCTACTCACAGTTGGGTTCTGCCTCTTTTCCTCCAGGATGAAAATGCAGGATAAACATTAGACAAAGGGGAATGAAGGGAAGTTAGGGGTGGTAAGAATAGGAAAGACAGTGAAAACAATCTGACATAACTTTCATATATGTACATATCTGAATACACCATAGTGAGTCTCAACATCATGTGTATCTACAAGATCAGGATCCTAGTTAGAATGAGATATGCTCCATGTTTGTATAAATATGGCAAAATAGGCTTTACTGTCATGTATAACTAAAAAGAAGAAAGAAAAAAGAAAAAAAAAACTGAATTTTATCACAATTACAGTAGTAAAGTGAGCATGGGTATGTGAAAGTAATATTTAAGGTGCTTATATGTGACTATTGGACTGGAAGGAGGACAAATGAGGATGGACACTAACCTGTCCCTATGCAGATGCTGGTGATTACCATACTGGGCTTGGCTCTCTCTCATTGCCTTTGTATATACAGATCACTGATCTGAAGAACGAGATTAGTCCTATTTACTATTTCAAATTTTTTTCAAAACCTGACTGTAAAATGTCTGTCCTTCATGAAAGATATGGGTTCCATGTTGAAAGCATGGACTTGAGAATGGTGCATTAGAGCTGATGCAGTTAGTTTTGAAATAGGATAGTAGTTCAAGTCTAATTCTGGATTCAGTGAGATGTCCAATTCTATAAAAGTACCCATGTATTAGTATCTCATAAATTAAGTCATTTGCATATAATTATGTCATTTTTTTTTCACAAATTTAAACTACATTAGTTTATCTACCATATAATTGCAACCTTTTAATGGATCATTTTGATTTAACAATAGAACTAAACTGTGCTCTGTTTTAGGATTTTAAAGATCACTAAATCCTTGTTCTTTAATATAAGATGGAGATATATAGGAGCACCCTTCATGTCCTCCCTAAAAGAGTGGAACTGTATCTGTTCTTCATTTTAAGAGATAGACACTTTGGTAGAGTGTAGCATCATTTTGAGAAAGTGGCTGTCATTTATTCTGCACATTTGGGTGGCATAAATGCTCACTTTAATGATGCAATATTTCCTTTGTAAAATTATCTTTTATGGTGGATGAACTGATCATTAATTTCACTGTAAAGACATAATTTGTACATTTTAATGTATTTTTCAACTAATCTATTTGTATGAGTGTAACAGCTGGTAGCTCCCAAAAGACAACAAGGTAGTAAAAGCTCTACCTGAGTTCCATAATTTCTTTGATTTCTCTTCTCTGCCACATAAAATCCAGCTTTAAAATTTTATTTCTTTGTTATGCCAGTATCATAGTTATTTTGTATACAAGTATACCCTTGGTATGTGGGGGTTACATTGGAACAGCAATTACACCATATTGCATAATAGTTTGTTAATGCTCTATTACCTTTTCATGCAAATAGCTAAAGTGAAGAGTCTGAAACTTACTTTATTTGCACATCTCCAATTTAATTGACTAATTTTAAAAGTAGAGTCATCTACATTTTCACTAAAAATATTTACCATGTTCTTCTATCTCTTTATCTAAGTTATAACTGAATAATCCTGAGTTCACTGGTTTATAGGTTTGTGAGAAAACTCAAACTCATTTATTTTTCAGCAAGACAAAAGGTTGAAAATATACTAGGATTTTCTGTAAATCCCAAAACTATATTTAAATTTATAATTGTAATATACATAGGAATAAAATAACAAAAAGAGTAAATATACATCAGGCATCTAACAAAAACAAGTTTACTAAATGTACTAACTTCCAATGACAGTATGTTAGGCATAAAATAAAAATTGTTCATGAAATCAAGAACTTTACTAATACTCGCTTAATCCATTTTCTGTTGCTATAACAAAATATCTGAGGCTGGATAATTTATAAATAAAAGAAATTTATTTAGCTCACAACCCTAAAGGTGTAGGATTGTGATGCCAGCATCTTTCTTCTTTTCCTCTTATGAGGTCCATGTTATGTGAAAAAGTAGAAGAGAGACATATACATGTGTGAGAGAGATAGAGGGAAGACTGACTTCCCTCAAAGCAATCTGATTTCATGGTAAGTGATCCAGTCCTTCCAGGTCTAACTCACTGCCTCAAGAAAAGAAAATGTCTTAACAACTAGTCACCTGCTGCAAGTACCATGCCTCAATAATCACCGTATTGTGGAACAAAAAGCAACACCAAGTTCTCGTGGGGACAACTATATTCAAACCATAGCAAATACTACCCAATTTGATGTTATTTATTTCCTTTATAAGCACAGCTTATTGATACTGGTTATTTACTTAACGCTTTTTGGAGAAAATTGTTTCAATATTTATTTAGATTCTTTTCATCAGGACGAAAAAAATACATATCTAACCAAAATAGTTCACAACAAATTGAGGAAGAAAGCAACATATCCCTAACGTCACCAGGAAATGCTTACTGGTGAATCAAGGACACATATGAATCTTGCTGAGAACCTAGATTTCTTAGCTCATGGATCACAACAAATGCATTGCCAAAGAACATAGGCACGAAGTTGTAATGTTCAAGAAAAAGTGATTCCTTAAGGATCGTGACAAAGTAAACCCTTCTTGAGTTGTATGAACAAGGTTATTTGTATTTTTTTTTTTGGAAAAGCCTGTGATAATCTAAATGTGTTCATGAGAAGTAGAAAAGGAAAGTTTGAAAACATAATCATTTTTCTTTTCGTTATCCCTAAGTATTGCCCCTCTGTGTCCTAATGAGAAAGTAAAAAGGGTACTTATGATTATTTATTATTACATAATAATTTAGTAATAATAATTATAATGATTGCTATTATTATATTGTGTTTCCCATGAGCTATAAATGGCTAAAAGTGGACTGATGTTAGAAAAGAAGTACCACAATTACGCATGAGATAGCATTTCATTTACATCTTAAAGCCCAAGCAGAAATGGACTTGGGCATCTAATTAAGGTAAAGGACACTCCACAAGAATGCAAATTCATCCAGAAATGATGTCAGACATGACAGATAGTACACAGATACAGAATTCTCAGAAAAAGAGGAGATGTGTGATCTCCATCATAGCCACTGCCAGTACATGGAATGAATGGCTAGAACTTGGGAGAAAACAAATGTGACTTGGCTTCACATAAAGGCTTTTCTTTTTATTCATGTCCCTAAATCATTAGCAATTTCCTTCTTTACTTCCCAAACTCTAATTAACTGAAAAATCCATTCATTATAATTTTTATACATGTATGCCTAAACTCTTTAAGGGAAATGTGTTTCTAATCTGATTTTATGCTTTTTTCCTCAAGATTCCAAAGTAAATATTCATCTTCAGTATAAAGGCAAATTTGGTGTATTCTACTAACCCAAATTCTGTCCTCCTGTAAAGGCTAGGAGTCAGCAGACAGGCCTGCCTAGCTCAGAGAAGCGAACTCATTCCTCCCTCACTCACTGAGCAAAACTGGAGCAACATCAGCAACAAAAGGAGAAAGAAATTTCTTCACAGACCAGTGTTTATTACCAAGTAGGAACGAGTGATGTAAACTGTATGGACCGAGAGAAATAGCACACATCTGATTTTAGCTACAATTAGAAATTTCTCTCAAATTTATCCTGTTATCTTGATTTTTCAAGGGGAATTTCAATTGGTTTTATTGGTGGTAAGCCATCATTTTCCCTTGAAAGGCCTCCAGCAATGTCACCCTGTTATTTAAAGTCACTTATTAAAAGTTCATCTTTTTTTCACATGCACTTGTTTGAAGCTTCTCCAGGTTCTCATTGCTCCCCAGTTCCAAAGCCAGACCATGAGTCAGGAGTTGTCACACTACATGACATCCTTCATCCTAAAATCTGTCTCAGTTAGTTATTGTCGCCTAATAAATTACTATAAAATTTATCAGCTTAGAAGATAAATATTGATTCCTCCTGGCTCGTGTGATGGGGAATTCAGAAACGGCTTAGCTGGATGACTGCCACTCAGGATCTCATGAGGTTCTCAGCCAGGGTTGCTGCAGTCCGATGGCTTGGATGCAGCCGAAGAAATGACCTCCAAAATGATTCCAGCATGACTACTGGCAGCAGGCCATAGGTCTTTCTTGGCCATTTGCTGGAGAACTCAGTTCTTCACCTTGGAGACCTCCCCACCAGGCTGTTGAGTGTCCTAAATCAGCAGCTGCCTTTTCTCTGTAAACTTGATGACCTGGACTTAGAAGTGATATGTCATTTCTCTGGTTGTTTCCTCATATTCAACCAGAGAGGGGTCTTTCCCAAGAACATGAATATCAAGTGGGAGGATGCATATGGGACCATCGTGAAGGCTTGCTCCCAAAATTTCTTACAAGTTCAAATCCCTAGAAAACATGTGGACTTTTATGATTATATTTTCTCTGCAATAAAATAAGTAATACTATTGTTTTCTCTGTTCACACATTTTATGGTTAGGCAAATCATTACTAAAAGGTGTTTCCTTTCCTTGTTCATTGTCCTTAGGTGTCCTCTCCCTACTTCTTGCCTCCGGTCAAAAATAATTCATGAAGGGGAGGGGTCATCTTAAGATACATTCAACATGATGGTCAAGTTTTTGTTTCGACTTGACTCGGCCATAGGATACCCAGACATTTTTTCAAACATTATTTCCATTGTCTATCAAGGTATTTCTGGAAAAGGTTAACACTGGATTCTATAGATCGAATAAAGAATTGTGTCCTTTATAATGCAGGTGTGCCTCATCCTTGTAGACCAGAATAAATCAAAAAGGCTGATCCTTCTGCAAGTAAGGGGACTCTCCTGCCTGACTACTTTGAGCTGGTACATCAGATTTCTGCTGTTCTGCATTTATATTAATATCACTTACCCGTGTAATACTTACTTCTATGATTACCAAGTCAGGTAATCAGGCAACATTGTTCTCTGGGCTGAAACAGAAAAGTGTTTAGGGAACTATCATGTATAATTTTACACCTTTCTAGCTTAACTTTTTATTCTGGTATAACTTTTAAGTCAAGCCTAATGTCTTTCTGAATATTTTAGCAGGTTTTTCTCCCTGTAGGGCTGTTGTAGCTAAATATGTAGATACACTTATATCTTCATAACAAGATTCTACCTACCCAGGCATTCATTCCTGTTATCTCCAGCTAAATTTGCTTCCATCAAAGCAGGATTCCATTTTCACCATTTATTTTTTTTTCTAAGCTTTTGTCTACCGGATTTCTTCCCTGAGAGAATGTGCTTACGTCCAAGACAGACTAAGTTGGCATCACCTCAGTGAAAAATGGATGTTGCATTAGAAGATTTTTGAGTAGGTATTTGACATTGAGTTTTCCATTTGTTGAATGAAAAACATGTCCTGATTTTAATACTATCATGATCCAGTGAATGCAAACGTGCAAAAATTTACATTTAACGGTTTATGTAATATTTATGGGAAGAATATAAAAATCTAATAGTCATGTCTATCAGACCCCTAAGATTTATCAGAATTTTTGTCTCATTTTCAAAAGCAGATTACAGCCAATAGCAGAACAAAACACATATAATAAAATACTTAAATACACTACTTATTTCATGTAAACATAGAAAGATGATACCCTAAGGTTATTTTTTTTTTGCTTAATAAATAATGCAATTTTAAATGACACATCATCTAGCACTTAATAAACATTGACTAATATGACAAACATTAAAGGAGTGGCCATTCCATAGGCTTGAGTATATTTCCTCTTTTCACAAAAAATAAGAATATATATATGGGGAGAATGTTTGTCATTAAAGTAAATTTAAAATATTATACCAGTATAATAACCACAATGTAAGAAATTGCCATTTCTGCAAGATGGTGAATTAGCCAGACTGCAGCTTTTCTCAAATTAGATCAACTATGAAACACAGAAAGCCAAAATTCTGGAAAAGAAAAAAAAATGTGGGAAAATTTTGGGGGAATTATGGGGCTTTGTTGGCCCTAAAGGGTGTTGATTCAACCCAGAGCAGAGGTCTCCAGAAATAAAACTTAGAATAAAGGACTCTGTCCCCCCTGGCTTTTAAAATCAGTGCTGCTCCCTGATTTCATAAAGCAAAATGTGTTATTCCAAATAAGTAGCGCGGAAGTCTGTTCAGGAGATGAAACAAAGAGTTGAGTACCTAAGTAGCCACAGGTGCTGACCCCCACCCATAGTTTCTTTCTAACCCACAGGCCTGCGTCTCTTGGGAAGCTGGAGGCCTTCTCTGGCCTCTAGAAAGCTTGGTGGCATTTTAGCTGAGTTTAGGCTTTTTATTGATGTCTGTAGCTTCCACATCCCTATACAGTCACACACTAAAATAACACGACATCTGAGCAGGAGTCCTATTTTTAAACAACCAAAAAATCAAACAAGATGACCAGAAGAACAAGCAAAACAAAGTCCTTGATTATGAATACCAGTATATATGGATGTGTTAGATGGGAGAGATCAATGATAAAATGGGGAAAAAAAAAACATTATCAATGGAAAACAAAAGGGAATCATTTCACAAATATTTCTATTCATACATGAATACATAGTAGCTTAAATTTGTTCTAAAAATGTCATAAATAAAAAAAAATCTGAAGAATATGTTATGAGCTGAATAAACAAATAAGTTCCTTGCAAATTTGATACAAAATGATCAATAAATTAAAAAAATAAATTATAAAAACAAATGTATGAGTGATAAATTTTAAGTAGAATACATAATAGATAAGATGAATAACTGGGTAAGAGAAATCAACACCTAAAGAAAAATAATAGTGAAGAGGAAACATTTGAAGAAATAGTAAAGATAAATTTCCCCAAAGTAAACATTGGCACATCAAACACCAACTAAGGGAAACATGGAAAAATCGTACTGAGAAATAGTTTAGTGAAATTGTAAAACTGTAAAGAATTATGAGAAAATTCCAGAAGCTATCAAGGGTAAGTTCCTGACACGTAGAGAGAAAGAAGAAAAAGAATAACATCTCAATAGCCAATAGCTAAACTGAAGCTGGAAAACAACTAGAAATATACATATATTCCTATGTATATACAAATTTATTTTATTTTTTTAACACTTCTTAGTTGTTGATGGTCCTTTATTTTATTTATTTTTATGTGGTGCTGAGGATGGAACCCAGTGTCTCACACATGCTGGCAAGTGTTCTACAACTGAGCTACAGCCCCAGACCTGTACAAATTATATATATAAGCTGTATATAATTTCATATATGTACACACACAGAACATTTTATACATTGAGATGAAAGATAGTTTAGAATGAATATAGCAGACATATTGACTCCTTATATATCTTAATGGTCTTTAGTAGTCAAAAATGCTTACATGGCTTTGAGACAGAAACTGATACATATGAAAACATGACTTATGACATGTCATTGGGATAACGATGGACCATTGCATAAATGATATTGGATAAACTGGTTATCTCCTAATGAAAAATGAAAATAAAAATTTAATCATTCACATAAATAAAGAATAGAATCTAGTGTTATTAAAATTTTATATAAAATATTTTTATATTCTAGGTCAAAGAAGCATTTTTAAAGAAAACACACTAAAATGTAAATAATGATATATTTGAATACTCAAACATTTCATAATAACATGCCATGAAAGGATAAGCCCCAGAACACTAAAAATAATTAGAATGCAAACTTTTCTGTCTTTTTTGAAATTGATCTTGATTTGTTTATTCAAATTAACTATATTTAAGTTGGAATCATAGGGAATTACATAAAATTATTTTAAAAGTATAAGTTAAAAATGGAAAATATTGCCAAGTATGGTGGTACATGCCTGTAATCCCAGCACCTAAGGAGGCTGAGGCAGGAGGATTCAGAGTTCAAAGTCAGCCTCAGCAAAAGTGAGGCACTAAACAACTCAGTGAGACCCTGTCTCTAAATAAAATACAAAATAGAGATGGGGATGTGGCTCAGTAGTCAGGTGCCCCTGTGTTCAATCCCTGGTACCAAAAAAAAAAAAAGGGGGGGAGGGCAAGTATTGTCAATATCCTGTGTTTTATCTGAAAATGCCTTATGAAATGAAGATTTCTGTCCTAGGTATTTCTTTTTTAAAATTTTTTGGGGTTTCTATTTTTACAGACTGCATTTCCATTCATTGTACACAAATGGGGTACAACTTTTCATTTCTATGGCTGTACACAATGTAGATTCACACCATTCATGTAATCATACATGTACATAGAGTAATAATGTCTGTCTCAGTCTACTATCTTTCCTTCCCCCACCCACTCCCACCCTATTTTCCTCAACACCATCCAAAGTTCCTCCATTCTTCTCTTGCCCCCTAACCCCCACCTTATGTATATCATCCACTTAGAAAAAACGTTTGGCTTTTGGTTTTGGGGGCTTGGCTTATTTCACTTAGCATGATATTCTCCAAATCCATCCATTTACAGCAAATGCCATAATTTTATTCTTATTTATGGCTGAGTAGTATTCCATGTGCATATACACCACAGTTCCTTTATCCATTCATCTATTGAAGGGCATCTAGGTTGGTTCCACAGTCTAGCTATTGTGAATTGAGCTGCTGTAAACATTGATGTCACTGTACTACTGTAGTATGTCAATTTTAAGTCCTTTGGGGATAAACCGAGGAGTGGGATAGCTGGGTCAAATGGTGGGTCCATTCAAAGTTTTCTGAGGAGCTTTCCAGACTGGCTGCATCAATTTGCAATCCCACCAGCAAGGTAGCTTTTCCCCACATCCATGCCAACACTTATTATTGCTTGTGTTCTTAATAATAGCCATTCTAATTGGAGCTAGATGAAATCTTAGGGTGGTATTAATTTGCATTTCTCTAATTACTAGAGATGATGAGCACTTTTTCATATATTTGTTCATCACCTGTATATCTTCTTCTGTGAAGTGCCCACCCAGTTCCTTAGCCCATTTATTGACTGGGCTCTTTGTATTTTTTGGTGTAAAGTTTTTTAAGTTTTTATAAATTGTGGAGATTAGTGCTCTGTCTGAAGTATGTGTGGAAAGATTTCCTCCCACTCTATAGTCTCTCTTTTCAATTACTGATTGTTTCCTATGCCAAGAAAAAGCTTTTTAGTTTGAATCCATCCCATTTATTGATTCTTGCTTTTATTTCTTGTACTCTGGGGTCCTTGTTAAGGAAGTCTGGTCCTAAGCCAACATGACGAAGATTCAGGACTACATTTTCTTCTATTTGGTGAAGGGTGGTGGGTCTAATTCCTAGTGCCTTGATCCGTTTTGAGTTGAGTTTTGTACAAGGTGAGGGATAGTGTTTTAATTTCATTTTGTTACATATGGATTTCCAGTTTTGCCCACACTATTTGTTGAAGGGGCTATCTTTTCTCCATTGTATGTTTTTGGCACCTTTGGCTAGTATGAGATAACTGTACTTATGTGGGTTTGTCTCTGTGTCTTCTATTCTGTACCATTGGTCTATCTGTCTCTTTTGGTACCATGCCGTTTTTCTTACTATTGTTTTATAGCATAGTTTAAGGTCAGGTATTGTGATACCTCTTGCTTCACTCTTTCTGCTCAAGATTGCTGTGACTATTTGAGGTCCCTTATGCTTTCAGATGAATTTCATGATTGCCTTCTCTATTTCTATGAAGAATGTCATTGGGATTTTAATTGGAATTGCATTAAATCTGTATAGCACCTTAGGAAGAAAGGCCATTTTGATAATATTAATTCTGCCTATCCAAGAACATGGGAGACCTTTTCATCTTCTAAGGTTTTCTTCAATTTCTTTCTTTAATGTTCTGTAATTTTAATTGTAGAGGTATTTCACCTCTTTTGTTAGATCAATTCCCAAGTATTTCTTTTTTTTTTTGAGACTATTGTGAATGGAGTTGTTTTCCTAATTTCTCTTTCAGACAATTCATCACTTATGAATAGATATGTATTAGATTTATATACTGCTGCTTTACTGAAATCATTTATTAGGTCTAGAAGTTTTCTGGTGGAGTTTTTTGATCCTTTAAATACAGAATCATCTCATTAGCAAATAGTGACAGCGTGAGGTCTTCTTTTCCTATTTGTAGCCCTTTGATTTCTTTGGTGTGTCTAATTGCTCTGGCTAGTGTTTCAAACGCAATGTTGAATAGAAGTGCTAAAAGAGGGCATCCCTGTCATGTTCCAGTTTTTAGAAGGAATGCTTTCAGTTTTTCTCCATTAAGAATGATGTTGGTATAAAGTTTTGTAAGTTCTTTAAAAATTTTGGAGATCAGTACTCTGTCTGAAGTGTGTGTGGAAAACATTTTTTCCACTCTGTAGGCTCTCTTTTCACATTATTGATTGTTTCTTTTGCCGAGAGAAAGCTTTTTAGTTTGAATCCATCCCATTTATTGATTCTTCCTTTTATTTCTTGCACTCTGGTGGTCATGTTGAGAAAGTATGGTCCTAAAGCAATATGAAGAAGATTCGGGCCTACTATTTCTTCTATTTGGCAAAGAGTCTCAGGTCTAATTCCTAGATCCTTGATTCATTTTGAGTCAAGTTTTGTCCAGGGTGAGAGATAGGGATTTAATTTCATTTTATTGCATATGGATTTCCAGTTTTGCTAGCACCATTTGTTGAAGGGGCTATCTTTTCTCCACTGTATGTTTTTGGCACCTTTGTCTAGTATGAGATAACTGTACTTATGTGGGTTTGTCTCTGTGTCTTCTATTCTGTACCATTGGTCTATCTGTCTGTTTTGGTACCAAAACCATGTTGTTTTTATAACTATTGCTCTATAGTAGAATTTAAGGTCTGGTATTGTGATAGCTCCTGCATCATTCTTCCTGCCCAGAATCGTTTTGGCTATTCTGGGTCTTTTGTTCTTCCATATGAATTTCATGATTGCTTTTTCTATTTCTGTGAGGAATGTCATAGGAATTTTTATTGGAATTGTGTTAAATTTGTATAGCATCTTTGGAAGTATGGCCATTTTGATTATATTGATTCTGCCTATCCAAGAACATGGAAGATCTTGACTTTACACCAAAAATGCAAAGAACCCAATTAATAAATGGGCTAAGAAACTGGGGAGACACTTCACAGAAGATGATATACAGATAATTAACAAATATATGAAAAAGTGCTCATCATCTCTAGTAATTAGAGAAATGCAAATTAAAACCATCCTAAGATTTCATCTAACTCAAATTAGAATGCCTATTATCAGGAATACAAGTAATAATAAGTGTTGGCCTGAATATGGGAAAAAGGCACACTTGTACATTGCTGATGGAGTTGCAAATTGGTCAACCACTCTGGAAAGCAGTATGGAGATTCCTCAAAAAACTTGGAATGGATCTACCATTTGACCCAGCTATCCCACTCCTCGGTTTATACCAAAAGGTCTTAAAATCAGCAAAGGATAGGGATGCAGCCACGTCTATGTTCATAGCTGCTCAATTCACAATAACTAGATTGTAGAACCAGCCTAGATGCCCTTCAATTGAAGAATGGATAAAGAAACTGTGGTGTATATACATAATGGAATATTAGTCAGCCATAAAATGAATAAAACTATGGTATTTGCTGGTAAATGGGTGGAGTTGGAGAATATCATGCTAGGTGAAATAAGCCAAGTCCAAAAAACCAAAGGCCAAATGTTTTCTTTGATCAGTGGATGCTGATACATAATGGGGGGGGGTGTTGGAGGGGATAGGAAAGAATGGAGGAAGTATGGATGGTGTAGAGGAAAATGGGATGGGAGGGGATGGGGGAAGGAAAAATAGTAGACTGAGATAGACAGTATTACCCTATGTATATGTAAGATCATATGAATTGTGCAAATTAAAAAAAAAAAAAAGAATGATGTTGGCCACAGGCTTAGCATAAATAGCCTTTACAATGTTGAGGTATGCTTCTACTATCCCTATTTTTTCTGGTGTTTTGAGCTTCTTATGTGTAAATTCTTTTAACTTTTATTTATCATGGAAGGATTTTATTTTGTCTTCAAACATGATGGTTAGTTTTGCTGGGTATGAGTTTTGGTTGGCAATCACGTTCTTTCAGAGCTTGAAATATGTTGTTCCAGGCCCTTCTGGCTTTTAGGGTCTGGTCTGAGAAATATGTTGATATTCATATTGGTTTCCCCCTATATATAATCTGATGCTTTTCTCTCATAGTCTTTAAAATCCTATTTTTATTTTGGAAATTAGACATTTTTATTATAATGTGCCTTGGTGTGGATCTGTTGTAATTTTGTTCATTTGGTGTTCTGTAACCATCTGTTATTGGATTTTCCATTTCATTCTTTAGTTTGGGGAAATTTTCTGATATTATTTCATTGAATATGTTGTTCATTCCTTTGGCTTATATCTCTGTGCCTTTGTTGGAGGTTCTATTCATGATTTCTTACAGTCTTCTCACTTTGATCGACTTTATTTTCAAGATTAAATATTTTGTCTTAATTGTCTGAGTTTTTTTTCTTTCAAGTGATTTAGTCTGTTGGTGATGCTTTCCATTGAGTTTTTTATTTGGTTTATTGTTTCCTTCATTTCAAGAATTTGGTTTTTTGTTTTGTTTTGTTTTGTTTTTTTGTGTGTTTCAGAATTTCTATCTTGCTGAAATGATCTTTCATTCCTGCCATTGCTCTTTCAACTGCTTATTGGAGTGAAAATTCACTGTCTGCATTTGCTCTTTTATCTCATCCTTTGCTTTGCAAATCATTTTAATTATGTATATTCTGAACTTCTTTTCTGACATTTCTTCTACCATGTTGTCATTGAATTCTATTACTATTGAATCTTGGTTTGTTTGGAACACTTTCTTCCCTTTTTTTTTTCATGTTGCTTTCATGTTTTTTCATGTTGTAGGCTTATAGTGACCCTGCAGGTTTCCAAAGCCTCTTCTTTAAGGGGGAGAGCAATATTAGTAG
Organism: Glaucomys volans; assembly: GCA_020662805.1. Lineage (NCBI taxonomy): Eukaryota > Metazoa > Chordata > Mammalia > Rodentia > Sciuridae > Glaucomys > Glaucomys volans. Next base: position 79,152 of record JAJEJO010001648.1, on the reverse strand, counting down.
CACCCAGTACAGATAATATGCAGTCCTAAACCAAATAGCCTCTATGAATATGTTAACAATATTGTCATAACATACAGAGAGGATGAGTTCAATTATTATCTAGAATATAACAAATAGATTTGCAGTGAGGTCTGCAGTTTCTAATGGTGGACAAAGAGGATGGGGAGGAGTATAGGATGTAACTGTTAATGGGATAAGAAAAGAGGATTTCAAAGTTCTAGATCCTAGGAAGAGTGAAAGAGGAATCAAAAGACATTGGTTGTTAGCAGGAGAAAAGGGAGAAAGAGACTCTGAGGAAACAGGTGAACAAAAGGAAAATAGAATGAGAAAAGTAAAGAAATAAAAACAAAAATTTTTAAAAACTTGAAAATTTTCAGAAAGGAGGAAAAAAAATACACTATAACAGTCATATACTATTTAAACCTCCCAATTTTCAGTAGCCTGATGAATGAGAGGTACCTGATAATGAGCTTCCTGTCTCCAGCAGGCATCTCAGGATGGGATTTGCCCCACCTAAAGATGGCAGCTTCCACTTCCAGGATAATCCAAGATGGCTGCACTGGCTTCCAAACGTGTTGGCAAATGGGGAGCTGTAATGTGGAGTGTGGGCACTGAGTCCACATGAGTGTGGTGCAGTCAGTCAGGCCAGGTGTCCTGGTGGTGGGGTGTGTTTGGTCCAGCTGAGGGGTCCTGGAGGTGGGATACGGTAAATAAGGCCATGGATCCTGCAGGTCCTGGCTGTTGTACCAAAATGGTGGCAGCCATATGTAAGCAAACCTGTAGGTACTGTGATGGTGAACTTCCAGGCAACAACAGGCAGCTAGTGATCCACTGTTGATCTGCAGATGGTCTGCAGGCTACTGGTGGATGATTGGCAGGTGGACCTCAGGCGGTGGGTGATGGGTAGGTGAAAGGCAGGCGTTGGGCAGGCAAGAGGCAGGCAAATGGGCAAATGAAGATGACAGGCGGCAGTCAATGAGCAATCCGCACTCAAAATGTAGTCAATATGCTGGCAGACGGTGGGTGATGGAGGTGGAAAAATGGGGTAAACAGTACAGGATTGATGAGCAGCAAAGACTGTCTCAAGGAGAAACAGATTTTCTTCTGCTTAAAACCCATTTTATGGAGCAACAAGGAACACAGTCTCCCTCTAGTCTGCATCTTGGTTCTCCCCCCTATTTCTAATAGAAAAAAAATTCCCTATTTCTCAGTACCTTCTAGTACACATTTACAAAATACATCTTATTATTAATATTTATTTTTTAAAAACTAAGAAAAACTCAGTTACCTATTGATAATAAAATGGGACAAGACACTGTACTATATTCATTCAACAAAACTTTACACCAGGAAAATACGTGAATTATGATTACTTATAAAGAACAGATGACAAATCCAGATATTAAATGAAAAAGCAAAATGTTCTACCAGAGCAGAGCAAAATGGATGAAATAGACAAATCAAACCAACACAGTTTAGAAATTTGTAAATTTACAGTAAAAATAAAATAAAAGTAGATTATTGATATAAATGTTTTTTTTTTGTTCTCTGGGTAGGAAACAGGAGATAACCAGTGATGGAATCCTCCAATTGGGAGGATTTTTTTCAGTCTTCAGAGGTTATTTTAGACCAGGGGACACACTTAAACCTTTTTAGTGTATGTGTTCATCACATTTTTCTATTTTAAATTAAACATGATTAGCAAGCATGGTTTATTACTTCAAGATGAAAGATTGCTTTTGTAGGTCATGAACTGGGTAACAGAATAAAAATAGGATTGTGTGAAGAGAGGATAGATAAGGGGTTGAATCATACAATTCCTTCTGGAGAGTAAGACACAATTTATAGAGTTTAGATTTTACTCTGATCATAAGAATAAGCAACATATCAATTTAGATATTTTTAATAACACCCCTGGTTTCTCTTTGGAGAAATATTTTTGTGCATGTGCCAGTAAATGGATGAAGGAAAGACCAATCTGAAAACTTTTACAGAAATCCATGACAGATGTTGGTTTAGACTCATGTGGTTGTCACAGAACTAGAGAGAAATAGACAGCTTTGAAATATAGGTAGGAGTTGAAATTTGCAGGACTTTCTGATGGATTGCTGCTGGTAGTTTAAGCAGCAGTGGGTATTAGACATGTTTCCATGTCTTCAGCTTGAGTTACTGGAGGAAGGATAGCTTATTAATGTAGAGAACACAGTAGGAAGAATTGAATTGTAGATAGGTCTAGACAACAAATTATATTTTAGACACATATTTCCACATATTATGTTGCATTTAGTGGCCCAAATTTTAGTCTGTGAACCAACTGAATGAAAAGGTTAAATAATTAGTTTAAGACATTCATCTGGAGGGCAGGAAAACAGTGTAGCCTATAAACACTGAATCATTACACAGAAGGGTTAGTGAAGTTCTGGGCATTAATGAGATCACCTAGAGCAAAGGAGCAGAAGAAGGAGAGCTGTTAAGGCCTGGGAGGCTAATGCTTTGGCAATTGGAGGTGTAGGAATTATAAATAAAGAGAATGAGAAAGAGAGGCCTGAGAGGTAAAACACAAAAAAAGGGGAATGTAGTATCAGAGGAGCCAGGAGGAATAGCTTTTAAAAGAATGATCTTCTCTGAAAAATAATATAGTGAAGTTGGGAAGGAGGAAGACTAAAAAGTACCTACGGCATCTAGCAAAGGAAGGTCACTGGTACCAGGAATAACGAGCAGACCAATTGAGTGCTGCGTCAGAGTGGTGGGTACTGAGGGGTGAGTGATGAGACAGGGAGAGAATTTTAAATGGTAACGTTTGAAGAAGTTCAGGTATTGAAACTCAGTGAAAAATGTGACAGCTTGTAGCTTATTAGTCAGAGGTGCAAAGAAAACTTAGGTCTTCCTTTTTCTTTGACTAACATTTTTCATGAATCTGTATCATGTTGAATAGCATAGATCTGAAAAGGCTTAAAATTGACAGTATATTTTTTCTGGTTTAGATGATCTCACTCTAGTTTATCTGGATTTAAATAGAGGTATCCTGAAAATAATACACTTTATTCATTTCTCCCAAAGATAGCACTTGAAAATAGGGGCTTTGGTGAAAGCAAGGTAGTAGGTGTGGCTAAATGCCTTTATGTAGATGAAAAATAAGCCTGGGATCTACAAGTGAGCATTTGTTTGACTTATCTATTATCTAGCATGTTGAAGTCTCATGACAATGAAGGTTCTGGATACACAAGTGGTGATTCTTTGTAAAATGTGTTACTGGAACTAACACTTATTTCTGATTAATTAAATTTGAAATAAGAATGTCCAACGTGGATAACAGCATTGGCACAAAAGAAATACATTTGGAGGGTGGATGATGAATATAATAATGGTGAAAATTTAATTAATTTCCTACCAATGCTTGATCTTAATTTTGAAAATTAAAAAAGAAAGTTCAAGTTCTACCCATACAAGCCCACCAGTTAAGGCAAGCTCGTTGTTGAAAGAGGCAATATCTGTCTGTTTTGGTGCCAGTACCATGCTGTTTTTGTTACTATTGCTCCGTAGTACAATTTAAGGTCTGGTATTGTGATTCCTCCTGTTTCTCTCTTTCTGCTCAGGATTGCTTTGGCTATTCTAGGACTCTTATTCTTCCAGATGGAGTTCAAGATTGCCTTCTCTATTTCTATGAGGAATGTCATTGGAATTTTAATTGGATTTGCATTGAATCTGTATAGCACCTTTGGAAGTATGGCCATTTTGACAATATTAATTCTGCCTATCCAAGAACATGGGAGATCTTCCCATCTTCTAAGGTTTTCTTCAATTTCTTTCTTTAGTGTTCTATAGTTTTCACTGTTGAGGTCTTTCACCTCTTTTGTTAGATTGATTCCCAAGTATTTCATCTTTTTTTTGAGGCTATTGTGAATGGAGTTGTTTTCCTAATTTCTCTTAGAGGATTCATCATTTATGAAAATAAATGTATTAGATTTATGAATATTGATTTTATATCCTGCTACTTTGCTGAATTCATTTATTATTCTAGAAGTTTTCTGGTGGAGTTTTTGGATCCTCTAAATATACAATCATGTCATTGGCAAATAGTGACAGCTTGAGTTCGCCTTTTCCTATTGGTATCCCTTTAATTTATTTGGTCTGTCTAATTGCTCTGGCTAGTGTTTCAAGAACGATGTTGAATAGAAGTGGTGAAAGAGGGGGTTGAGAGAAGAATAGAGGAACTTTAGATTATGTAGAAGGAAATGAGAGTGGGAGGGGCAGGGGTATAAAAAACGGTAGAATAAGACACACATCTTTACACTATATACATGTTTGATTACATGAATGGTGTGAATCTACATCATGCACAACCATAGAAATCAAAAGCTGTACCCCATTTGTGTACAATGAATCAAAATGAAGTCTCTAAAAATTAAAAATAAATAAATAAATAAAAAGAAACGGACAATACCACTACATTCTCTCATATGATGATATTGAATTAAGTCTTATAAGTTTAGACATGATGTGCATTTATTTTATTTATTTATTCATTTCATTTACTCATTGAACCACATTTTAATAAAATATTTCAGAATTCTAATAATGTTTGGCTACTTCATGACTGTTATGAGTTGAGAAATGAATGAAAATATCTCTCTTCTAAAGAATGTAAGATAGGAACCATTACTAAAAGGGATACACAGATTCAAAGTAATCCCTATCAAAATACCAATGAAACTGTTCAACAAACTGGATAAAAGCAATCCTCAGAGTCATGTAAAACCCACAAAAGACTCTGAATAACTAAAGCATTCTTGAGAAAACAAATATCAAAAATAAAACATATACACAAAATGAAGCGAAAAGCACCATAATACCTGACTTCAAATAAAAAAAAAGCCTAGCATTGGCATAAAAATATACATGGAGACTAAAATAGACAAATAAGCAAAAACAAAACAAAATGATGCCAAAAAATAATAGAGAATACAGATGTAAGTCCACCTTCTTATAGACAACTCATTTTTGACATTCACCAAGAACACACTTGGTAAAAATCTCTTCAATCAGTGGCACCAGAAAAACTGGATATTGATATTCTGGGGAATAAAATTAGAATCCTATGTCTCACCATGTACCAATAGTATTTCAAAATGGATTATACTTAGATGTAAGACCTGAAACCATAAAACAATTAGAAGAAAATTTAGGGGATATGCTTGATGACATTGGTCTGAGCAAGGATTTTTTTTAGTAAGAACCCCAAACTTAGGTAACAAAAATCAATTATAAATGGTATTACTTCAAATGAAATAACTTCTATACAAGAAAGAAAACAATTAACAAGAGTGAAGAGGCAACTCACAGAATCGAAGAAAATACTTGCAAACTATGCATCTGACATGATTTATAAAAATATAAGAAACTTGGACCACTCAAAAGCAAAAGCAAATAATCTGACTGAAAAGAGGCAAAACAACTGAAAAAAAAAATTCTCAAGACATAAAATGACCAATGGGTAAATGAAAAACTGATCAAGGTCATTGATCATTAAGAAAAATATGAATTAAAACCACAGTGAGATATAATCTAACCTCCATTAAAATGGTTCTTATCAAGTACATAAGAAAGAGCAAATGCTTGTGTGAATGTGGAGAAATGGAAACCACTCTACACCCTTGGTGGGAATATAAATTTCTGTAGTCACTATTAATGACAGTACAGAGTTCCCCTAAAAATTTAAAAATAGAAGTGTCATATGATCCAGCACTGACTACTGCATATTTAAAAACAATAAAATCAGTATGTAAAATAGATATCTGTACCCTGATGTTTATAGCAAAACTAATCACAATAGCCAAGATTTGAAATTGACATAAGTATACATCAATGGACAAATGAATAAAACATATCACACACACAATTTAATAATATTCAGTCTTAAAAATAATAAAATATTGTCATTTATAACAATGTGAATGTCCTTGAATTATATTAATTAAGCCAGAGAGAAAAAGACAAATACTATATAATTTCACTCATTTGTGGAGTCCAAGAAAATGGAACTCATAGACGTTCAGTGGTTATAGAATGCGGCTGGAGAGATACTGGTGTACAAAGTTACACATAGATAGGAATAACAAATGGTTTTCAGTCACACACAATAGGGTTTCTATTGTTAATAATATGGTGTTATATATTTAAAGATAACTAGAAGACAGAATATCAATTCTTAGGGTCAAAGAGAAATAAAAATGCTTGAGGTGATGAATATGCTAAGTGCCCTGACCCAATATGGAATATGTCAAGAAATCACTCTATACCCCAGCATGGTGGTACATACCTGTGCTCTCAGTGCCTCATGGGGCTGAGGCAGGAAGATCACATAAGTTCAAAACCAGCTTCTAAAACTTAATAAGGCCCTTTCTCAAACTAAAAAACAAAAATAAAAAGGACTGAGGATATTCCTCACAGGTTAAGCACCCCCCAGGGTTCAATTCCTGCTATCAAAAAAATAAAAATAAAAAAATAAAAGAAAGTCACCCTGTACACCATACATGAATAAAATTATTATGTGCTAATTAAATACAACTTTTAAAAAAGAAAATCTAAATGATTCTATGTGATTGCAATTTAAATGAAGGAGCAAAGATGAGAAGAGAGACTCTGGCTAAATTAAATAACTTGCTGTGGTATATCAAGCAAACAGATTAAAAAAATTATTTGGAAATAACTAATACTATATGCCACTGTATATTCACTACCTGGCAATTCAGTAGCTTAAAAATTAGATTATTTTGGACTGGTGCAGATCAATTAATTTTTCACTTCCTTCTGGAAAAGTAAGTAACACTTCATCAACACATAAAGTAAATCCATTTAGTAGGTGAAAGTCTATCCATACTGTTGTTGTTTATGTATTAGGTGTCCCTCAAAAGCTCAGGTGTGAGAAAAATGCAAGAACATTCATAGGTGAAATGATTGAGTTAAGGGAATTAAATGAATTAATCTCCTGATGGGGATTAACTGAGTGGTAAGGTATGGCTGAAGGAGGTGGGCATTGGGACTGTGCCTTTGAGTATATTTTTTGTCCTTGTGAGCAGAGCTCTCTTTTTGCTTCCAGATGTGATGTCTTGAGTTGCTTTCCTCCCCAACTCTCTTCCTCCATGATGTTCTGCCTTACCTAGAGACCCAAGGAATGGAACAGCCTATGCACTGAGAACTCTGAAACCCTAAGCCCAATATAAACTTTTCTTTCCATAATTGATTTTATCTGGTCTTCTGTTCAGAGCAGTGGAACTGACTAAAACACATGCATACTTCTTAAAACTTGAGCTCTTTGTTATTATTTGGGAAGAAAGAAAATCTTTGAGGACATTTTAGTCTCCAATTGTCACAAGCAGTTTCTGCCTCTTTAGCTAAATATATAGTGAAATAAAAGTACTGGAGGAGAAAGAAGTACCACTCCTGGTGTTTTAGAATCTCTTTTCCCATCCAGCATTAAGTAAGTCACCATCAAAGAGTTTTATCAATTTCTTATGTTTGTTATAACTAAGTATGACAAACTGGGAGATTAAATAAACAGATATTCATTGTTTCACATTTCTGAATGCTAGAAGTCCAAAAGAAAAATAAGAGCAGGGCCTTCCTCCCTCTGAAATCTGTAGGGGAGAATCCTTCCTTGACATTTCTTAGTTTAGGGTGGTTTGCTGGCAGCCTTTACAGTTCTTTAGTGTTTGGCTGTAGCAATTCAATCTATGCTTTTCTTGTTACATATGACATTTCCCCTCTGTGTTCCAGTCTTCACGTGGAGTTTTCTTCCTCTTTTTAGAAAATCAGTGTACTGGGTCATTCCCTGATACACTAGGCTGACTGAGTCTCTGTCCCCTCTTCTTGCCTGTAATTCTCAGAATAACAGTATAATACACTTAAAAAGCAATGTTATACGATAGGGAAGAGCTGTCCAGGACTGATGGAGTTTTGTTTCTCTCTCCTTTGAAAGCAAGGTTCCTTCTTAGCTTTACCTAGTGATTTGTGTAGCCCTTGAGGGACATCAGCTGGGGCAGGCTGTGGTTCAGTTAGGATATGAACAAAGAAGACTCCCTCTGCTCCAGGAAGATTTCTTCAGCCTTGGGACCCTGGCTCACAATGTATCCTTGGCTTCCTTTCTCCCTCAATGTGTCTGTAAGAGCAAATCTGCTTCATATGACTTGTTGAGTCTAAGCGTCTTCCGCCTCACCAGACAAATGCAATTGCTAAGACTTCAGCTCAGGATTTTCTGGATGAAAATGTTCAAACTTCTTTTAGTGATTTGCATAGTGATGTTCTTTTCTGTCCTTCATGCAGTAAGTCTTCTATTAGAATTTGTTATTAGTAAACTTGCATCCCACAGTTGTATGAGTCTTAATGATATCATTTTAAGTTGCATATGTCTTTTTTCCAAACATGGTACAATTCTGAGGTACTGGGGATTAGTACTACAATATATCTTTGGAGCAACTCAATTCATTCCATAGTAATGTGTCTCCCCACTGAAGTGAAAGGACAGAAAAGGAGTGAGAGAGAGGATATAAATATGAATTTCTCTATGGGCAGACTGTAAGTAGAGATGGGCAGACTTATAAGTAGAGAGGGAAAAGTTCTTTCCCCACTGGTTGTTCTTCTTCCCCTCAATAATCATCCAAGGGTGGAAGATCATGACTCATGTCTCATGCTTCCTCTCCTCATATAAATATGAAAGATTTAAATGAGAGGAATGCTAATTTCTGATTAAATAATATTTCTATGGCTGGGGATGTGGCTCATTGGTGAAGTGCTTGCCTGGCATGCATGAGGCACTGGGTTCAAATTCCCCAGCACCAAAAAAAAAGTAATTAAAAATCATATTTCTAAATATAGATAACTTTTCCAATCAAAAAATCTCTTTCCTATTTACCCACTTAGAAATTACTTTGATCTTGTCCCATCATTAACCATGGAATCAACATAATAATCCCAATAGAATTATTAAAAAAAAAACACCTAATATCTTACTTCCCTGAGTTTGGAAAAAGTAGCCACAATGCTTTAGGAACTTAGCTACAAAATCTTATTGCTTTTTTCTTTTTGTCAAAGAAGGAATTTGTTTCTGACAGTACCTGGCTTTAAAGGATTTTTCTCTCTTAATTCAGGGGTTCCAGACTATGAATTGTGAATTACTTGCAGATATACATATATAGAAATAATTAGAGTATTTAAAAGTGAACTGTACTTAGCAATTGCTTTTTAAATACTTTAATTGTTTTATATGTTAAAAAAGTGCGGAAATCTGTCTTTGGTTGCAGACCTTTTGGTAGCTTTCATGACACCCAGTCATGCTGGGATTGACAACAGTCAGAAAATTATAAAATATGTTTTTAAGAGTTCAGCGAAGTTAAACTATCTTACAATAAATGTTTATCCAAGTCCTAAAATATCTTAAACGTGATTAAATATAGAACAAATTTCAGAAATGTTAACATTTTAAAATATTAGGTTTATTTTTGTATTATGAATTAAATGTATATAAGAGAATACAGTCCTTTGTTTTAGTTGAAGCCATACAGGTAAAACTTCTCAATTTCTTATCTAAATATCCTTGTATCTAAGATGCTTCTTGTATTTTGAATGGGAGGTCACATGACCAAGGTCCATGAGATTCTAAGTCCTTTCTTTGAAGACTCCCTACTCAGAAGACTGTTACTGCTAGAAATATGCTGTAAAAGACTAAATTTGCTGGAATCTGAAAAAGTTAAGCCTGAAAATTTTGTACTATATTTTCTCATTTATTGTTCTTTAATCTCATATAACATTGCAGTAGTTCTAGTTAGGATTCCATTTGTGTTTTTCTCCAATTTTATAGAAGTCAACTGAAATAAATATGTGTACTTTTCCTCTTCAAGAGCATTGTAAAATACAAAGTCACTGGTGGTGAGAGAGGTCTTCATCTACTTAAAAGGGTGCAGACTTAACAGATTAAAGCACCACCCTTATGACCTTATTAAACCTAATTACTTCCCCAAACATGATTCCCAGACAGTCTCAGCGGGGTTATGCCTTCAATACATGAATCAGGCAGGAGACACAACCCAGTGCACAGCAAATATTGATCAGGTACTTTGTTTAAGGTTCATCAGCTGAGATTTACTTGATGTTTGCCTCATTATTAGTTTAGAATTGAGAAGGAAAAACATAATGATATGGTATGAACACTCAGTGTCATATAATCAAGAATATATACTATGGACCTGACTTCATGATTTTGCTATTAACTTTTGCTATTAACCTATCAACTGACTGAAGTAGTATTTGTCAAGTATCTTCACTGCAGATGGACTCATTTTTGTTATTTTCATACTCTATTCATTGGAGGTCACTGTAATCAGCCCAGTACTCTAGAGGTTATAGACTGTCTGTTTGAGGGTAAAGTATCTAAAATAATTATTTTTAAATATTCTATATCAAAAACTAGTTGATATTCATTTATTCATTCATTCAATTATTTATGTTAGTATGTATTTGTGAATAATTATTTTATAAGTTGAGCTATAATTCAATATTTTTTCTGTTACTAAATTCTTTCCCAATTTGTGTATTGGAAGATTTTTTATTTTGGTCTTGTGTCACCTGACAAATTTCCATTACTATGGATGTGTCTGTATGCATGTGTGTATATGTAGGTGTACATGTTTAGCACTTTCCTAGTTTTTGGTGTTGCAAGATACTGTAGGCTTATTTTGTACACTTTTTGTCCAAATTTTGAAACTCACTCTTTATCTAAGATCTCATTATTTTCGTAGAAAACAGTATATAAAAACTAAGACTTGACTCTTAGTTGGTTGTTTTAATGTAAATTTCACAATTTAGAAATGAGTTAGTACAGTTGATCCTTTCAGGTTTTGAAATAATTTTAAAACCACATTTAAGTACTGCAATTGTCTAAAGGTGCTTCTTTGTAAACAATGTTTTGAAAATCAATGTATAAAATTTAAAGCATTAGGAAAAGATCACTTAGAACATGCAGTTTCAGCTCCAAAATATAAAAAGTTGTAAATCATCACTCCTATTCATACAATAAGAAAAAGCTGGGAGTGGAAAAACACTTTAAAATTAAAGGCTTTCCTTGGGAACTAAAACCACAGGTAAAACTGCCACCTAAAGATCCAGAGGAACTGGAACAGGGAGCGACACTGAAGTTCGCTTTTCTGAAGCACAAGTTATTGGAGGCAGAAATGGTACTAAGTTGAGGTTTTGGCAAATAAATGATGGGTTTTGATTATTTGCAGGAGGCTAAGGGTAGTATAAGCTCATGGCCCACAAATGATGGAGGCAGGAGACGGGAAGCAAACCTTGGATCAGCAAGCTTTCCTTTATTCTGCAGCGAAGTCCATCTATCAGGCATGGGAGGGCCCATTTTCTGGTATAGAGCTGGGCCCCAAGTTACAGAAGAGTCTGGGTTTTATAGTTTCCTTGGAGACTGCAGACATCAGTTTGGATAGTCAGGGGCTAGCTCTACCAGTTAAAAGTTTAACTTGGAAAGGTAGTTATAAAGAGTTGAAACTCATTATTATCTGGGGAGATAGGAGTCCAGATCCCAAGGGATGAGTACTCAAATCTTGCCAATTGCTTTTCTTTCTTTCTGCGATCCATTGTTTCCCAGACTGTCAATATTTGCTGTGCCTCTATTTAAGACTAATTTGCCATGGGGAAAGGTCAAAGTTTAGGGCCCAGCTGTCAGTATTGCCCCTTTCCATTAGGACCCATTGTTATTAGAAAAGGGTGCACTGGAAGAAGTTGAATGTCTGGCCAATTTGCTCACTCCTCCAGAGCCACACTGTCCCTCAGTTTTTCTTGGGGAGCTGTCTTGTAGCAATATTATTTTCATAACTCTTTAGGTAGACCAGCATGAAAGTAAGAAGGTTGGGAGACCCAGATTTGTCCTTCAGGAAGGCCACCAGTTTTTCCAGTGAAAAAGTAAATTCCAAAGTATCCATTTCCTGCTTTCCAGTGGGGGTTGGGGTGAATGGATACATTTGGGGAGAAAGAGAATAATAATTTCGAAATACTCCTAAACCTTTTGACATAAGGTAGTGAAAGCATACACTTCAGAAAAAGGACTTTGTAAGAACCTTATTCCCTCTGGGGAGGAAAGGCATTTTCCCTTTCTACCTCCCTCTATCCTTCTAATCTCACTCACAGGGAGGAAAATGTACACAAGAGTCCTGGCTTTAAGGAAATAGTTTAGGGATGCTGCAGCAAGAAAAGGATCAGGAAACAGGAAAAAATAAAACAAACCAAAACTATACCACTATATAAGAACTTGTGAGGGTCACAGCTCCAAGACACAGAACTACTAAAATATCCAGATTTAATCAAATTCTAAGATGTCTCTTCTACACACTACCACTACAGCAGCAGGTCCACTGGATAACATTCCAAAACCTACAGGAGACATCTGCACTCTGAGGATTACACTAAGGAGACCCTAAAACAAAAGCAAAGAAGAAACAAGGCTGTTAGAGGAATTTTCATCTGTGAGAACTATGCCTACACCAAATAACACAATCCAACTCCAATCAGTTGTATAAATCTTTTACATTATTTCCATTTCTTTTACCCATATAACCTGTTCAGTTTTCAACAACAAAAATACAAGCCATGACAAAGGGCAGAAAAAAGCACATCTAACCATGCGATCTTCAGGTCAATAGCAACTTCCCCAAGTTCAAAAGAAAAAGGATTGAGTGTTCATTATGGTGAGATTTTAATTTTAAATGTTTTATGAGTACCTATTTAAATGTTTTTTTTCCAAAATCTTGAAAAAAAGATGATTTGATTTTTAATTACCATTCTTCTATATGTACCAAAGAATGAAAGAACTGTAACATTATCTTACTGTTTAAATTTACCATAAAGTTCTAAATCCATGAATAGTATGATGTTAACTCAACAAAACAGACTGCTACTCAGTGTCAATTCATGTGTTTTACCAGTTTAACTAAAGGTGACAAAAAAAAACTATATTTCTCTTCTCTCTCTCTCTCTTTGTCTCTCTCTCTCTCTCTCTTTCCCCACCCCCATCTTCCCTCTTCTGTTTTTTTGTTTTTTTTTTTTCTTACAGTTTTGGAGACTGAATCCAGGACCTATCTCATGCTAGACAAATGTTTTACTAAGACACATCCCCAATCTCTCTCCTTTTCTAATCAGAGACAAATATTCAAAAATTGTAAAATAAGCATGATATAAAATGATTCCTCCCCTTTAGATAATGTAAAACAAAGGGCATAAATCTATACATGGCTATAGATAGTTTTAATGTGTGACATAAAACATGAATGATACAGTCATCAAAACCAAAGAGTGCTGGAATCACATTAATGGTGATGGCAGTACTCAGAAGACACAATGATTTTCACAGTTTGTTCTTCATTTTGTATGAGGGTTTTTTTCCCAAGATATTTTATCCAGACATTATAACTCTTTACTCAAGGACATATTACATGTAGAATGACACTTTGTGTTTGTTCAGAACCCCCAGGATGCACCAGACCTAATTTCCTCTCATAAGATGCTCAAGGTTTAATGATGTGTTACATGGTCAACCTGATGTCACTTTTTTTGTACTTTTTCACTTTATGTCATAGCATCAATATCTTCCTTTATCAGTAGTGTATGTGCAGATAAAAGTACACATTCTACCTTCACTTGTATCATGTCTCCATATTGTTAATCTCATCTACTCCTGGTTGGTTTTCTTATTCCCAAACACTTTTTTGTTACTAAAATACTCATCTCTTTTTTGAATTTTGCAGTACCGTTGACTGAATTCAAGGCCTATGCATGCTAGACAAGTGCTCTCCCACCGAGTCACATCACCAAACTCTTTGATTATTTTGTTTTAGTATCTCTCTGTGTTGCTACGACTAACCACTGACTTATGATACACCTGTCAGCGTCCTGAGTAGCTGGAGTCACAGGTCCCGTGTTGCCATGCCTAGCCTACTCACTCCTCTTACCAACACTCATTCAGTGAAGATAGCTGCATTACCCTCCGCCATTCTTTTTGTCCTGATTCTCTGATTTTTGACATAAAATCCCATTCTTTTCCAGTTCCTAATGCATGATCACTGCTTGAATCCAAAAAGCATCAACTCAAAAGTCATGCAGAAAACTACTACATTCTTTAACAACAAATCTTTATTTTTAGTTTTGGCATTGTTGAAGTTTTAGTAACTCAACAATTACCCAATGAGAACAACAAGGCCCTTTGTCTTCAAATTAATTCATATTAATTTTAGTAGAATTAAATTGAAATGTAATATTTAAAGAGAAATGTTTATGAAAAATATACAGAATAACTCACATACATAATATAAAATAAACTAATGTCTCCAGATCCCTTGCATTTCTCTTCTTATCCACAGACACAGAAGGAAATATCAGCATCCACTTCATTTACTAAACACTCACTTTTTCTTTCTAGCAAGTGATATGTGCTTTTTGGATTCCCTTAGCAATGTTTTGTATACATGCCCTAATAATCGAAAATACAGATTCTTCATACAATATGTGCTTTGTCCAGATTTTACTGCAATAATGGTCACTAACAACCACCAAATTACAGTACTTCTAAACACTAAGCATGGAATCCTCTTTCTCATTCTTTCATCTGCAAACGACAATGCTAGAATGCAGATTACTGAGGTCATTTGGAGAAACTCTGATCCACGTATCTCATTATAGTGTATAGTGTGAAGATATAGTTCCTTCCCAAAATATGCTCTCCAAATTGATGGCAGAAATATAAGAAGGAAAACCAAAACACATGAATATATTAAAGACTCTTCTGGCACTAATTCTACAAACATCTAACCAAAGAATGACAGAATCATGCCCAAATCATGGTAAACTAATCATGGAAACGATGGAAAAAAGGAACTAGACCAATGAGCTTTAATCTATTACAGTGTAAGGGACAGTGTTTTGATCATGAATATTCATGACCTTCACACTATAAAAATATAGTAATGTTCATTCCAAAATCCATTTAAGTCTTAATCATACCAATAAGGTAGAATGTACAGATCCTATCACTTGTGTCAGTTTTGTGTAATTTATCCTTTTCATAGACTCATTGTTATTGGTTGAATGTTTCCTCCTCTAAAAAATACATATTGACTTATTCCTATAAATATGACCTACTTTATAAATACAATCTTTGTAGATCCAACAATCTTAAGAAAAGTTCATACTGAATTAGAATAATTCCTAATCCAAAGTGACTGGTGTCCTTATAATAAAAGGACATCAGATTTACAGACAGAAAAAGAATGTCACATAATGATGGAAGCAGAGATCATAGTGACATGCCTACAGGCCCAGTAATGCCAAGGATTGTCAGCATCTGATAGAAAGAAGGAGAAAACCATGCTCAAGAAAGAATCAAACCTTCCAATAACCTGATTTCAGACTTCTAGTTTCCAAAACCATGACACAACCTTTTTCTCTTGTTTTAGGCTACCTAGTTTATGGTATATTGTGGTGGCAGCCCAAGGAAACAATATAATGTTTATAACAAAAAATTCATTGAACTCTTAGAAAAAATTTAAAGGACAGAATATACTATAGTATGGATCTTCAAAGTTGAAAGTCCTCTAAACACTTATTTAAAGACTGGGTCCACAGACTGGTACTATCAGGGGTAATAAAATCTTAAGTGGGTTCAAAGAAGAATTTTTTAGGTCATTGGGGTGTGTTCTTGAAAGAGATTGTGAAACTCTGGCCCTTTCTTTGTTTTCTCCTTCCTGACTCATGAAGTGAACAATTTGCTCTATCATGCACTCACCACCATTGACATCTCGCATGCCCACCAGAGACCCAAAGCAAAGGGTCCACCCAATCTTGCACTAGAATGTCCCAAACTGGAAGTCAAAATAAACATTTTTCTTGTACAAGTTAATTATCTCAGGTATTTTGATATAGAGACAGAAAACTTCCTGACACAGAAAAATTGTACCAAAAAGTGGGACCTTTTACACAGCTCTACTTAAAAATGTGAAGAAGCCATCAGAAATGGTGTAGAGGCCAAACTATGCTGTATGCAGAACTTAAAAGGTGATTCTGGTAAGGGCTCAGAATGCTAGTAATAATGAGAACAATAAAGGGAAGGTTTTAGGTGGAAATGAGGACCTTATTTAGTACTGGACTAGAGGCTATACTGGTTACACTCTAAGAGAGAATTTGAGTGCATTTTGTCCATGCTTTGATATTTTGTGTGAAGACTTATTTAAGGATGGTGGACTTAATTACTTGGAAGGAAATTTGGAGGTGGAAAAGTATTCAGGCTGTGGTCTGAGTACTATGGGATGCTTTTAACCAAATTTATAGTATAAAACAGAAGCAAAAATGAACAGATTGAAAAGATTTGGAAAATTTGCAGCTTGGCAGGAAAAGGAGCAAAACCGTGGGTGCAGCAAGATGGGTGCAATTGCTAGGAGAATTAGTACTGATAAAAAAGGAGGCTAGTGCTTGGCATAGAGTCAAGAGGAAAGAAGCCCTCAAGGAATTCCAGAAATTTTCAAGGTCGCCCATTCATCATAGACTCAAAGGTACAGAAATGAAATTTGGTTTCAGAAAGTTTCCTGGGTAAAATAATTCAAGAAAGTAGCCCAGGGGGTCCTGGAACCACCTGGGAATTCATTTCCTCATGGTCATCCAATAAAACATTTAGAGGCTGTGGCTTTGGTTGAACTGGGTTTGTGTACGGCACATACCAGTGACACATCTTGGCATTGCCCTTGTGATGCTCACTTTGCAGGTATACAAAATGCAAGCATTATGGGTCACAGAAGCACCACTGAGACTTCAAAGTAAAGCCTCAGAAGGCACATGTGTGCTTCAGGGTCACAGTCTGTGTGAACAGCCTCAACGGGGCTATATGGAGCTATGAGTATGAAATCAAACTGGGATGAAGATTTCAAGAAGTTAGAGCTGTCAGTAACAGAATACCCATTGAAAGAAGCTGCAGGAAGAATGTAAAACCCAGTCATTAGACATGCCATGTGGGCTATAATGGATTATTTCTATAGGAGAGGGCTCTCAGGAGCCCATTTTCAGACAGAGGGTTCGTGAAGTCAGTCAGGGCAATTTAGTAATTAATGTTTGCCCTTCTGGGTTTCACTATTGCTTTGGATTGATCCCTCCTCAATATTTCCCTATTCCTCTGTGTTGAGATAATAACATGTAAATCATTTCTATCTCATCACTGGATATTAGATGCATATATCTATATTTCTATAAAAAGTTATTAAGGCTCACAACTGAGTTTTCCTTGAGACTCATAAGATATTATGAACATGGATTTTTGAGCAATTGTAATATAGTAGTGACCTTAAGGACTCTTATAAATGAAGTCAAAGCCTTTTGCTTGGTGAGATGTACATGACACTTTGGGGGTAAGGGGTACAGAGATAAATATTGGATCTTGGGTTTCTCCCAAAGACACACGCGTTAAAGATTTGGTCTCCAAGGTGGTACTATTTGCAGAAGTTGGTATGTTTAGGAGGAGGGACCTGGTGGGAAGTGGGAAATCCTTAGGTCATTGGTAGTATGCTTTTGAAGAAAACTGTGGGACCCCTCCCTTTATTCTCTCCGATCTGGCTTGTGAGGTAAGTAGTTTGATCTGCCACACACTCGGGAACATTGCCATTTGTCATGCCCACTACAGGCCAAAAGCAAAGGGTCCACCTAATCTTGGACGGCAATCTCTCAAACACTGTGACTGAGACAAATTCCTGAGTTAGGTTCCACTTTTATTCCATGGCGGGACTTTCAAGGACTGTTGATTGGTTGAAAACCACACCATGACACATTGAAAAATTCCATTATTTTATATTTACGAACAAGTGCTCTTCTAAGAGTCCACAAATTTCATACTTTTGAAACCATCTTTTTCTACCTTAAAAGGTATATAGAAAACTTCCTATATTTTGGACAATACTTGAAAAATTCTGTTAGAGTCACAGCCCTTGATTTTTCACTTGCTTTAAAGTAGTGCCTTTCTTGGGGATCTCTGAGTTTGATATTTTTTCTTCTGGAAATCTGTTGTAAGTTCTGTACTCTTCACAGTTAAGAAACACATTTATTTTATAATTGCAAAATTTCTATGTTCATTCTTGTGCTTCTACATCTGATTTGCTAATTGATTAACTGATTTTCATAAAATTCAATTATAGCAAATAGCACCTTGTTTCCAACCTGTGTTCAAAATTCTTCCCTAATCATGACCTGTGTATTTCATGTGTTTTCCTTTTTTTAAAAAAATGTGTATATTTGTAGATGGACACAATACCTTTATTTATTATTTTTATGCAGTGCTTAGGATCTAACCCAGTGCCTTAGACATGGTAGGCAAGTGCCCTACCAATGGAGCTACAATGCCAGCCCACTTCGTGTATTTTCTATCTCCCAGTTTACTGCATACAACAATTTAACACTTTATGTCATGGTTCACCATTTTTCTACCCCTTTAACTTTAACATTTTATGTCCTGGTTAACCATTTTTCTAACTCTTTAAAATTTCCTAGTTTCTCTTTCATATATCTGCAGATCAGTTAAGGTGATGGATCAGATCAGTGGACTCAGATTCTGTGCCTGCTATTCTTGATAACTCTAATATATGCTGAAAATCTGCAGGTCTGAAGAGGTAGTTTTTTTCCATGTCTATCGTTTTGCAACTGTGACTCATGGCCAACTGCTATATGATATTTCATCCATATACCAAAATCAAAATGCAAGAACAACTATGTAAGCGTAGGTTAATAATTGGTGTATTTATATCTAATAACATCCCCTTGCCCTAAGCAATCACATGGGGAAAATGCAATGTCTAGGTCATGCCAACTCTGTGAATGTTAAATGCTAGTATGCTACAATGAAAAATTGGAACAACATTCCAATCTACCAAAATAGGTGTATGCATACACACACACACACAGGAGCCACACCACAGAGTTAACTGAGTCTATAAGTGGTGTACAAATTAGAAGGGAAAGCAAGACATACCATTCCCTCTTCAGTCAATTTCACCTTTAGTTTCTTTCTTTTCCAATTAAAAATGTTCTTTACAAATGTAATTAGTTCAGTATTTTTTATTCAAATGATTCCCTTGAATCTTTTTCTGCTACTAATTGTATTGTGTTCATTGACATATCTGTACACTTTCACACAGTCTTCCCAACATTTTTCCTTGAAACTGTCACTTCAATGGGCTCTTTTCTTGTTCCTGTCACTATTCTCACTTATCTCTGTCATCACATTCTTGCTTGGCTTGTTCTTTTATCTGATGTTTAGATCTAGGCATACTTTGGATTTCTACTATAGTGTAATATTTTTCTTCCTTCTGTTTTTCTCCCTGGATTGTGACACTCATCTCTATGCTGCTGATGGTACATTACATAAAATTAGCTGGAGATTGCATGTCAAGTCCAGATCTCACGTATCATCTCTAACCATCCTCATATTTCCAGTTTTACTATCTGTAACTTTTTTGCTCAGGTAAGTGGCACTTGTATTGGCCTTATGTACTTGAAAATATCAAGTTGTTTCCTACTACAATCCTTGTGCATTTACTGTTTTCTCTACTCAGTGTGTCTTCACTTACAGTCTTTTTATGCAAATTTATTGAATTTAATTTTGAAAACAGAACTTAAAGGAGAGATAGAGAACTCTCAACATGAATTGTTTTAAAGATAAAATAATAGGAACATTGATATTTGAGAGTAAAATATATCTTTTGGAAAATTTAGTTTTACTTTTCTTCATTGCCTGTAGTGAATTTGGACTTCTGAATTTTCAATGCAAAATTGACATATTGCAGTATGAATTATACTTTATAAATTCTAGAATATTTAGGTTAAAAACATTTTTTTCTAGTTTCAAATTCTGCATTGAACTTTGCGCCTTTTTATTGCTTCTTTTTAGTTATATATAAACAATAAGATTCATTTGGACATAATTGTAAAAGCATGGAATATAATTTGTTCTAATTCAGCCCCCAGTACTTGTGAATGTACATGATGGAGAGATTCACTGTGGTATATTCTTACATGTACTTAGGAAAGTTAATTACAGTCTTGGTATGTGTGTCATGCTCTTATTCTTACAGTCTCCATTAAATTTCAAATCCTTCTCTCACCGGCAAATTAAAAGTGACATTCCAGGCAGGCACGTGGTGCATGCCTGTAACCTCAGCAACCCAGGAGGTTGAAGCAGAAGGATCGCAAGTTCAAGGCCATCCTCAGGAACTTAGCAATACCCTGTTTCAAGATTTTTTAAAAGTGAAGAATTAAAAGGGTCGTGGTATAGTTGTTTGCTCTCAGTGGTAGAGCAAACCTGAGTTCAACCTCCAGTTACACACACACATACACACACACAAGTGACATTTTGTTACGTACAACAGTACTGTTGCTTTTTCAAGTGTTCTATTCATTTGGTTTCTTATCCCTCTTCCCACAATGAAATCATACATTTGTTCCTTTATTTATGATCTTTCTCTTCCAGTTCCTAAAAGTTACAAGAAGTTGCTGTCCCCATGGAGGATGTAACTGATTGCTACATCACTTCATGCATCATAATTAGTAGATCACTTACATCTTATTAAACTATCAACATTTTTTTTCATGTTAAAGATTTACTTGCTTTTTCTATCTCTTTCTTAAGAACATAAGATCCGAATGAATTAGGGGCCTGTACTCTCTTGTACAGAACTTCATTTCAAGCACTTACAACATAGCTTGGCATATACAAAGCATTCAGTACATGTTGGTTGAATAAATGAATGGAAATTCTTCTCATGTATTCCTGAATGACTTTTCTTTTGTGTATTCTTTTTAAATTTTTAAATTTATTTTAGTTATACATGACTGTACAGTATATTTTGACATATTCAGGCAAATATGGAATACATTTTATTCTATTAGGATCCCAGTCTTATGGCTGTACATGATATGGAATCAACATTTTTACATGTATTAAATAGTCTTGTACAATCATCAATATTTAAAATGTTGAAGTAAAATAGCATACACTAAAAATAAGGCCATTTTTTAAAAATGAAATCACATTGAAAGAGGATTTACAATTTTTTTTTTTTTTTTTTTTGGAACTGGGGATTGACCTGAGGGGTGCTTGGCCACTGAGCCACATCCTCAGTCCTATTTTGTATTTTATTTAGAGACAAGGTCTCACTGAGTTGCTTAGCGCCTTGCTCTTGCTGAGGCTGGCTTTGAACTCACGATTCTCCTGGCTCAGTCTCCCAAGCTGCTGGGATTACAGGCTTGTGCCACACACCCAGAGAGGATTTACAAATATTGAAGAAAGCATCAATGATGCAATTCATTTATTTTATAACTGAAACGAGCACAGTTATTTAACTGATTCAAGTAAAAATGATCTCCTCAATCAATAAGAAACTAGGAGTTTAGTTATTTTTATAAACTGTTTATAATGTATGGATGTCTTTGGTGTAAGAAATGAATAAAAAATAAGGAATGTTTAGAGTGCCCAAATTATTCAGAATAATATTTATATAAGTAATTGTCTCTGTGTCATGGACAAGAGTTAAGTAGGTCAACACTCTGGCTGTGAAAACGTTCTGAGTTATGTTTCAATATCAGCACTACTACTTTCTACCCACATAAACATGAACAAATTACATAATGAATTTGATGTTTTATTTGTCAAACCATTGATAAATAATTATAATAAGCCAGATGTGCTGGTGCATGCCTCTAAACCCAGCTTCCTGGAATGCTGTGTCAGGAAGATTTCAAGTTCACATCTAACCTAGGTGACCTAATGAGACCCTTTGTCAAAATAAAAAAAAATAGAAATAAAAAGAGTTAAAGATCTGGGAATGTAGCTCAGTGGCAGAGGGTCTCTGGATTATCTTTAGTTAAGAGAAAAAGCAAGATGATAAAATAGTAAGATGTCACCCACATGGAAGATATGCAGTATTAATCTACATTCCTTGACAAAGATGGAGCTCAATGTATAACAGGGTTTGTTCTCTTTGATTTTTTTTAATATTGTACTTTTCTATTTCTGTGAATATTACCATACACATTTTCTGTTCTAAAGAATTAATTTTGCAATCGTTTAATCATTAAACAAATAAGAAAGGAAATATGCAATAAATAAAATGATGTTTGAATTTTCAGTATATTTGATATTTTTATTATCTTCATTAAATTCGTGGGGTTAAAAGAGGTAAGCATGATTACCCCTAAAATATGGTGGTTTTCAAAATGCTGAGAAATCTGATCAAAAGAAAATTTAAAAGCTTTAAAAGCAGGCCCAAATTCCAGGTCCCTTGTTTCTGTCTCTGTCAATGCTTGAAGATTTCCACAATGTTTCCATGTCTGCCTAAAATCTAAACCCACGAGGATGAAAGCAGGAATGCCTGGTCCCTTGCCTAAGCTTCTTATAACTAAACTCATAAACAGGAAGGGATCTCCACCCTGGCCCACATACCTGCACAGTTGTGCCACACACCATTTTCCTCTGTTGCCATCCCATGAAGAATCACAACCCATTGTCTGTTCTACAGGTCACAAACTTTGGCCCAGGTTAGCTTTTGTTACCCAAGTCCATGGTGTTACCTTAGTAATCATTTACTAGCTGG
Source organism: Glaucomys volans (assembly GCA_020662805.1). NCBI lineage: Eukaryota > Metazoa > Chordata > Mammalia > Rodentia > Sciuridae > Glaucomys > Glaucomys volans. Next base: position 56,476 of record JAJEJO010001648.1, on the reverse strand, counting down.
TCACACCAGTAATCCCAGCAGCTTTGGAGGCTGAGGCAGGAGGATTGAGAGTTCAAAGCCAGCCTCAGCAAAAGGGAGGCCCTAAGCAACTCAGTGAGACTCTGCCTCTAAATGGAATACAAAATAGGGCTGAGGATGTGACTCAGTGGTTGAGTGCCCCTGAGTTCAAGCTCTGGTATCCCCCACAAAATCATCTAGTATTACCTTCATATTTTTCATTCCCCTCTCCTTTGTTGGAAGGGGATATATAAGTTTTTGAATAATTTTGAGCTACTGGGTAACCACTCTCATGATTTTTCTTATACTGTGAATTTTCTTCTTTTGCCCTTTGTAAATTTGTACATTTCCTCTATTTACTCCATCTTGGTCAGTTTGTTCCAGCAAACCTCAGAGAGCTAAAGGGAAATTTCCCTTTGCCTCTACAAACACATTCCATAGTAAAAAATAGTAAGGTAAGACATCTTGCCTGAAGTCTTAGAACAAATACAAAAGAAAAGCACAAATAATACAGGCAGGAAAATAGTGAACTAAATGGTAACATGCATGGACTTAAGTAGCATGCGTACAAATTAATCCCAAATAATAGGACACAGAATACTGCCTACTTTGAGGGAAATTTAATTTATTGATTCCCCCTATCAGAGATCCCATAGTCACTTCTTATCACTATAATATAATTATGTATGTATGCATGTGTGTAAATAATTAGCCTAATATCCTGGGTTAGGATTGAATGGTTAAATAAATAATTTTCTTTGACTTGTACATAAGGTGACACCAATTTGGAGCTTCTCTGCCTATATTTTGATAAGTTGTAATTCTATATCTTCCATCATATAATATAGTAGTAAATGTATATATGAGGTTTGCTCCACTGGAAAGATGTTGAAGCTCTCCAAATAAGCTTCCTTGGGATTTTATAAACCCAAGACTTGTTTTATTAGTGAAATTAAATTCAGGGAAAAAGCACAAATTGTTGCAGATAGTCTATTCTCTTGGGAAAAGAGCAGAGACCAGTTGTCATGAATTGGAATCTGATTAAAAAAGAGAAAAAGAAAAAAATGAAAGAAAGAAAGAAGACTATCTGTTTAGGGAACTGATCTTGACTTATTCATTGAATATTTGTGCAAAAATAGATTTAAAATTCCTTATAATCTTCTTATTCTCTTAGTCAATAAACATGATACTTTCTCTTGTTTATTTATGTTGGTGATCAAACATTGCCTAGATGTCCCAGAATTTTGGGGATTCATAATTTTGATATTCATTAAAGGACTTGCTTTATCAGAGAATATTTTACATGCTTGGCCTGAATGCACAGATTTATGAATAAATATACTTGTTTAAAAAAGAAAATATAGTTTTTAAAGATGAATAAAGCCCATTTCCATCCATAAATTGATACCTAAAATATTTTTCAAGCTACCTTTTTTGTTCTGTATTATTTTTAACATTTATAGGTAGCTATTATCTATATTTCAGATATTTACAGAGGAATTGATTATATTCAGTTATTTGGATTTATCTCTATTATTCCACCTCAAAACACTGGGCAAGGCTATGTTTTCTGAAATAATTTTGAAAATTTATAAAGAGATTCCAATTTTACATAATAAATTTTACATAATAAATATATTGCAACATTTCAATTTTTAAATTATTAATGCTTATAATTAAGACATTTCTTTCATTCAAATTATTAATATTAATGGAGTTTTCTACTAGTGTACTCAAATTTGTTATTATGGAGCATTCTCCTCAAAATAATAGGAATGTGACCTATTATTTCTATTATAGCGCTGAGACCTTCTGGAAAACTAAGGGAGCATAGAGGCCTCCTCGTCAGAACCCAATTCTTGCAATCGGGTCAGAGATTTCATACATGTCACTCAGAGTATAGGCATGAATTTATTAGAAGGTATAGGAATGAAAACAGATGGACACTCAACAGAAAGAGTGGTTCCTCTCTGAGAGGAGAGAGGTGGGATGGCCTCTTGCCCTTCGATTTTATCAGTGTGTCCAGGGACGTTTCCAGAGAGTCCCATCCAGGTTCATCTCCTGACTTCTGACTGACAGGTAGCTGGATGACATCAGATGTTCAAGTCTTCATTGTGGGTGACGACTCTGGGTCACTTTGACCCATGCTGATTAGTTCTAATTTTAGAGCCTATTGCTACAGTGTTTTATGGTTAGGGGAAATGATCTTTACCTCTCAGTTCTGGGATCTGGTGTAAGATTCACAAAGTTTCCCCAAAAGTTATATTTTTCTTATCATCATTTCAGGACCTACATTTCTCTTGCAGATAAAGGGTAGTTTTCTGAGAAATGTAGAATATTTTACAGACTTAATCCACGTAAATTGCCTTTAAAAAGTGAAAGTGTGGGCTGGGAATATAGCTCAGTTGGTAGAGAGCTTGCTTTGGAAGCACAAGGCCCTGGGTTTAATTCCCAGAACTGCAAAAAAAAAAAAAAGAAAAAGAAAAAAAGTGAAAGTGTGTGGAGGTCTGCACAGTCGCCTCTTCTGAAAATATTCTCTTAATTTAGGTTCACGCACATCTTTCCCCTATCAGCGTCACCATATGACCCTACTGTATCACTCCTTGGTATTTTTCCTAAATAACTAAATCCTAATTACCGAAATCCTAAATACCCTTTGATATTTATCCTAAAGAATTAGAGTCAGCATACTACAGCAATACATACATACCCATGTTTATAGCACACAAGTCGCAATAGCAAAGTATGAAACTGGCCTAATTGTCTACCAATTGATGAATGGATAAAGAAAATGTGATATATATATATGTGTGTATATATATACACATATATATATCTTCTATATATATATACACACAGAATGGACTTCATTCAGCTATAAAAATATACACAGAGAGAATGGACTTCATTTAGCTATAAAAAAAAGAATCAAGTCATGTCATTTGCAAGAAAATTAATGAAACTTGAGAACATGCTATTAAATGACACAAGCCAAACTCAGAAAATGAAGGGTCATATATTTTCTCTTGTATGAGGAAGCTAGACATTAAAAAGGAAAAGAAAGCTGTTGGTGGGGTATCTCCAAAAAACCAAAGGGAAATCAGTAAAATAGAGGAAAGGAAACAAGGGAAGGGAAGGGAAGAAAATCGAAAATACTGAGGAATAAAACTGATAAAATGAGATTCTTTGTGTACATGTAAAATATATGATAATGAATTCCACCATTATGCAACTATGATGCACCAATAAGAAAATGAAAAATAAAAAGAAGTAGAATCTAAGGCCCAATTAGTAATCTGTACCAAATCCATTTTTTTTCTTAAATACATACAATGTATCTCATAAAATGGATGTTTTAAATAACTCTTAAAATAAGTAAATAAATAAGGAATCTGCATTTTGAAGTTAATAAAATTATTGAACCACATTATCCTTATGTTTAATTTTTATTAAAACTGTTTTAAATTAGAAAACTAAGCTTTTATTTTTTATTATGTATTTATGAAAAAAATATCTCTGGCTCATAAAATAGTCACAATGGAGAAAATATAAAATCACAGTCAAAGATAAACCGTAGAAAAAGACTGTGAATATACATGTTGTAGAGTCTGTTAGCATTAATATTCTATATTTTTCTGAATAACAATAGTAGATTCATAATATAAGATTCTTAATGCTGAGCCTATTTTCTTTGCTAATAATTTCAAAAACAAGACCAGATATGTTGCTGCATTCTGTTGTTTGTGAAGTACCTACCTTTAGTCAACTTAATATGCTTTTAGTGCTAAAAAGTATTTTAGCATGTCTTTTAATCATATTTAATGTAAATTAATCAATAACTCAAAAGATCTTATGAATTTTAAATTCAGACTTAGCTCTTTATATTATTTAATTCCAAAACCAATTCATACCACACAATGTGTATATTATGTGTATATATTCTTCTTTTGTTTCAAAATATATAAAAATTATTGATTTTGGTATAAGTAAAATAATAATATTTTACTTTTTTCCCCCAGAAAACAGTTATTGAAGGTATTTTGTCCATTTCTGTACATATTTTACTCAAACAAAAACGTCCATATAGATCGATAGATCTATGTTTATGGACATATCAAATACATGACATCGAAGCCTATAATTTGGATGAACATTCCACCTGACTGAGCCCATTGGTAAAATTTCCACATTTGCCTAGAAATTCTAGTTTTTATTTCAGAAATAAAGCAAAGTTAATGGTTCTTAAGTCTTTCATCTGCAAAATTTATATTGTAACTTTCTAATTTATTTTTTCATTTGGGAACTTTTGAACTAACAGTTGAGCTCAGATATATATTTAAGTTCCAGGCTTCAGGCTTCCAGCTTAGCCAGATCTATTTACGCTAACGATCTCCAACAGCTGCATTCTGCATTATCTGAAGCCTCTGGGAGGTGTTCCAAGGGAACTTCAAATAGAGCATATTGCAACCATCTAGTCTGGAGTGCTGGAAATAATGTCCCACCTGCAATGATTTTTGTGCCACAGGAAACTCACTGTGGCTACACAGTATCTTATCAGAGAGAGAGACAGAGACAGAGACAGAGACAGAGACACAGGGACACAGAGACCCACTCTACTGTTTCCAAAAGTTGATTCATCCTCCCGCTGTCTATCCTGGGCTTATTAAGAATAATGAACTGTTATCTCAATCACCCCCATGCACCAGGGGTCCAGTCTCTTTCCATATTCTACCTCCTGCTTTTTATTGCTTCCTGTGATGTGAGCAGCAGCCCATAGAAAGAACAGGAGTGAACCATATAACATCATTGCTATTAATGAGCTTAAAAGGCACAGTCCGTGAAAATACACTAGTTCTGCAGGAGAAAACAGAGTGAGATTTTACCACCCATCATTCAAATGATGAATGAACATCCTGGGCTATTTCTGTGAGACAGATGAACAATCAGAGATGAGGAAGGTTGTTCAGAAGGACCGCGTCAAAAGAGGCATCACTCGTGATAAATGACTGCAGTGTGTGCTTTATTGGCATTAATGGTGCTTAAAGTGCTTTCTTGAGCATACATATATGCTTACACTAGTGCATAGACACGAAAGCACTCTCTCCCTCCAGATAGTTTTGAACCAACAAATTAGTAGAAATGACTTCTGTAGTTCAGCTTCATAACTTTTCTAATAAAAATCAAAAAGTTTTGTTATAGTTTGATAAATGATTCAATCTCCAGAAAATCCTGGGGACCATAACCATTTTTTACATGAGGATATGACAAAATATTTGAAAGTACTTTAGAGAGAGAACAGACTATACTGTTTGCTGGTTTAAGAAACTGCCTTTAACCATTTACCTCTCTCCCTTCCATTGAATATCTTATCCAGGAAATTACTATTGGATACCATAGAAACCCATCTGAAGCACTTATTTAAAAGCAAAACAAAACAGTTATTGACATTTGTCCATTGCATGATCAAAAGAATGAATATTATTTAGACAACATTTCCAAAAGTAAATGCTTCTTATGAGAATTTTTCAGTTTTATGTTGATTTTCAGTTTATTTTGGATCAACGTTCAAAAAGCTTATGTGTTTCATTGATTACAGAATGAAAGACAGTAGATCAATATTTCTATGGTTTTCATGGTAAATGACAGCTTGTAAAGGAAATGAAGTGTGTAGAATATTAATATATACTATAAAATTTGGCCTTACTGTTAATTCCTGAATTGACCTAAAAAAATGATTTTTAGTCACATCCTAGTTTGCTTTTAGCCAGTTTAACAATTCTCAATATTCATTTTTATTTTTGAGTATTTATTGATTGCTGATATTACCAAAATTGTAATTTCTCTAAACTACATAAAACTCCTTGACTTATTGCAATACAAACCTAGAAAAGAATGACATAGAGTTCATATGTCAATATAAGTCTAACACGAAGGTTTGGATCACCTGACTCAGGAAGATAAGTTTTCTGCTTCATTAAGTTTATGATATCTGGGAGAGGCAAGGAAAAGTCTGTGAAAATCCACAGTGGTGAAATAGAGAGTCGATGAGGCCTTACAATTGGACTTAAAGTTTTGACAGTTCCACTCTGAACACCCAGGGATTCGTTAATAATAATCAAACATTCCCCAGAATGCTTCTGGACATGAGCATCAAGGCATGCAAATGATCTTAAATGCTAACTCATGTCTTTATGGTATTAGTAATAATCATTAAAAGCACTTTACATCTGACTTTATATTGTCAATTCTGCCTGCCAGTCTTCCTTTTTCAAAGGTCACATTTAATGTCCAAATTGCCAGTTCCAAGAACCTTTGTTTTACTCTTCTTCAAACTTACCTTTCTATTTCACTTGCCCATAACCACTGTGTGTTTCTACCTTAATACGTTCTCCTTATGAACCATTCCTGAGTCTCTTTCTATCACCAAGATTGCTCTTGGTTGGCTTATGTCATTTTCTACTTCCTGATGTAGGACTACTTTTTCTCTGGATACCTTCTGCTTGAGCAATCATCTTGACTCACAGCTTCAACTAGAGCCTGTCTGGTGGGACTCCAGAGATGATATTCCTCTTGGGCTACAAATATGTCATTTCCAGTTGTGGACATCTCATATAATTGGGTACATTCAAGAAAAGGAATTCTCATGAATTCATAAATACAATGTGCTCTATTTGTAAAATAGTCATTTATATACATATTTCCATGCATAGTTTCTGTCTCTGTGAGCTGATGATAAATCCTATAAGCCCAGAAACTTTGTGTCTTGCTGACCATATAGTTTTGTTCAATTTCTCTTTGCATTATTTGGAAGGATCCTCTCTTCTTTCCTGGGCCACCACTATATGGGCCACTCATCTCAACTCTTCAAGTTACACAGTCATCTGAAAAGCAGCTGCTTCCACTGAAAACAGTTCTGAATCTTTCACTACAAGTTTATAATTTCTAAAACCTTAACCTCTAGCACCTATATAGAGATTCCATTTTAATCCAGTCAGAATGGCAATTGTAAAGAATACGAGTAAAACTAAATGTTGGCGAAGATGTGTGGAGAAAGGTACTCTCATATATTGTTGATGGGACTACAAATAGGTGCAACCACTATGGAAGGTTCTATGGAGATTCCTTTAAAAACTTGAAATGGAACCACCATTTGACCCAGTTAGCCTACTTCTTGGTCTATACCCAAGGACTTAAAAACAGCATACTCCAGTGACACAGTCACATCCATATTTATAGCAGCTTGACTCACAATAGCCAAGTTATGGAAATGACCCAGGTGCTCTTTAGTGGATGAATGGTTGAGAAAAATATGGTATAAATACACAATGGGATATTACCCTTAAAGAAGAATGAAATAATGGCAATTGTAGGAAAATAGATGGAACTGAATATCATACTAAGGGAAATAAATCAGTTGCAAAAAAAACAAAGACCAAATGTTCTTTCTGATATTTGGATGCTAACCCAAAATAAGGGAGGGTAAGTATAGAAATCCATTGGATTAGACAAAGGGGAATGAAGAGAAAGGAGGGAGAGGGGAATAGGAAGGACAGTAGAATTAATTGGAAATCATTTTCCTAGCCTTGGTTTGAATACACTATCAGGATACCTCCCCATCATGTACAAACACAAGAATAAGGTCCTAAATACAATAAGTTATATTCTATGTATGCATAACTTGCCAAATATATTCTACTGTCATGTATAACTAAAACCAACAAATAATAAAATAAAACTTACCCTCATCCATTAATACCCAAGTCTCAGGGGTACCTGATGCTTCCTGTAATCACCACAATTCTTATTACCAAATTTCACACATTAAATTTTTTCTGCTTCAAAAATCTTTGTTTCACATTTCCTGATTTAACCCTGTAGAAGAAAATGTATTACCAATATGATTTCTCATGTTGTACCTATTTTATTTTTAATGGAGACTTTGATATATTAAAATATTATTTGAAATATAGATAATTTATTCATATTTTCAATAATAGTAGGGCATTTTATCACATGTAAGAAATCTTTTCTTCTTCAAGACTTGGGTACATATTCTCCCATGTTAAATATAGAAAATTTACTTCTTTAGACATCTCATTGGGTTTCTAGATTTTGTTTTGTATAGGATTTGAAAGCGAATGATTCCTTTCTCTCTCTATTACCTATATATGTATGTGTATGTATGCTTATACATATGTATACATACATGTGTATTTATGTATGTCTGTGGATATAGGTGTGTATGTGTGTGTGCGCGCGCGTGCATGCGTGTGTATACCTAACAGTGACTAATTGCTACGAATTAGGGATGGATTTTTTTTTGGAAATATTATTCTTTCCCTACAATCCTCTTATGCAATTCTGTCCCTCTGTCATAAGCCCGTCACGTACATCTGTGCGGTTTTTCTCTTACATTGGTCGCTGTTTGTGTCCCATGCCTTAGTTCACCATCTCAGTACGTGTGATTATGTCCATTAACATGCTTCCATTTTGTTTTGGAAAATAGTGACAAGCCATGATATTTCATAAGTACAAAGGTATTTCAATTTAAAAAAATGATATAGGTTTACATTGATTCTATCAATCTATTTGGAGAGAACTGACGTCTTTATATTGTCTATAGACACAATTGAGTTTGATCTTTTCAAAGACACAGCTTTGTGTTGGTTTTGTTTATATTCCCTTTGTATATTCCTATTTTCAATTTGATTGATTTCTATTTTTTTATTTGCTAATTTTTTTTCACTTTAAACTTATTCTTCCATCTCTATTTCTATAAGTAAAAACACACTTTGCTTACATTTAATTCCCCAGATTTCCTCTAAACACTCTTTTATTCAAATATCCCAATTTTTGATAAGGGGTTTTACTTTAATTGAC
>JAJEJO010001648.1:0-37619 GCA_020662805.1 Glaucomys volans | reverse complement strand
TCCTTAACAAGACTCCTAAAGTGCAAAAAGTAAAATTAAGAATCAATAAATGGTATGGTAGCAAACTAAATAGCTTCTTCACAGCAAAGGAAACAATCAAGAATGTAAAGAGAGATGCTACAGAATGGGAAATACTCTTTACCAAATGCACCTCAGAGCGTTAAACTCCAAAAAAAAAAAAAAATCAAAAGCCTCAAAACCAAAACCAAAAAAAAAAAAAAAAAAAAGTTATCAAGACCTGGCAAAGGAACTGAAAAGACACTTCACAGAAAAAGATATACAATTGACTGAAAAATATATGGAAAAAATATTCAACATCTCCAGCAATTAGAGAAATGCAAATTAAAATTACACTGAGATTTCCTCTCACCCCAGTCAGAATGGCAATTATCAAGAATCCAAGAAATAATAAATGTTGGCAAGAATGTGCAGAGAAAGGTATGCTCATACATTGCTAGTGGGACTGCAAATTGGTACAACCATTCTAGAAAACAGTATGAGGATTCCTCTGAAAACTTGGAATAGTACCACCTACCACCACTTGACTCAGTTATCCCAGTCCTCGGTTTATACCCAAAGAACTTAAAATCAGCATACTACAGTGACACAACCACATCATTGTTTATAGAAGCTCAATTCACAATAGCTAATCTATGGAAATAACCTATGTGCCCTTCAATAGATGAAAGGATAAAGAAACTGTGTTATACATGCACAATGGAATATTACCTAGCCATAAAGAAAAATAAAATTATGATATTTGCCTGTAAATGGATGGAAAGGGATACTATCATGCTAAGTGAAATAAACCAATCCCCCCCAAAACAAAGGCTGATGTTCTCTCTGATATGTGGATGCTAACACACAATAAGGGGAAGGAGAGGGAAGAATAGAAGTTCATTTTATTAGAGAAAGGGGAATGAAGGTAAGGGAGGGGAAGAGCAATTGGAAAGACAGTAGTATAATCAAACATAACTTTTCTATGATCCTATATGAAGAGACAACCATTGTATGAGAAGTTATATTCAATTTATGTATAATACGTCAAAATACGACCTTGCTGTCATGTATATCTAAAAAGAACAAATCAAAAAATGATATTAAAAAGGGTGTTGCACATTGCTGTGAGCAACTAAAAACAACAAGCTTTTTATGTCCCACAATCTTTAAAGGCCATGAATCTTGAAGCTACTCATTTAGGGGTTCTTGATTTAGCTCCTTCAGAGACCTATTCTCAAAGTGACCATTGGCCAAGTGTCAAACAAGTGTTTAAATAACCAGAAGCCAGTTAAAATTTGGTGTAAACTTAAAGACTAGCAACTATTACCCTCAATCTTCCCTTAAGTGATTTGTGTCTCTACTGAATGTGAAATGCCTTCACACTCTCCAGAAATATCCAGAAGTCTTAAATAAAAATACACATTATTATATCTGCTTCAAATCTAGATCTTAATCTCTTCATACAGATCAGGTACAAATGTGAATGAGAATCCTATGTTTTCAAATACCATAAATAAAATATCTCAAAAGCAAAGGAGGAGAGGAGCCAGGGACATGATAAACTCTTTAAAAGTATGTCTTCAATGACCCACCTCTTCTAATTGAGCCTTGTCACCTAAAGTTTCCACCAAGTCCCAATAACACCACCAGTTAAGACCAACCTTTCAACACATGAGACTTTGGGTGGAATTCTAGATTCAAACTACACTGTTATGCCCTTAGTCCCCAAAGGCTCATTGAAATCCCAAAATGCTGAATGCATTTAGTTCAGCTTTGAGTATCTCAAAACCCTTGACAGTTCCAGCATTGCTCAAAGGTCCAATTCTGACGTTTCCTCTGAGATTCAAGTCAAACTCCTATCTGCGAGCCCTTATAAAAAAAAATAAATAAATAAAAATAAAAGAAACAAGTGAACAATTACAGCATAACAATAACACAAGGTAAACCTTTCCATTCCCACATACATGTCATGGCATACAAAAGAGGAAAGGGACTAAAGAAAGATGAGAACCCACTAAGGCAAACATTAAATTGTAATTCCATATTTTGCATCTGTGGCACGTAACGGCATGATGTGAGCTCTAGAGAACCTGGAAGCCCTACCCCTATGGTCTTGCCAGCCGTACTTCACTCTCTGAGACTGGCTCCTCGTGCTGCCTTCAGTTTTCTTTGGCAGGCAGTGCACATTTCTGGCCTTCCCAATGTCCAGAGTTCTCCATTACAGCTTTGATTCCATTCTCACAACTGCACTTGCTGCCTTCCTAGGGCTGACCACAGACTGAGGCCTTTTCATGTTCTTTCTGGGCTGCCAGACCTTCCTTTCAATTATTGGTGGAAGTCTTCCATGATTCCACAACTCTTAAATTTTGCATGCTTGCAAAACCAGTGTAAGAGTGATAATGCCAAGGTCTGCCTTGAGCTCCAGCACCAGCCAGGTCCCCTTAGCCCACAGTTTCATTGCCCTCTGATTGAATGCTTGACTAAGCTCAGTGACAGGATGCTGGAGAACAAGTAGGTAACAATGGCACTCTCATCTCAAAATAGCCTTTTGAATTAATTTAAACTATTATACCCTTGAATCTCTGCTGCCTGAGATGCCCTACTGGCATATGTTCTGTTTTTCCCATGTAGAGTATTTGACTTTTTTTTTTTAATGATGCTAATCTCATCATCAACCCATCAACCACACCCTCCTCCTGGGACTCAACTTTAAAAATATCTTTTTTTCTTCTTCTTGCCAAATTACAATTAAAAAAAACTTTCTGCTCTGTTATTTGCTGTTCATTTTCATATCTGGCTAAAAGAAGCTTGCCACTCAAGCCACTACCCAAATTTTGTGCTCCCTTGGCAATTCCTCCTAAAAATTAGTCAATCAACTTTAAACTCAGCGTCTCAAATCTCAGGGCATGAATGAAAGGTAGAAAATTTGCCAGAATGCAACACAAATGGCCTCTACTTCAATCCCAATAGAGTCTTCATTCTCATCTGAAACCTCATAAACTTAGTACCTTCTGTCCAAATTTCTATCAGCATTCTGTTTTCCTAAGTTCACACCACCCATTAAAACTCCAGGGATTTTCTAACCAGCATCTCCAAACTTTTCCGATCTCTCCAACAAACCATTTCCAAAGGCTTCTAAACTACATGGTTAGGAATATTGAGTACAAAGACCCCTCTCTTAGGTACCAATTGTTCATGTTAGTCAGTTTTCCATCAATGTGAAAAAATACCTGAAAAAATCAACTTGAAGGAGGACAGACTGGCTTTGGTTCATGTTTTCAGAAGTTTCCTTCCATGATCAGCTGGTTCCATTGCTTTGGGCTTGAGGGCAGAATATTAGAGCAGTAGGGACATTGCCATATGGACAGAAGTAAGGAGAGAAAGAGGGAGAAAGGAAGAGTTCAGGAAAGGTCACACCTACAAAGACATATGCCAATGACCCATCTCTTTCAACCAGACCCACCTCCTAAATTTTCCATCACCTCCCAATAGTGGCACCAGATGGAGACTAAACCTTCTTCATGATACCTTGGGAGACATTCCACATCCAAACTATAATAGGATTTTGATTATTGTCATTCGACTTGTTATCTGTTCATATTTTCTATTTCTTCATGACTCAATTTTAGTATGTTGTATGCTTTGGGGAATTTGGGCATTTCTTCTAGTTCATTCAGTTTAGAATACAATTGCTAACTTTATCATTTTGGTATTTTTTATTTTTGTGATAATTTGTAATAAATTTGCTTTCTGTTTAGTTGGTTGAGTGCCTTATTTTTTTCTTACTACATCTAGCTAAGGGTTTGACAATACTTTTATCTTTTAAAAATCCTTAATTTCATTGATTTTTTTTTCTATTGCTGTGTGGTAAATAGCTTATATGTTTCTACATAGCCAATTACATTGCTTTATAAGATATTGACATTTGTGAGATCATATTAGGGTATGACATGCTTTTCCTTCCATGCAAATAGAGTATTATTAAAATCTATAAGCTCTCAAGGAAATATTTTGATTCATATATTTAAATTTATTAGTCATCCTATTGTTTTTCATTTCTCATTTTTTATTTATTTATTTTTTAAATGAATGATGAACTTTGTTTCCAAAATACTATCTTTATGGATGTATATTTAGAAGACATTTTACGTTGTTCTACAGAAAAAATCAAACTATTTTTATTTCTCCCAGTTATAGCTTACACTTAACAACCTATTTGATTTTACATAAAACCTACATAATCATGACCCTCAGAGGTGACTCTTTGATCAGAATTTTTGGGAGTGAAATATCTAAACATGTTTCCTTGCTCACGCATGGAGACGTAAAAGGGGTTTTCTTACCCCTTTCTTTTTCTAAGGGCATTGCTTTCTATGCAATGTCCAATATTGAATGTTTGCATTAACTGGCAAAGGAATTATGTTCATTATTTTTTTTATTTTTATTTTTTACTATTTAGTTTTGCATAGATTCTAAAATATCATTCCCACTGGGCATTTTTCACAAGGCTCTTTTGCAGTCCTCCTTACACCCTTACACCTTTAGGCTTTCTCTTCTCTTGTTAAATGTCTTCTTATTGCCCAATGAATGATGAAATTCCAAATGGTCCTTTTTGTTTTCCCATGTTACTACTTTGTGTGTGTGTGTGTGTGTGTGTGTGTGTGTGATCTCTTAAGTTGTCTTCATCTCAGGTTCAGTTTACACCTTTAAAAATAATCTTAACAAGCTTAATATATCTCACTCTCACCACCTACTCTGTCTCTGGGCTCGAGGAATTTGGATTCAACTCTCCATATATTATTTGGGGTAGTATTTCAAAGTATAGTAATTCAAAATGTTTGAACTTACTGATGTAGCTAAGTCTGTTTGTTAGAATGGTTATTTAATGGTGGCAATATATTGGCATGTAACATGTGTAGCAAATACACAATTCATTCTATGTGTTAGACATCTCACTTTCTGAGACATCAAATTAAACTTCAGGAAGTAGCCATAGACTGCAACCTGAATCAGTATATTGTAGTGGGTACTTTGCACTTCTTCTGAAGTATCTTGGGAGTAAACATAAATAGAAACATCTTAGAAAAGTACTCAAGTTAAGTTACCTTTCATGGCTTAGTATTGATGAAGAGCATGGCAAACCAAGGACAAGATGAACACAGACAACAATATAAACAACAAGTAGGGTTAAGGAATATTCTTAATATCCACTGTACTTTAAACCAGGAAATGCTACCTCACATTTTAGAATACATATGGGATTATTTAATCTCAGCCTAAATATTATTATAACATAATTCAGTGCCACAATCATGATATTAATTAAAATTAAGTGATTAATTAAAAAAAACCTAAGAGTTAAAAATATACTACCAAAAAATTGTCTGAATAATTATTAAGACAAATATCTAGACAGATTGGTCACACTAATTCTGAAAAATTCATTTCTGTTTTCAGATAAATCAAGAGAAAATGCAATAAATTAGGTTGAGGTTATTACATAAGATAGAAAATGTATAAACGAGAAGAAATTGCTTAATTATACAAAAGCCCACCATTATATCAGAACATCTGACATTGCTATAAAAGAGTATTTATTTTATATCTTGACATTATCTTGGTTTGTTTCATAGAAATGATGATCTGATAAGATTTAAATAAATACTGCAGAGAGGGAATGGAATTTGGCATTAAACATTAATTTTTATTTTCTAAGATTATTTCTTCTAATATAAAAATAAAAGTTAATTTAGAGAAATATCTTTCTCTTAATTTCATCTGTTATTACAAACTATTGTTTTAGCTGTTTAATAACAACAATATGAAAAGGATTTTAAAACATTTAATGTGTTTCATGCTAAAAAATAGACATAAATAAGAATGTTTATATATGTGTGTGTATATATTTATGCACTTGTATACTTATAAATATATACACATATATTATTAGTTGGCTCAATAACAACTGAATTAAGCCTTAAAAGATATAAACTGATAGAATATTTAGACTGATTTTACTGATTCACACTGATTTAATTTTTTGATCAATTTCATTGAATGAGTAATTGCATATATTACATATAAACAAAAACAGTAGACGAGCAAGCACAAGGCCCTGGGTTCAATCCCCAGCACCACCAAAAAAAGAAAAAAAAAACAAAAAGAAAAAAAAATGAAACAAAAACAAAAAAAACAGTACATGAAGTATAACCTTGAGTGTCTTTCCGATTTTTTCTTTGATTCTAATTCCTCTGAAGTATGACTAGATAATGCATTCCTTTTTATTCTTATAATATCAAAGATATATTTTTACATGCTACTTACCTTTTAAAAATTAAGTGCATAAGCATATATTTCCCCTATGGGTTTATGTTCTTGTTCTATACCTAACTTATTTAAAAGTTATCCATACACAGCATTGTCAAATCACATTATTTTATCCCTTTGAATGTGAGCGATGAATAATGAACACAACAGTACTTGTTCTGGTCAAAGGGAATAAATTAAGTACTCCATTACATACCTGGGAGGTACATATTTCCTTTGAATTTAGCTTGACTTGGGCAGGTGGGTAAAGAGACTAATGTTTTTCTCTTAGTGTGCCATTCATCAACCACCACAGTGGCTCAAAGCAATTTTGTTCTCTCTTCATGTCCCAGGGGTCCCAATATAGATTTTCATTTTGCCAGCTAAAATGAGCCTGAAAACACTACCTGATGCTTGGTCTTGATCAGCTGCTGGTCTTCATTGACTAAACAATTAATCATTTTAGTACCATTAAGGTGGAGAAGCGTCCTAGCCTAAGAGTGACCCTGTAATTCACTTTCTCTTTTTATTACACTAAGCTATCCTGTTGAAGGACAATTAAAGTTTCCTTGGCTAAATAAAAAAATCTGGGTCACTGGCCAAAGTTTCAAATGAAATCTGCAATTTATACATACTATACAAAGTATATACTATGTAGAAACTATATACTATATAAACTATATACTGAACTTCTTATTAGCATTGTGCGAAAGACCCCCCCCCACACACACACACATACACACATTCATACTCTTCAGAATTCTTGAGAAAAGCCCCATATGTTTTTTCTCTCATCCCCAAACTGTCTTTTTCATTTGAAATTATGGCCAGTGGTACAATCCTTTCATTATTTCAACCACCAGTTTCTACAGTCTCTAAACAGAATATCTCAGTGCAACATAAAAAACAAATGAGTTAATGAATTACAAGGTAACTCTTTTGATAGGCCACCTTTTTAAATTTAGTGCAGTGTGAATTTGTGTGTGCTTGTAATCACTAGAATTCTGTTTGGAAGAAGCACTGAATATACTTAATGTTCATCATTAGAGAACAGAATTATGTAGATGCTGATAATTTCCTTGATTATTTGTTGTAAGAATCATTTTACTGCTTATTAAAGGTGGAAGTACATCCACACAATTTCTTGATTGACATAAATTCCCTTTGGTAAACTACCTCCAACATTTTATATGCAAATTTTTCCAAATGTCTTTATCAAAGAAACACTTTTTTGGCTTTGTTTTGTGCACATCAATATGTTAGATATTGGGAATGCCAAAATGAACAAACATCATACTTATTTGGAAAAGAAAATATATTATTTTATAAAAAACACTGAAAACACAGATGTGCTAAGCAATAGGAAGAAATCAAGATAAGCATATTTTTACTTATTTCAATTAAAATAATATCAAAACTCATATCAATGTTTAAAGCCTCTTCTGAAACATGTTTTGATTTATCTAATGTTTTCTTTTAAAAAAATATATATATATAGGTTTCACCGTACAGAAAACCATCCTACAACTCAATGGCATGAAAAAATAGTCATTGCAATATGCTCATGGATTCTGACAGGAATTTAGCTGGGACACAGAGAATATGGCTTGCTTGTGTTCCATGATGCCAGAGAATTAAAATGGGGATACATATAAATACCTGTGACTGGCCAAGTTATTGCTGAAGAGTCCATTTCCATCTTGATTTTTACTTTCATGTAGGTTGTTGGACTCAGCTCATCTGTCCATATCTCCCCAGAGGACCTACATGTGGGTTCATCATATAGTGAGGGTTTTTTGTTTTTAAGTTGTTGCTTTGTTTGATTTATGTACATGCAGCTTGACTGTTCAACTCAGATTCTTTTGAAAAGTAAAAAATGAATGTATTAAAAAATAACAAGTGT
The DNA here is from genome assembly GCA_020662805.1 of Glaucomys volans. Taxonomy (NCBI): domain Eukaryota; kingdom Metazoa; phylum Chordata; class Mammalia; order Rodentia; family Sciuridae; genus Glaucomys; species Glaucomys volans. Next base: position 29,410 of record JAJEJO010001648.1, on the reverse strand, counting down.
GGAGATATGTACTTGTTGATATCCATTCAGACTTCACAAGATCAGGGTATTTTATCCCTATATCTGAGTTTCCTAAGTTCCCTTGATTTCAAAACATGTTCACATCAGCTGAAAATGCCTTAATATTCCTGTTAGTTACCTTGCATTGAGAATAATAAAATTATAATTATGTTAGGAAGAATATAATCTTTTTTAGAAATATGTTTTATATCCTCTGTATAGACAAGGTGACTCATGCTGTCATCTTTATGATCAAAGGTTTGGAAAGGCAACTTTAAGCATTTCTGACCTTCATAATGGGATGGAGATAAGTAACGTGTTTGCTACAGAAACGATTCAACAATATCCAATTGTGACAGTAGAATGATGAAGCTCTTTCCCTACTCTGATGATGCCTATGTCCCAATCCTGAAAACTTGGATTTTTATTTTACATAGCAAAAGAATATTATAGATGAGATATCTGAGGATTTTGAGATGGAAGTTTAACTTTGATGGTCTGGGTGTCCCAACACATCACTTGGTGTCTTGTAAGTGAATAAGTAAGGCAAGAAAGCTCTGGCCAGAGCCATATAAATTGAGAAAACCTTGACTGGACAACATTGGTTTGAAGATGGAGGAGTGAAATAGGAGGAAAGAAATGCAGAATGGAAATGGCATGGGAAAGAGAGTATAGATCTTTCCTTGGACCAACACAAGGAATGTAGCATTCCAGTTAAGTGAAACCTATTTTGAACCTCAGATTTTCAGGACTTTCTGATAATGAATTTATCTTGTTTCAAGGCACTAAGTTTGGGTTCATTAGTCATAGTAATTATAGGAATCTAACAGTAATTCTACATAAAAAAACTATTTCCATCCTTTGATTTCAAACTTATTTTACTACAGAACATGTTTTGTACTTAAACTTATTCAGATCTTTTTATATATCTTTTTCTATCTGTCCAACATAGATTTTAATAAAATTAGTGATGATAAATTGTGATAATTTAGAAATAATATCCTATCCATGTCTAAATATTGCTCTTTTACATAGTTTCAGACATTTATATAAAAGAATGATTTGCAAAAAAATTATCATTTAAATTTTTCTAGAATGAGATAAATTAAGAAAAAGAATTGAGTTGGTAAATAAGACATATATACATAGTATAATGAACCTTACAAAATTTGAATGTAACCATTACCCCAATGTTCTGTCATTACAATGTAAAGCTAATGTTATTAGATCACTACCATTAAGTATGTGTTTTGAATAATTTTAAAAGATGAGGCATAATAATATTTGAAAGGGACAATATATAATGACTCATTCATTTCCCATGTTTACAGAAGCTGAGAAATAGGCAAATAAATCAAGTAGTTTTATTGTGATACAATTTGACTGCAGGAAGTGGGCTGGATATGGAACTATGTTGTCCTTTGTTATACTCCCTTCAATATTAAACTTAGTTTCTCTGTCACAGAAGGGGGACTCATAGCCCACCTCAGTGCAGCAGAGTTAAAAGTGGTTGTGGGCAAAAAGAAAGGCCTCTGCTGTTGACCAGGACAACCACAGCATGACCAGGACTTTCCTCTAGAGAGGTTGGTGCTCTCTTCACAATGCAGACATAGTTAAAACTCATACATTCAAAAGTCTGGGATCTAGAAGAATTCCTCTCATGAAGACAAGGGATAAAGGAATGTATTGTCCTCCAACTCTGTGTTATACAACGAAAAAACATCACAGTATATTTTATGTCCAAACGTTTGTAAGACTAACAGGGTATTAATTAATTTGAAATAAAGGATATCTGAAAATTATGGTTTTCTCTGGATAGTTTATGGAAATAGGACTAACTATACTATACTAAGATTTAGCAAGTTATTTGATCACACTACCAGTCTAAAGTTTGAGAAAATAATAATTTCTGTAGTTCTCTTTAAATAAAGTGATACTACATTGAATAGTTACCATTTCTTGAGTCCCAAATCCTATTATAAAAGCTATGCCTGAAGAAAGATGGTAGAAAAAGTAGAAGAAAGGTATACATAAAAATATAAGGAACTAAGAAAGTCCTTTATTGGAATAAAGGCCAAAAGCAAACTTAAAGAAAGCAGTATTTAGACATTTATTAAAAAATTAAATGTTAATGGTACATTCAGGTAAACCAAAGAGAGGAATACTCTATTTAAAACCTGATGAAAATCAAAACCACATGAGATATCACTTCAAACCATAAAAATGTTTACTATCAAAAACACTATAGATAACAAGTTCTAGTAATGATATGGAAAAGAAAGAACATTGACATACTATGGAAGGAAATATAAATTAGTACTTCCATTATAAAAATAGTCTAAAGTTTCCTCAGAAAATTAAAAGTGAATTGCCATATGATCCAGCAGTCACATTACTGGGCATATTTTCAAAGGAAATGAAGTTGGTTATATCTAGTGGAACTCCTCACTCCCATGTTCACAAAAGTAAAGAAGTTGAAACAAGCTAAGTGTTCATCAGCTGATGAATAGTTAAATAATTTATGGTTCATATACATAATGGAATAATATTCAGCCATAAAAGAGTGATGTCCTGTCATTTGGGAGTTCATAGATAAAACTGGAGATAATTATGTCAAGTGAGATAAGCCAGGCACAGAAAGGAAAGCAATGCATGATGCCACTGATATGTGGAATAAAAAAAATTTGATCTTACAGAAATTGAGAGGAAAATGGTGGAGAGTACAGGAAAGGAGTCTTGGAAAGCTGATCAATGAGTGCCAAGTGGTAGTTAGATAGAAGCAAGAAGTTCTGGTGTGCTATCACACTATAGATAACAATAATATTCTATACATTTCAAAAAGCAAGAGGAAAAGATTTTGAATGTTTTATGGTAAAGAAATAGTGTTTGAGGTGACCTATTTAGCCCGACTTGGACATTACGCAATGTATACATGCATTGAAACATCACGATACCCCATGAATATGTAAATTTTATAGTTTTATGTAGCATTTATGAAACAAATATAATTGAAAAAAGGAAAGTAACATACAATACAAGGTGACTTGACTTTTATTATCTCACATTTCAAAGACTTTTTTTTCTGTGCTGTTTATTAGAAACTTTCAGTTCTTCATTTACATATTTGAAGTTACTATGGGCATCAGAGGAAGCAAAGCACTAATGAATCTAAACAACACCTTTTTAAAAACTCACTTTGAGGCATAAATTCTAGGTAGGCAGAGAGATTTTTGGTCAGTGCCAAGAAAGTTTATGAATTAGAATTGTATCCTTGTCATGTACTCGTCTCGTGTTCTTGTTACACTTCCATGACTTGATGAAAAATGTCATGAGAAATAATATGTAGAAATCTTAGTACTACAGTGAAGGATATTTATTGCAGTTTTTTGTAATGTTTCATACTCTGCTTTTATCTTCTTGTTTTTTTTTATTTTTCTACATATGTATAATAGATAATAATAACTTTCATTGAGAATAAAATATTGGCAGGATGCAGTTTGAGGCTTTTTTAATTTTTTATTTATTTAAGAAAAACACTCAGAGCTACAATATATAAGATGAGCAAAATTAAATGAAGTCCTTGAAGATAAATTAGCAAATTTAAAACCAATTCAGTATGAAGCAACTGTATGAATGGGCATTCAGAATCATTCTGGACTTTTTTAATATGTAGATCCACAATGCATGGTAATTGCCAGCTACTTCCCTTCGTTTTTCTTTTCAGAATGAGAAAATTAATAAAAGGAGTAAAACTAATCTAAAATAAATGGATTATTCCTTTAATCTATGAGTTACAAGTCATTGAATAGAACCTGTGTAAGTTTACCTCAGTTATTGAAGAAAACTGCATGCAATGTTTCAGAGATTTAGGGATAAAAGGAAAAAAATAGAATAATGGGCTTTCTCAATTCAGTATCTCTGAATACATCAAAAACTTTGCATAAGGTAAATATATCACTTGCTTCTTTTATCTTATTTTCATAAACTGCTATTGATCATTTTACTTGAAGAAAGAAGATACACAGCACACACACACACACACACACACCATATACAAGTATATTTATACAATGCTAACAATTACGGAATATTACCTCATGATAACATCTGGTTTAATCAGTCATTTTGTAAACATGATGCAAAATAAGTTGTGATAGGGTGAAACTGTATTATTTATTTGCTTTTTTTCCCTTGCAGTTAAAAATGCATAATAAAAACAGAAACACTTGATTGTTGATATTTTTCCTCAATTAGCATAATACATATATATTTTTAGCTTGAGGGGTGCAAAACAACAAGCAGTTATTTTCTTCTTCCAGCTGTATTTCTATCAAAACCCATTTTTACCACAAACTATGTTTGTATCTTAAGGAAGATATTTTCATTCTTGTAAGGCAGAAATAATTTTCAATTACAGCTTTCTATGTTCCCTTAAGGAAACACATTGGCTACCACATGGTGGTTTAAATGCACAATTAGCCTTTTTCTCACTCTGTCTATGTAATGCATCCACATAGGTGGTCTTTAAACACTCAAGTAGATATTCCAAGGGCATTGTGCACTAACTAGTTTGGTTCTCCTACTGGGGTCAAACATTGAGTATATTTAATCAAGTTTGGCTTTAGATGAAATGGTTTCAAACAGTTGGAAAATTTTGGTCCTTTAGTGAATCATTCTCCACCAAATGCCAAAGTCTGATGAATGATAACCCGCCTGGAAAAAAAAGAATGCTATTAAAATAAACATTCCAATCACCCAAGAGAAGCAGCAGGGAAATAAGAAAGATTTTCTTTTTTTATAAATTCTGTTGGGTACCGAATATTGGAAAGAGATAAAAAGGCATACTTTGCCTTTGATATAGAAATAAAGCCTGGCTATCTTGTAGCAGGAAATGATGCATATTATCTGATTATTCTTGCAATATAATAAAGTTACTGGGAACTTTATTTCATTATTGTAATAAGTCACATTATTGATAATTATGGTGAAAAAAATAAAGTTTGTATTTATTATGTGCAGGAAGCAAAACTTCAGGAAATTGACCAAAGTTACCTGGAAAATAAATCACAAACTAGAAATGAAAAAGCCCCTTCCCCATCCTGAAGTTATTCTATTCTCAGTTCTAGGTGCCAGCAAGCCCATAGACTCTGTAGAGGCAGAGACCCACAGTGTGCAAACAGCATCTAGTCAACAGACACATTGTTCTGGAAAAAGTCAGCTATAAAGAAAAAGAAAAACTGTCTTCACATGTGCATTGCTTTTCAGAGGTGATCTACAAATTCTTTGCATATCTAAAGATGTAGGTAACATGAACAAAGCTTGAAAATTCGATCCCAAGGTCTCTTTTTTCATAACTGTTTAGCAAATCCTATCCAAACCCCAAAGGAAAATGATTTATCATCATTGTGTGAAACAGAATTACTTACAGGCAAAAATACTGACACAAGGTAAGGAATAAAGCAAGTTGCCATCCAGAAATTAAATATCACAATTGGAAAATGCTTCAGAAAATATTCTGAAGAAGGCAAAATTGTCAGCTTTTTTTATGAAGTTGTGTTTTATTGACTATAATTGTGTTTTTAAATTTTTTACCTTCAAGAGTATTACAGTAAAAGCTTTAATTTTCAAGTTTATTTTCAGGTAGCTTTATTATAATTCATTGCATGAATATGAATTTAGTTATGCAAATTCTTTGAAATTTTGCTGTAATATGTGTATAATGAGTTGAGAAACTAAGAAATATAATTTTAAACCTCAATTTTGTACCTTTTAAACTACATATTATGAAATTAGTCAAAAATCTACATTTTTCCTTAAATAGATACTTTTCTATCATTTTATATGCTGTACTCTATTATTCATGTGCATCACAGTTTTTTATGTATTTCCAAAATTTGGCCATAATAATGTAACTCTGATTCTTTTTGTTTTCACTACAATTATCAAAAAATGTAACTTTTAGCTGGTGCAGTGGTGTACCTCTGTAATCACAGCACCTTAGGAGGTTGAGGCAGAAGGATTGCAAGTTCAAAGACGACCTCAGCAATTTAGCAAGACCCTAAGCAATGTAATGAGACCCTGCCCCAAATAAAACATTAAAAAGGGGGCTGGGAATGTGCCTCAGTATTAAAGCATCTCTGGATTCGATCCCTAGTACCAAAAAAAAGAAAAGAAAAGAAAAGAAATGTAACTACTTACTACTATCAAGACTCAAATGATTCACCTTCAAAATGAAACAATAAGAAATGCTTCATAAGAGTCAGAAACATTATATTTATAATTTATCTGTTCAAAAAGCCTATCACATATTAAATATGTTCTGAGGATTCCTGCTTATTGAATTGATCAGCTACTGCCTCCCTTGATCTTCAGTATGCAACGGGCCATTGTGGGACTCTCCAGTCAATGATCTTATAAGCCTCCTAATAAACCTCTTGCAATTACATGTAGATAGGTAGATATGGATAAAGAGAGATAAATATGATTTTATTGGCTTTGTTCCTCTAGAGAACTCTAATACACATATGTTGAATTTTAATTGGCAGTTTTTTAAAAGTTGCTTATTAATGGAATTTTCTCTTTTATGAAACGTTCATCTTTGCCAAATTGTCACTGTTTTTTTTTTCTTGGTTAAATCTTCTGCCAGCAGTGGAATGTAGATATTTTGGATATGATATGTATTTTCTTTATTATGTATAAATACATTTTCATAGATTTCTTCTTCAATTGATTATGAGGAATACGCCTTTGAAGACATCTGCTATTTTTTCTAGTATATGTCCAAATTTTTCTTTTTTAATTTTTTATACTTGTTCTAATTTGTTGTACATGACAATAGAATGCATTTATACATTTTGATACATCATATATAAATGGAGTGTGATTTCTTATTTTTCTGACTATACATATTGTAGGATCACATCAGTCATGCAGTCATACATGCACAAGGTAATAATGGCTGCTTCACTCTACTATCTTTTCTATCCTCATGTGATCTTTTTTAATCTACATTGAAACTCTTTGCTAATTTCATATAGTTACAGTACACTTTTTTCTTTGTGACTATTGAAGTTATCAATGTTATCAAAGTCAATGTAAATCTGTTTCTATTTATGATTAATATTCTATATGGTCCAAAATTGTTACCTCTCCCAAGTTCATGAAGTTATTCTCCCATGCTACTCAACAGAATTTTATTGTTTGCTTTTGCATTTTTAGTTATACAATGCATGTGGAATTGAATTTTACACTTCATGTTAGGTGGGGTAAATGCCACTTTCTTTCATTTAGATAGCTAGGTAGCATTTAGATACAAATGCTCAGCAATATTTGCTGCCTAGACCTTTCTTTCTCCAATGCTGTATACTCTGCATCAGATTGCAAACTTTTTCTGTTACGGTCAGATGGACAATATGTTGAAGCCACAATGTAGCTATAGATCATTTGTAGGCAAATTTAACTTTATTTGCAAAATCAGGCAGGAGGTCACATTCAGACTACAAGTTACAGTTTCTGACTCCACCTTTGTAGCCTGGGGATTTTCCTTAAGAATGCCCTGTTTTCTTCTGTTGCTTTGTTAACTACTGTGTACAATTATATTTTCTTAAATATTGCAGTGCTATAATAGATGCTGATATGCAGTAGTGAAGTATTCCAGTTTATGCTTGTTTCTCCAAGATTGCCTTACTTACTCTTGATTGAAATGACTAAGCTATAGATCAATTGAAAAAAAGGGAAATTGTCTTACAATTCATTTAACTTCCCAATCTCCATTTCTTTAGTTCTTGCTTAATTTCTTCCATCCAGTTTATAAGGACATCAGAAGTTGGTGCAATATGACTCTCCATCACTTACTTGCACCCCACAGAAAAGTCAATTCAAATAACTCTTCAGGCATAAAAGTACTTCTGCAGAGTTAAAGAAACTATCATCATAGTAAAGAGATAATCCAAAGAATGGAAGAAAATATTTGCAAAGTACATATTTGATAAGGATTAACATCCAAACCTATAAGAAACTCAAATGGTTCAATGGAAAGATAGCAAACAGCTTGACAAAAAAAAGTAGAGGATCTTAACAGACATATCTTAGAATATGAAATACAAATGGGCAACAGGTATCTGAATAAATGCTCAATATTAGAGAAATATAAATTAAAATGATAATGATCTAACACACCTGCTAGAGTGACTATCACCTAAATGATGAAAAAGAAATGTTTCGAAGTATATGGAAAAAAGGAAAGTCTTGTGTACTGTGGGTAAAAATGAGTACTAGACTGTGGGAAATGGTATGGAGGTTTCTCAAAATATTAAAAATAGAATTGCAGTATGATCCAACAATCCCATTTGAAGGGCCACTTCACCACTGAGATACAATACGAGTCACCAAAGGATGGATACCACCTTATCTCACTTCAATGTGGAATTTAAAAAGCGAATTTAAAGAAGCAGCAATTATAGGGTGATGATTTTGTAAGGTGGGGTAGAGGTTTAGGGAAACAATGGTCAAAGGAAACAAAATTTAAATTTTACAGAAAGAAATATTCAGGAGACTTTTTTGTATAGCATAGTAATTATAATTAATGACAATTTATCATATACTTGAAAATTGCTGGGCATAGATTTTAGGAGTTCTCACCACACACACACACACACACACACACACACGCACACACACAATATGCCTGTGTTAGCTTGCTCATTTTGGCCATTCTACAATGTGTATATTGTATTCAAGACATTTTGTATATTATAAATATATGCACATTAATTCACCAATTAAAATATATTCTGTAGAAAGAAAAATATGTTTTTGTGATCACATATATATATTTAGATTTATTTGTATATATATGACACCTTTGCTCTTATGGAATGTGTTACTATATTTTATTTCTGGTTTTCTATTACTGGATTAAAGAAATAATATCAATATTTGCACATCGTTCTTGAATCCCATGACCTTTCTAAATTCTCTTGAATTATTTATTAGTTTTTCTGTAAAGACTTTAGGGTTTGCTGTATACTAAATTAGGTGATCAAAAACATATAAGTTTTATTTCTTACTTTAAAATGTGAATCTCCCTGTGTTTTCTCCTTTGTGAATTCCCTTGCTAGGGGCTCTTGCATATCACTGAACAGAAATGGTGACCTCTATCTCCAATGCATTATATTATATTCTTTCAGATTTGTACTATGTTTGTTCTAGAATTTTAAAGATACCCTCAGATTATGAAAATGTTCTTGTAACTGACTTTTTTACATTTGGGTTTGAATTTTTATCAAATAATTTTACATCTATTAAAATGATTTCATGATTTGTGTTTGTTGGAGTTGTTAATTACACTAATTTATTTTTAAACATGTCTTTCTGAATAAAACAGCATAATAAGTCATGCTTATATACTGTTGGATCTTATTTACTAAAGTCCTGTTGAAGACATGACTTTATGTTCAGATGATTTGAACATGGAATTCAGACTCAATGAGGGTGGTCTATTTCTGCTTTACACTTTTCTAAGTGTAATATTTCAATATCTGGGGTACTTAACAAATGCCATCTTGCTTTCAGGTTCAGGAGCTTAAATGTTAGGAAGAGTGAAAAAGGAGCAATAACACAGTTAATATTTAACAAAGGACAGGAAATACCTTTCTGGTATGTCCCATGACCAAACATCCCAAGTGAGATGTGTGTAAAAGGTAATGAGAACAAGAGTCAAAAATCATTTTGAGTCCATTTTGGAACTTTTTTCAAAGTTGAACAATACCTACTGCCTGCACTCCTTCATCTGTCACTATTAGCCCATTGTTCAATGGCTTTCATGATGAAAGACATACCACAGTAAGGCTTCAAATGATCCAGAGTGGGAAAATCAGAACCCAAAAAAGTTTCAAGGGCCAGAGGAGAGTGACCACAGTCAGTTAATCAGAGAGAAAAAAATATAGCACTGCAAACTGAACTGCATCTGCATTGGAAAGGCACCACAGATGATTCTGAATTGAAGTAAACGATTGGGGGAGTCAAACTACAAAAAATAGAAGAGGATAATTGCTGTGCAATGTGTCACCTGTCACTGCAAGATATTTGGCCAACTTCAACAAGAAACAAAATCTGGGATGCAACATTAACTTCTGCATCGGAATCCTGGAGTTTCTTACTCTAATGGAAGAGTTTCTCTGTCTGGTAATTGATAGGTCCAATCTGGGACAGCCACAGTCTCAACAACAATACATCCATCTGCAACATGGTCGCAGTTGGTCTCAGAAAACTGCCCTTACTGGAGGCATGAGTGATGCAGACAGTTTACTAAGTAGAAATGATCTGTTTCCACAGCTAGTACCTCCTAAGAAGGGAATGATAATTTTCCAATCTATAGTTTCCCAGATGGCAGAATAACAGATACCAAACCTACTAAGAATCAATTAAGAATCAATTTTTTAAGTTGATTTTATATATACATAATACATTTTATATATACATAATACATTTTATAATATGTGTATATTATAAAATGTATTGACCATAATACATTTTATAATATACACATATAATATGTGTATATTATAAAATGTATTGACCAGAGCTAGTACAATGAGAATGAACTTAATACCTGGAGCCAGAGATAAACCCAACTCAGTGTTTGGTTCTGAGATAGGAAAGTAGACAACCCATAGGTAGGTAGTATAAGGGCCTCAGAGAAGAGAAAAAGGGATGGAGACCATACCATCCTGAAGGCCTCAGGGCCATGAGCACATTTTGTAGCTGCCCTGAAAGCTGCAACCACAACAGTTCTTCCTAGTTACCCCTTCCCATACCTATAGCAATGACTGACCACAAAATCTACTCCTAACTGAAGTGCTTCCTCTTCCCAACAGAGATCCCAAACCATAAGGTTGGACCAGTCCTGTTAATTATGTAATTAAGGGATGAAATTTATGCACTTCTGTTAGATTTATTAAATGTAGAGCTTAAAGAGCTTAATTGGTCTTTGCTAGCATAGTCCCCACCGATCACCTATTGTAGGCCATCAGATATGCCTTTAAAACTCCCCAGGCAAAGGCCCGCCAGTGGTACTCTCCCTTGGAACCCTGTCCCTTACTGCTGGAACCTTTCTCTGCTTTAAATAAATCTTTACATGCCACCCTCTTGGATATCATTCTTTGAAATCACAAGACAAATAACTCATTGACATCTCCAATTGTCCATGGAAAGAGAACTCAGAGAAAATAAAACAGAGCTCCCTTGTCCACACTGCTCACCAGTCTATGAATCCTGGATAAGCCTCCAAGTTGTAATCCACAGATGTCCTGATTAAGTGCTTTTCTCTACTTAGATAAGAGTTAAAAAGAAAAAGTGACATTTGAACAGGATATACCAGTCTCAGTCACAGGTGTCACTGCTTATCTTTTCTATGTTAACTCTTGCATTAGCAGCTGCTTAGAATCCTTGAACACAGTCCTGAGGACATTGTCTATCTCCTCTTCAAAGCCATGTATTTATCAGTGTCCAATTCTCATTGACAAAGTGAAAGCTGTGAGACTTTTTATCATTTTCAAGTTAACTACTTAGTTTCATAAAGTCTCATGGATGCTGACATGGGACACCAAACTTCATGGTACAGAAAGAACATGAGCACTGCCAAGTTTGCCTCAGCTTCCCTGGCTTCTTACTCCCATGGTGGAGCTCCAGATAGGCTCATTTAAATACCTGCAGCATACTGGGTTGAATATTTTACGAGAAAACAGAGTTGAGGTCATTCGAATCCTTTATAATGGGTAGTAAACATGCCTGCTCTTTGCTCCAGGTACGGACATAAGTTTTACTGTACTGGGTAGGAGACGCATGAGTCCTTTTCTCCAAAGAGAGATACCAACTTTGTTTTCCAAGGTTCACTGCTCTGTGAATGCTTTTTAAAGTTAATTCAGAAAAAAGTGTTAGTGTCTCTCCTCACAAGATCTTAAGAAACACTGGACAATAATTACAGAATTATATAAAAACATATGTAAAAGTACAGAATAATAGAAAATGAATGCTCTTATTAAAAATACTTCACTTTTGTCATTATAAAGTGTTAGAAAGAGGAATAGTGCATATTTTAAAACATTATGTTAATGTATTTTTAACTTTGAAAATTCCCATTTTGGTATTTTGATTTTTATGGGGGATTTGACCCATATTTGATAAATGCAAAAATTTTAAGAATTTTATGTATTCTTTATCAAACTTTCATATACACATGGGTATGTGCATGCCCATAAACACATATGTGATTTTAAAAGTATTGTTATAGACATCTAGGTATACATATAGGCAAAAATGTAAATGTATCTTAAAATATATAACTCAGAATATATTTCATTGGGATATCAGCTGTTTATTAATCTTGCATTAAATTTTTTCACACAACATGCCAGAAGTTATTCATTACTGACAAATATGTATATTTCCTTAATATCTTAAAGAAAGATATTAAGCTTAAAAAATGGTTGACAGAGAATATATATTCTGTCATTTTTGTTATAGATAACGACACAGGTCAACTTTAAAATTGACAGATACGTGAAAAAACTATTAAGTATATTTTAGCAGCTGGTTTGACAATTACATACTAAAATTTACAAAAATGGGATTAATATTAAAGAATATAGTTATATCAGTTTTAAAATCTTATACATTAACATGCATTTTGAACTATTGGATAACTGTATATTATCTGATACGTACAGACTTTAAGAGTTCTGCCTTTCATCTTGCTCAGAGAAAGATCATCTTTTGATCACCTTTAAAGATCTGGTATGATATATCCTTATTTATCATGTCAATCTTTTAATGTATGGAAAAGGCTTGTTCACCAGACACTTCTTTCCTTAATTGAGAATATGCTGTATAGTTTATAGGAAATGAAAAGGCAAGCTTTACAAATGAATGAACCAGTTTGCATAATAAAATAACAATGTCACAATAAAGTAAATATTATAGAGATTGTTGACTGAATGAGATAGAGGAGTAACTATGTTTGCTTCCCATCAGTGTCACACCTGCTTAGAGATTAAATTGCATTATTTTACGCTACATTAAAATGGCATTTTCTAGAGTGATATTTTATGATTCTCATAGGCAGTTGTGAATGCCTTTGTGAACTCAGCAACATTCTGCTTTCTGCAGTGAATATTTCTATTAGTGACAATTCATCCATAATTTTACTTCAGAAAAGAAGGAATGTTAACCAGGATGCAGTTATACACATCTGCTTTTTCTGAGCCAGAAAAGTAAGACATTTTAACATTGCTAATAACTTCTAAATTCAGGCAGATGGAACTTCAATTTAATGCTTCATCTGAATATCCCCCTACAAATATTAATGCTGAATAAAAGCCTTTTCTTTGAAGAAAGAATATGTATTCTATTTCATAATTTTATATTATATTTATCAACTGACCATAGTTAAAAACTTCTAATACGTGCATATATTACATTTATTAGAAACATTTTGATTTCCAAGTGTTCATAACTTATTTTTCATTTCCTATTTGATGAATATTTTTAGTATTAGATTCATATTCTTGAAATTACAACCCCATTAACCTAAAGGGATCATACATTTTAATCATATTTTTAGCATATAGATTTTTGTTAAGCATTGTGCTTTTTATTTAAAAATTGTGGTGACTATTTCAGGAAAAATATCTGAATAATAAAGTTTTAGAAAGGAGAAGGTTGGTGTTATATTCACTTGGAATTTATAACTACTATCTAAGAGTGGGGCCTTAATGGTGGAAGCAATGGGACGACCTGGCTCCTGTTGGAAATTGCAAGATGGTACTTCATCCATTCCTTCAGCTCGTCCTCCTCCATCAATGCCCCTTTCCATGGTGTCTATGAGAAATCTTATTACTCTAGAGTAGTAACATTAACAACCTTCATTCTGTGGGCCACGCTCAGCCTGGAGTCTATTTGTTCATATCATTTGAGTGAAAAGGGTTTTAACACTTTCAAAGGGTTGAAAAAAGAAAAAGAAGTAGGAGAAGGAGGAGGAGAGAAAATAAAAAAAAATAAAAGTAAAAACTAAAAAGAATGCAAGGAGGAACAAAACAAGGAAGGGACAGGGGAAAGTTACAGATCATATGTCACTTTCAACATGTCAATCATTGACTGTTTTGACATTTAAAGAAAATACTGATTGACCTTTGTTCAAGTACCTTGTTAATCAGGCTCTCCTTCAGTTTCAAACATCAAATTTCACAAGTTCACCTGAATTCACACCTGGGCTTCCCCTTTTTCTACTCACATTGTGAAAGTTGCACATTTCTCTGTTGTCCTATGTCTAGCTAAATCTCTGCTGAATATTTAAATGCCACCACTTAAATGGCCTTCTCCATTGATCACCAATTTTCTTTTATCTTAGATTTCTCAACTAGCAAATTCCCATCAACAATGAAACATACTCTACTCATAACAAAATCCATTAAGTGTTAGAATTTAAACCTACAGATATTTGCAAGACTTTGCTTCCATGGCTTTCCTACTCCAGTAATGCTTCTAAAAGTGCAATCTGGGTGGGTTTTTCTTAGAACTGCAGAGCAACCCCCTTTTCCAACTGCATATTTATGTGAGTTGAGATTTTCTTCCTGAATTCTAGCCAAACCACAGTTTCAAAAGAAACTGAATATAGAATATAGAAGTAATCATGAGAATTCAGCTTGCTTTTACATAGACAAACATTTAATAGAACTATATAAAATGTGTAAAACCATAACTTTCTCCACATTTTTATTTTGTAAAATGTAGTTTTATTCTCAAATATTGATCTATATATACCATGCAAACAAAAACTATTTAATATCCTGAAACAGAAAAGTTTGAGAACCACTGCACCATATCATAAATTCAACTTAAGTAAAAACTGAACTACAACAGATCTGTCCAAATATGGAGGTCTGTAGCATCATCTCTTTGACACGGTTCTCTTCAATATTAACACCATGCCAGGCACAGAATAAGTGCATAAGATATATCCATAAGTAATGATGTAATGCATAGACAAATTGATTTATGAGTTTATGAGATGAAGATATCAAAGCGACTCGACTCAATAGTTAAACTCAGTGGTGAATCTGTGATATTCTTGAGCGACTAACAGGGTCTTCAGCTAATACAACACTAGTCATCATTTGTATAAAACAAGTGGAATAAAGGCATGCCTCAATGTTTTGTTACTATCCTGTCTGATTAATACCACATTCCCTCACACTCCCTAACTTTGAATGTTACACTCTTACCCCCTATTGCATACTCAGGGAAATGACCATGCCCAGATCCAGAAGTAAGTAGTAACATGATTGCTACTGAAAATAACTTCTAGCTCATATGAGGACTTACATAATGTTTAATTAATTATTATATGGCCAGTATTTTTGCTTTTCTTGCTAGCAATTCAAATTTTTGACAGAAAACTACCATGTTAAAAATCATAAAAATTTTCAAAACATTTGAATAATTTGGAAGGACAAACATGATTGTAGGTGATACTTTTTAAATAATATATTTACAAAGAAGAGCAATAATGATAAAATCAAAGGAATATCAAATAATAGATTTTAATATATATTTTCAGAGGATGCAAATGACAGCAAAGAAGCCCCTTAGAATTTACAAGACTGGCTTCACTTTTGCTTTCATTCAGCATATTTTCATGGGCCATGTAAAATATTTAGAAAAGCTATTCAGGAAAGGATTAAAACGTTTTTGTGAGATTTTATTTCTGCTCCTAGTTCAGAAAAATATTTCAAACTTAAGTGTTTGGAAATCCAATTACTTTTAATCTTAGCCATTCTTTTGTAAAAAATGATACTATGATAATTATTGAAACAGTATGTCCGGTGAATTAAACATTCCAGTGAGAAAATAATGCTATAATAGAATAGTGATTTTATCTAAGGAAATACAATGGTAACACTAACAAGCAAATTATATTAATATGATCCAAAGCATGAGAAGTCACTGCTGTTACTAAATTAAATGAAGAAACAAATGTTCCAATAAGGACAATTTTCATTTAGAACCTTGAATGGACACCATGCAACATTTCCTATGATGTTTTGAAAGCCATATTTAAGAATTTGTTTCTACGGAAAGAAAATATACCAACTCAATTCTTCTTTTTTATTTTATTTATTTATTTTTTTTATTTAATTTTTTGATTCATTGAACACAATTCTTTTGTTACACCTTAAACTTTCCTTTTGAAAGACTCAACCTACCACCTATCTTAATCTTCAGCAAGGAATGAAATTCCAATAATATCAGGGTTTTACATTCTAGGTCATATTTGCCTCTTAGACAAAATCACTTGCGATGTTCAGCATCAAAGTGTCTGAAAATTGTCTTCTTCCTCTAATTTAATCTCCCCTGTACAACCGTACTTAAGAGAGGAAACAGTGACCTACCTGAGTGAAAGGCTAAGAACATGTATAAATGGCATGGGACACTATCAAAATAAAAATAGTCTTGGCTAATTGAAAACAATTAGACACTGGGATGGATGAATACTTAAGTTCATTTTACTATGAACATCAATTCAGGTATATGAAATGAAGCAAAGATATATCCATTGTCAGTACATCCAATCTTTAGTTATCAGAAAGTACTTTAGGAAGAATTGGCAAGAGGAATGTTAAGAATCCTATAGCAATTCTTTCCATTCTGATTATAAAACATATTTTTACTTCATCCATTTCTTTTATATACCCACTATTGTTAACATGAACAAGTAAGTCATACTTAAGTTAGTAATGAACACACAACTCTTTGTGGTCCACTAACACTTTTAGCTTCTCATCTAAATCATATAATTGGTACAAATTGGATTCTGATCTTTTCTGAGAGTCAGTAAAAGAAATATTATCTATGCATATCATGGTATGAGTTCAAACAGCATTGATATTTACTATTAGAAATTTCCTGAATGCTATTATTTTATAATATGTCTTAAACACACAATTCTCTTTAAAATAGAAAGTCTAAAGTACCCTGAACAAATTTTCTTTGATTTGCTTAGATTACTGCAAGATAAAAATTTCACTAGTTGTCATTTCTATGCCCCATGAGGATAGTGTTAGGGACAATTCATCCCATGTTGATAGTGCATAAATTCTTTCTTGCTAATGAACACTAAAAACATCGTTTGAATGAATAATTCTATTCAATTTAATTAAATGTCAGTACAAGTTTCTGATGTCCAAATAGGGCACACTAGAGCTAATCTGAGGCTCAAGGGAAATTTGTGGATGTTTTACCTTGTAAAAATCAAAAGCAAATCATAAGCATCCAATATATGTTGATGCAGAATAAATAGACAGAAAAAGAAGCATGGAAAGGAGGGAAGGGACCAAATCAAGATGGATATTCAACTGGGAAAACAAATCCTATCGCTCCACATCCAACATTTCAGAAACATGGCAATGTGATGTTCTTTCCAAATGGCTTATGTAGCTCCACTCCAAGGCCTTGCTGGCTGCAGCCCACAAGACATCTCTTGCCTTTGTTTTTATTTTGTTTTTTTCCCCTGCTTGATTCCTGCAGCTTTCCTTAGCAGACATCCCACATTACTGGCATCACTTAATCTCAGGGGTCTCCAAGTCTTGTCATTTCTCAATGCATCACCCTCTCAAGGACAGCCTGCAGAGACCCTGATATTTCTACCTTTGCCTGGCCTCATAGGCCTTCCTTTTAAATCTTGGTAGAAACCTCCATGATACCTTAACTCCATCATCTTACATTCCTGCAGAACCAGCATCACATGGTTGAAACCAAGGTCTGCCACCATCTTAAGAAGTAGCCAAACCCCCTGGTACCATGCCAGCAGCAGCCTTTAGATCCCTGGGCAGGTACATTTGGTGAAACAACTTGCTAGGCCATTTTGTACAAGCAGGGTGTCCCACTGGTCTCTTCTCAAAGGAACTTTTGCTATTACACCCTTGAGCCTGAGATGGGTGTGGTCTTGCCAGTTCCTGAGATGTCTTCAAGCTATCTATCCTATTATCTCTGGATAAAGTATTTAACATTCCTTTAGTGACTATAATCTCTTGAACTACCACAACTTCCTTAGCTTCAGTTTTGCTTAGTTTCCTGATCAAACTGTAAGTTTTTCAAATCTTTCTGCTTTGTTTTCTGCTCCTGATTATCATGGCAAACTGGCTAAAAAACTGCCAACAACATTTATATCACTCCTGAATGTTGTGCCAACTTCCTCTGCCAAATTAACTAGACCATTACCTTTAAATTAAACCTTACAGAAAGTCTCAGAACATGGGCAACATGTAGGAAACATCTGAGCCAGAATGTCACATGAATGAACTCCAGTACAACTTCCAAAGGAGTTCTTCTGTGATGCTCATGAGCACAGTGGTCACTATCTACATTCCTTCAGTATTCTACTCTTTCATGCTCCTACAAGAATCACGCATTAAGCTCCACTTCCAACAATCTAAAGTTTTTCCAGCTTGCAGCTCTAAATGACTCAAAATTCCTCCATAAACCCCAAAAGCTTCTTAATCACATGGTCAGGTTAGTTACAGCAATAACCCCTCTCTTAGTACCAATTTCTGTTTTAGTCAGTTTTTTCATCACTGTTACAGAAAGACCTGGTGAGGAAAGTTTGAGGAGGAAAAGTTTATTTGGCTCATGGTTTCAGGGGTCTCAGACCTTACACCACTGAGTCCATAGCTCTAAGCCTTAGGTGAGGCAGAACATCATGGCAGAAGTGTGTGGAGGAGGAAAGCCACTCAGAAACATGGCCACCAGAGAGAAGAAAGAATCCTGATTACCAGAGACAAAATACAGACTCCAAAGGAATGCCTTCAGTAAGCTACCTCCTCCAGCTACTACCCTGTCAATCTGTCCAAGTTCTTTCACCACCTGATTAGGTTATAACTAATCTTTTCTGAATGTTCTTCAATTGTCTCACACATGAGCTTTTTGAAGACACCTCATTTCTAAATCTAACAGCTATGAATTGAAAAATCTGGTTGAATGATATTTCCAAGGGAATCTTCTTCCACACAGGCTTCCAAATACTTAGTGGACAAGTATATAAAATTCGAAGAATCAATTGTATTTATTTCTAATGTATTTGTTTATAAATTGCATAAATGGAATAAGAAATCAGTCTGTGAAATCAATCTGTGATTCAATTTTTAAATCACATAAAATATTACCTAAAATTACAAAATAATGAAAATAAAAGTACATGTTCTGTTAATTCTCTCAAATAAGCCAGGGTCCCATAGCAACTGGGTCCTCTAAGGGAAGTTGGTAAGCCTGATTCCAGAGAACATGAATAGAGATCAGATATTGGAGTTTAAGTGAACATTGAGGAGCTCAATTCAGTATGTTTTTATTATTCTTTTCTACATAAGATATACAGCGTATTCAAACCACAAGAACAAATAAGATTGATTTGCATTAGATTTATGAAGTATTTCAATAGCATCACTTCAGTCTCCTTCAATCTCTTTACTTAATGTGTGATTCATATCATACAGATATTCATTCAAAAGGGTGAAAATGTTAACCTGTCCATACATTTCTCAGTAAGCTATAAGGATGTCCTTTGATGCTTGAGTGAAATGACATAGAAAAACACAAGTCAGTCTATTACACTCTCATTAGGATGCACGGATCTCTCCTGCATTACAGGTTTTGCTCTTGACTGTATACGCAATGGTAGATTTTCATTTATTCACTTTGTAGAATATTTTCTTACTGGGAAAACATTTTGAAAGATCATATTCTAGTGAACCACTGTGTAGAAAAGTGTCATTTGCCTTGTTCAAGTTTTTTTCCAGAGAATAATACTTCCCTGTATTCATGCAGAAGATACATAAAATTGCTACATTGGATTCTTACCTACAAAATATTCTGATGGAGTTATTGTCATTTATATAGAAAACATGATTTTTATGAATGAGTCCACATTACTTTTAAATTTTTTATTCTACATAGTAACCAGGATTAGCATATGATATGAGCACAGAATAGAGATGAATATCAAATTGCATTGTTTACATGATACTAAATTCTCATTGAATTATAGCTATATAGCACCTAGATGAATTCTCAGTCATCAGGGTGCACTAATTTTTAGCAATAAATCTTAGGGTTCAGTTCAAATCAGGTATAACTAAGATGATTTTTGAAGAGGAAATAAAGAAAGGTGATTTTGGACAGCTCTTAGGAAAGAAAGGTATGAATTCAGGAGAATTTTGCATTACACAAGTATTTCTTACTTTGTTAAGGAGGGTGGGCTCAGTAGGATTTTAAACAAATAGATGGAGTTAGACAAAAAGAGGAGAAAGTGCTGACAACATAATGTTCACTGCATAATAATAGCTGCTTATCTAAGAATAACTTCCCATAACCACGGAATTAAGAATTGTTTATTAAAAATTTTTATGTTTCAGAAAATCAAGATACAGCAATACATAAAACATCATCCTCTCTTTAAGAGATGAATGGGACAATCTGGGCACAGAAAAGTAAACTGGTAATTTCCCTTCATCAGAAGTAACATGACAGATGACTATTCACAGTATTCTTATGGCGACATTAAAGACACGCTTAACCATCCTAGAATAGATGGAAAAAGAGCTGGTTCCTGAAATCTAAGCAGACAAACAGGAGGTGCATTTGCAAGCAGTGGAAGCACAGGTCTTTAAGGCAGAATCAGCAAAGTGTAAATAAAGTGTTGCGGGAGAGTGGCCGGCACAGCAAGGGAGATCATCATTTATATAAAGGTAATCAGCCACCTTCAAGCAGGTGTATGCTTCACGAAGAATAAACATATACTTTGTGCCACATAGAGAAAAGGGAAAAGGACAAGGTCCCTGCTGATATGAGCCTCCGTGTACCTCTGAGAATAGGCCACTAGTTGACTTTCTCCTCTTTTGGTATTTTGCAGAATTATATTTTGAATGTCAGGGGCTACAGGCATAGCTCCATACACAGTACCTGCATGAAACTGGATTCAATCTCTAGCACTGAAAAGAAAAAAAAAAAAAAACAAAAAAACAAAAAACCAGAAGTCTGGCTCTCAGTTTTTGGTTCTTAGCCTCATGACATTTGAATCTATTAGATGTTCATACCTGATATTCCTACTGGGAGTTTGCAGGAGCTAACTGTACTGATGTCCCTTATGATGTGATGGTTTTGAGAAACTGATGGAGAAGTCTGATTTAAAATGTTGATTTCATTTGCCAAAAACATTTAGATTATTTAATTTTATTTGCATAATATGACCATGGGCTTTTGGACAGAATAGGAAATGATGCCGTTGTGGGGAATAATGTACAAGTTTGTGAAGATGAAGTTCACAATATGTGAGAAGTTAAGTCAATTAGAGAAGAAAAAACTAAACTCAGAATGAGGATTCTAAAATTCACTGAACTCTGACCAGGTCTGGAAAATATGTGCTGAAACTGGTACAATTCATAAAACATCCAGAAAAGTCATATCTTATCAGTAGTGCTAAACAAGCTCCCAAAAAATAAAAATGTTACTATAGACTTGCCCTAATGAATTTGAAAAACAAGAGAATAAGCCTGAAGAGGATTAGATTTATCCCTGTAATCATCTTAGCTTCTTCCTAAAAAGAAGAAAACTCCTTACAGGAAAGAAAAAAAAATCCAGTCACTTAACAATATGTTATCTGTTTTACCCAAAAAAACAACAAGAAATTAGAAGACCCATTAAAGAACCAAAATAATCACATAAAATATGCACTACATAAATATGACAGAATTACCCATATAAAAGGAAAGACAGGAGCATGAAAAATAAGATGGAGGAGAAGAAAATATGTTTTTGAAAGTTTTTTACATAGTATGTGGAATATTAAAATTTAGGTCTTGCAGTAAGACTGGAAAAAATTAATGGTAAGTATCATAAACCCTAGCAATTCTTTAAAAAGATCCAGAGTGTAAGCAAATGCAGGAAATATAATGGCTCAATTAGTTGAACAAAAGTCAGGAAACAATTAAAGTAGAAAAAAGATAAATTTGGATCCAATATAAAAGCGACATGGTAAACTTAAGTCACATGTATTAACAATTGCAGTAAACACAGGGCTTTTTAATTTAAAAATCAGTGAAAGACAAATGATTGTCAGTGTTCTATCTATAACATACATCCTTAATCCATAAAGTGAAGGAGTAGAAACTGAGACATAGGAGAAATCTAGTAAGACAACTGGAATGTTTATTTTAATATTAAGCATTGTAGACACCTGGAAAAATATAACCAGAAATGAATAAGAACATTTTATCATCGCAACAGAATGAATTCAACAAAATGATACAACTGACAATGATATATATGCCTATTAGCACAGGTTTCAAATAAACAAAGCATGAAACAAATAAACAGACAAAAGAATAGCCAAATTCACAATTTTGGTTGAAAATTTCCTTGCTCTTAGTCATGCATAGAACAACTTTAAAGAACAGAAGAGAAAACCAAAGTACCATTCAACTATACTTTGTTGACATTTATGAAAATTTACATTTAACTATAAAAAATGCAAATTCATGAAGTACAGATGGTATATTTACTTCCTTAGCTATATTCAGTACCATAAAATGTCTTTGTAAATTAAAAAAACACTGAAACAATTGTATATATCCTTTCTGACCAAAAGAAAATTGAGTTACAAATCAAAAAAAGGTTATTTAGGATATAGCCAAATAGTTGTAAAATAAACAGTTATAAAACATTCATCAATCAATCAAAAATATCAAATTGCAGGTTTAAAAATTCATTAATTTAACTCTAATAAGATAAATAATCAAAATGTACATAGTACAGATGAAACAGGCATTAGGTGAAAAAATACAGCATTAAAATAATAATAAGTTCTTAATATTAATTGTATCAGTTTTCCCTAAATAAAATGAAAAAAGAGAAAATTACATCTAATGGATTTTAGTAAAAGAAAGAAAAGCAACCACCCCAGAACAGGCAAGCAATATAGAAATATTAATAAAGCTAATAGAAGATCCAAATTAAAATACCTAAATTGAAAGCCTATAACAGACCAAAGAAAAGTAAAACAGAAGGCTCCAACTGCTTGCATAAAGGATAAAAAATGCACAAGTACAGGTCCTAAAGACATTGTGAAAACAAAGAATATTATAAGCAAAGCCATGCCAACATAAAGGAAAGATCTGTTTAATGAACACCAAAAGTGACATAAAATTGATATAGATAGAAATATAAAATGTAAGTATACCTAAAATTATAAAATAATTAATTGTGGGAGGAATATATAACATATAATTTAAAACTATTTTGTACCAGTAGAATATATTAATTTTACAAAAACAAAATTTTATCACCTGTTAAAGCATTTGCAAAAATCATACTTTCTACTTCATCTTTATTGCACAATATCTATAGTACAATATTATTTTTTAAATGAGAAAGCAAAAGTGCTTTTAATACAGAAAAGACAATCTGAATTTAAAGGCAATAATCTTTAAGGATATCTATCTAGAAAACAACTTTTATGGGATATCCACCTAGACAAAGGCTTTGAAAAATCTTGTACAAAGCTCTATTTAAAACCATTCCAAGATAATTAATCCAAACTGTATCATCATTCTTCGTTAGAAATCTAGACAACACTTATTGTGGTTTCTTATACTTTAAAAAAACCTAAGACATTTTTCAATGTGAGCATTCTGAACATCTCTTATGTACTAAAAAAAATGCTTCTGATTTTTTTCTTTTCTTTAATTTTTATTTTTATAGACTGAATTTTGATTTATTGTACACAATTGGGGCACAACTTTTCATTTCTATGGTTGTACTAGGTGTAGATTCATACCATTTATGTAATCATTCATGTACATAGGGTAATGATGTCTGTCTTATTCCACCATTTCTCATACCCCTGCCCCCTCCTTCCTCTCATTTCCCTCTACATAATATAAAGTTCCTCCATTCTTCTCTCACCCCTCACCCCCCCAACACGATTATACTTCATCATCCACTTATCAGGGAAAATATTCAGCCTTTGGTTCTTTTGGAATTGGCTTATTTCACCTAGCATGGTATTCTCCAATTCCATCCATTTATCTGCAAATGCCTAGGCATTTGCAAGCTTTTTATCTTCATGCAGATTATCCCTGACAACCCTTTTTTATATCTATTAATGACCAATTTTAATTTATGATGATAGAAATCATAAGTTAAATACATTCATCATTATTTATTTAGTACTAAGGATTGAACCCAGGGACACTTTGTACTGAGTTCAAGCTGAGTCTTTTTTATTTTTCATTTTGAAACAGGGTTTCCTTAAGTTGCAGAGGGGCTAACTTGTGTCTGACCTAGGACTTGGAATCCTCATGCTTTAGCTTCCTGGTAAACTGGGATCACAGGGGTACAACACAGCTCTCTGCTTTAAAAATCTCATCCTTTACTAGATCAGTTTGTATATTTGCATCATAAAAATTATTGTCAAAACCATCAAGATGATTCTCATTTATATTATTGTACATTAGTTGGTTTTTCCCAGAATTGGGGTGGCAGATGTCCTACTTTTCTATGCAATGTAATCAAAAATAAATCCAAGCCCTAAGCTAAAATCCCAAGACAGTGTAGTTTATAAGACTGTATGATAGAAGTTAGTGGGATATAAACCTCAACTTTAAAAGTTTCTCAAAAAGAAAACTCTGTGCCCAGGTGGCTTCTCTAGTGATCTCTATCCAACATTCTACAATGCAATGAAACCAACTCTTTTACAAAAACTTTTGAATAAATAAGCAAAAAGAACAAAAACAAAATCTCTGCAGCCCAAGTACTGCACTAAACTTGCACTAGACATTTTTAAAAGCAAAAGCTACGGGCAAATATCACTGATTAAAATAGAATTAATTGTCTTAAGATATGAGTTAAATTGAAACTAAATAGTTATATTGTATATTCTTATAACATAGTGTATATTATAATCTTATCAGTGTAAATTTACACAAATTGTAAA
Organism: Glaucomys volans; assembly: GCA_020662805.1. NCBI lineage: Eukaryota > Metazoa > Chordata > Mammalia > Rodentia > Sciuridae > Glaucomys > Glaucomys volans. The sequence continues at coordinate 4,371 of JAJEJO010001648.1, read as the reverse complement.
AACCCGTGAGGCATTGACTGAGAGAAAGAACCCGTCATGAATAAAGGAGAAAGAGAAGAAGTAGGCTGGAGAACTGCTGGGGCAGGGTGTAGGTCTGTCATATGTTAAAGAATGGTTAGAAATGAGAAGTGGATAGTAAGAATTTTGACCCACAGCATAGCAGGGCTCTGATGAAATCCTGACAAGCTTGGGGCATATTTCTTGAGCAAGGGTTGGCAATAAATAAAGTTGAACACCATGCAGAAATGGGCCTGGCTGAGGATCCCCGCTGCACTCAGTCACTGGCTTAAAGCAACTCAGGGTGAACATGGCCTAGGCATTGATGGATTTGTCAGCCAAGACAATGAATGGACTGCATTCTCTGAGGCCAGTCCCCAGGAAGGATGCCAAATATAAATATTCAGTGTGGTTTCTAACAAGAAATGAAGTGGCTCTACCATTTAAAAATAATTTAATGAATTCAGTGTTAGGCAACTATTCATTACTTTTAAAAACCACCTGTGTTAATCAACTTAAAAAGAGGAAAGACTTACTTTGATTTACAATTGTTGAGGTTTCCACTCGTACTTGGTTGGCCCCCTCACTTTTTGGCTCAGGGAAGGGGACACAAAGTAGAACAAAGACTGCTCAACTTATGACCAGGAATTGAAAGAAAAAGGAAAAGGAGTAGACCAGGGTCCCCAAATCCCTTCAAGGACATGTGTAAATGACCCCCCACTAAGCTCCACCTCTTTAAGGTTCCATAACCTTCCAACACTGCCTTTGGCTAAGGACAAAACTTCAACACATTGGCCTTTGTGGGACATTCAAGATCCAAACCATAGCCAAGTTCATTGTATTTACAGAAGAACACCAAGGAATTCTCTGCAACACACTCACTAAACATTTTTTAAAAATTAAGCAATCATTCCTATTAAAAATAATGCTCTCAGGAATTTAAAAATAGAAAATACTTATTTTGGCAAGATGAATGTCATTTGTCAAAGCCCTAGATCTAATATAATATTTCATAGTGAAAAAATGATGTTTTTCACCTAAGATTAAGAACAACATAATGATACCTTCTCTCACAACTTCACATCAACATAACATAGTGGTTCTATCAGGGGAAAGAGAAGAAATATAATAGTTGAGAATGGAAATAATAAATATTTTTTTCATGTTAGGCATGATTACATGTTAAAAATAGCACAAGTACTTATTTTAAAGTCTATTAAAACGTGTAATTTTATTTAGCAACTCTGTAGGTTAGCTTGTCAATATACCAAAATCAATTGCAATTTATATGTAATATGCATAAAACATGAAAAGCAGAATAAAATCAATGCTATAGATACTATAAACCAAAATAACAACTACATAAGGATAAAGCTAACAATAATTATGCAAGGACTCTAAAGAAAATACTAAGAAATATTGCTGAGAAAATATCGAATTAAGTAAGTGGAGGAATAAACTATTTTCAATGATTGAAAACTTGAATACTGTTGAAATGTCATTTCTCTACTAATTTATTTAGGTAGACTCAATAAATTTCTAAGCAATACAGTAGGATTTTTAATTTTATTAGGAATAGAAGAGCTGATTTTAGATTATAGAGCTAAATATGAAAAATATAGAATACTTCAAAGAATTTTTGAGAAAGAACAAATTTGAAAGCCTTAAACTGCCTGATTTTATGTCCTGAATTTCCAGTAGTCCAGAAAGCATAAAATTTTCTGAAATTTTCTGAAAAATCAATAGTGTGGAAACAGAAACAAGACACAGCCTTATTACACATATCTGTTTAATGGCCAATCTGACAAAGAAATACCAGGGTGTTCATTATGACAGATGTTGATGAATCAACTGAATATAATTTGTGGGGAAAATTTTTAATGACCTCAATCTTTACATTGTGGTGATATACACAAAAAAGAGCACAAAATAAAGTACAAACCCACTTTAAAGAGTTAATTTTATAAAAGAAAGTAGATATGGGGAAATAAGCAAAATGTATGTAAGATCTTTGTTAAAAAAACATGGAATAAGAAAGAAAGGAATGAAGAAAAAAAGAATGATGATCTGAAAGAAGTTGAGTGTAAAATGGCAATTATTGGAAGCTGAGGAGGGTCGAGGGAAAAGGTGGATGGTAGGAAGTTGATCAACAATTACTAAAAATTATAGTTAGAAAACAGTAAAAAGTTTTGTGGTGCAGGGGATTTTCACAGTAGGAGGTTATAGATAATGGTAATGTGCTATACTTTTCAATGAGCTAGAATAAAAGATACTGAAAGTTATCACCATAAAGAAATGATAAACATTTGAGGATATATTTAACCTGATTTGCACATACCTGTTAAATATATACCTGATTTAAACATTATACTATGTATCCATGTATTGAAACTGTTATTTCAATAGTATGTACAATTTTTATGTTCTAGTCAAAAGTTCATCTATTCAATTTTTTCTTTTCTTAGAAAAAGAATAAATGAAACTCATTTGACTGTTAGAAATCAGGATAGAGACTTTGGAGTAGAGGAAAAGCAACTGGAAGGGTGATTCTAAAATTTAATGTTTTTGTTGTTTTGGAAAAAAATGTGAACAATGTAATAAAAAATAGGAAAGTGTTTGAAAATATACTTTTTAAAAGTCTATGTATTCACACAATAATCACATGAAGAGACATTCAATTTTAATAGTCATCAGAAAAATGCAAATGAAATACAATGAAATATTACTACATAACAAATAAAATAACTAAAAGTTAAAGACTTGCTAATTATTGGTGAAGATGTAAAGCAACTTAACCATTCATATATTTCTGGTTTAGATGACAAATAGTTTAGAAATCCCATATAAACTTGTGTGTACACTTTGAAATGAAGTAATTTCACCTCTAGTCATTTAACCAAAATTATAAATAGTACATGGATATTCATAGCCATTTTATTAATTAAAACATCCAAAATTATAAATAATACACATACCCAAGGACAGATGACTAAATGAACATCATTATATTATACATATATATACATAATACGCAATATTACTAGGAATGTTACCTAGAATATTAATGAATGAACTATTGAGCACAGCAGCAAAGATCAATCTCAAAAAGAGCATGCTGAGCAAAAACAAAAGAGCTTAAACTTCAGCATTTTATGTTTTTGAAATCTGTAAGTAGGCAAAAGCAGTCTTTCATCAAAGAAAGCATAGCAGCAATTGCCTGAGGCTAAAAGATGGGATGTGGAGGGGTAGGATAATTAGAAAGAAAGCCTCACATGATCATAGGAATGTTTCATGATCATTATAAGTTAGTATTGCAATGGTTACATATTTTTATAATTTATCAAAGCATACAACTCATACAACTAAAATGTTTAGTTTGTATGAAAATAAGATCTTGGTCATGTTAATTATTTAAAAAATTAAAACTCAATATAATGAATTGATTTATTTTATGGTAGAAATATAAAAAATAAAATATGCTGCATTTCAGGCATGTGTAGACATTAATGCATTAGTTTGAATAGGAAAAAATTAGAAAACTATTTCAAATGTCTCAGATTTATTATGAAGATGATATGACTGTAAATTAAGTAATGGAAACATCTTTATTTCATTGCAGAAAGCAGTATTTTATTATAGATGCCTAGAAATGGGATGATCTCGAAAATGAACTTACTGGGTTAAGATACAAAGCATTACAGATATTTGCACATCTCCTTGATTTTTACTAAGTGGTCAATACATTTTTTTGTTTCTTGTTTAATTTTCTGATCTACTTTTTCATTCAGCAAAAAAAAATGCTAATTCCTTAAATAAATGTATTATACTTGCTATATGAGTAACTATGCCCTTAATACATAATGTTTTCAAGTTGAAAAATCTTAAATGCCAAAAAACATAAATTAAATATAAATTTCATGAGAATCATATTAATTAATCTACATGGAAAACAGTAAATTTTGACAAATAATCATACTCGTCTGTGAAGAACAATGATTTAAGTAGGTCATCTGTCAGTAAAGAGACAAAAACATTTTGTATTGGGGCAGTAAATGGACTACAAGAATTCATCTCAAGTTCAGTGAAGTCATATGAAAATCTCAGTTTAATGGTAAAGAAAATAATGAGAAATGCTTTTAGACTCAAACAACAGTTAACAGAAAAACTGACCATAAATAAACCCCACAATTTTCATGTACCAGGAATTGAGAAACCTGTCAACAACTGAAAAACTATTTTCTAGTGAGAGTAAAAACTGAAGGTGATTCTGAGGAATTCAATTGAAAGAAACTCACATGAACCATAATTGACTGGACTGGAAAGTAAGACAAGTTAATTCTTGCTGAGTAATGCTGAACTAACAGACAAGAGAGA
>JAJEJO010001647.1:301129-369537 GCA_020662805.1 Glaucomys volans | reverse complement strand
TATATATATATATATATATATATATATATGTTTTGGGGTTTTTTGTTTGTTTGTTTGTTTTTGCGGTGCTGGGGATTGAACCCAGGGCCCTGTGCTTCACAGGCACTCTACCAACTGACCTATATCCCCAGCCCTATAGCTGCTTTAATAGTCCTAAATTAGAAATATCTGAGTGTCCACCTACAAGTGAAAGAATAAACAATTTGAAGTATGCCCACAGAAGGGGATACTAGTCAGCAATAAAAAGGAACTATTGATACACACACAATATGGGTGAATCTCAATAATAAGCTAAGTAAAAGCCTGACAAAGAGCATACAAAATATTTTATGTAAAATTCTAGAAAATTCAAGCTAATGTATACTGGTATTACGTTGGTCAGTGGTTGCTCAGGGATCAGAATGTAGGGAGGGATGAATTACAAAACAGCATGAGAAAATTTGGGATGGTTATGGAAATACTGTTATTGAGATTAGGACTTTGCAGGTGTTTATGTCAAAAATAGTCAAACTGTACTTGTTAAATAATTGGAATTTATTGTTCCTTAATTATATATCAATAAAGCTAAACATTTATTTTTACTTCTTTCCACTAAAGCAGCCCAAAATCAATGACAAACTCAGGAGAAATGATTGCACCTAGGGACCACTGAAAGGAGTCAAGGTTCCTTGGGAACAATGTCAATTCAGATCTGCAGGAGGTCCTTTGAATGCTAATCTTAGTACATATAATCACACCCAAGAGCAAGGAAGTTGTGATGACCTGAATGTTTGTGTCCCTCAAAATTCATATGTTGAAATTCTAACCTCACCAATGTGATGATCTTAAAGATGGAGTCTCAGGGTCTCTGGGAGATAATTAAGATTAGATTAGGTCAAGAGAATGGAGTTCTTGTGAATGGAATTAGAGGTTTTTTTAACTCCTGAAAGAGCTCACTTCCTCTCTTCCACCAAGCATGGATTCAGCAGGAAGTCTATGCCTTGACCCTGGACCTTCTTGTCTCCAGAACTGAGAGAAATAAGCACTTGCTGTCTAATCCACCCAGTTCATGGATTTTATTATAGTAACTTGAATGGACTAAGACAGAAACTATCGAAGAATACTGGGGTCCTATCAAAAGAAATCAGAGAGTGTGAGTTTATAACTACACTAAAAAAAGAAAAAAAATTTTCAAACATCCAAGTCTATTACCTGTAGAAAATAGAAAATAGAAAGGATAAGCATTATAGAGATGCAGTCAGCAAAATGTCAACTGTAGGAAACTACTGGTTTTTTCCATACAGTAACAAGTTAGTTTCTTCATTCATTCATCCATTCATTCATTCATTCATTCATTCAATAAAAAGGAGGTTGAGTCACTGTACATTTAAAGACTATCCACTAATCAAAATGTATGGTCAGGGACCAAATAGGATGTTACTTCTAACAACAAATCAAACAATAAAACTATAATATACTTAGGGAAATGTTAACACTGATTGGATATTTGATCATACTGAGGAATAATTGTCTTTTATTGTTTATCTGTGGTAATTTCACTATGTATAAATGCAGAGTAATAGTCTCTTCATTGACCAATGTACTGAAATATTTAAAGATGAGATCTTATGATTATCAGGTCCTTCCTTAATACTCCTGGAGAAAGATGAACAGATACAGGTATATATGATCAAGATGGATCATGAAGTGATTATTATTATATCTGGATTATGGATACATAAGAGTTCATTATTTTATTAGCTCTCCTCTTGCAGTGGTTTGAAATTTTTTACATTAAAATGAAAAAAAAAGACTTCTCCAAATGCTGTTTTTTAAAAAAATTGACCAAATCCACACAAATTTTGCTATCAAATGTTTAGAAATTTGATGCTAAACAAATTTTTACTTTTTAATTATAGAATTATCATAGAATTTAATTAGAGAATGTTATGGTTTAGATGTAAGGTGACCCCAAAAAAGCTCATCTATAAGACAAGGCCAGAGGTTTAGAGGAGAAATGATTGGGTCATAAGTGAATTAATCCCTTTTATGAGTTAACTGAGTGGTAATTGTAGGTTGGTAGAGTGTGGCTGGAGGAGTGGCCATTAGGGGTGTGGCTTTGATATATATACCTTGTATCTGGTGAGTGGAGTCTCTCTTTGCTTTCTGATTTTCATGTGAACTGCTTTCCTCTGCCACACTCTTCCACCATGATGACCTGCCTCACCTTGAGCCCTGAGGAATGGAGCCTGCTGTCTGTGGACCCAGACCTCTGGAACTGTGCCCCCAAATAAACTCTTTCTCCTTTAATTGTTGTGATCAGATTTTTTAGTCTCGGCAACAAGAAAGCTGACTAAAACAGAGAATTACAGAGTTCTTAGCTCTTGTTCTTCAGTAAACCCCAAAAGGAGAAGATATCTGAAGTGCTTCCCAGGCCTAGGTGACCACAGAATATCTCAAGATGGGTATTCTATTGCAGATTCCCTTTGGGAGGCAAAGGGTTTGTGGAATCTTGAGTTTCATCTGTCCATAAAGAATGTGAACATTGAGCAATCAGAGAGTCTTAAAGTATCCGCTGGATACATAACAGAAAATCTGTATTCAGCGAAGGTGTCTGTACTTTGAGACATCAACCAGGAAAATGAAGATAACCAAAATCAAATAATCTGAGGAATAATTAAGCTGGAGAGGAGAACCACTAGGCACAGTAAAATAAGTCTCTCCAAGAATGTAAGGGAAATCATATGGATAGAGTTTGAACCAGTTGGCTACCCAGAGTCTTAGACAAAACCAAAGGGTAGTAATTAAAGCATTTAGCTAAACAGAAAGCTTCTTCTGCAAGTCAGAATGAAGAACTGTATGTATGCAGAGTTGCTCAAATACGAAAGGGATCACCTTGAGAGCTGTGTTCCTCATCTCAGGGGTATTACCAGTCAGGGTTTGAAGATCACTGACAGAGGATATTGAGAAGGCATTTCTAGCAGTGTGTTAGATAATATCTAAGGTCTTTCTTGATCCTCAAATTTTATGATTCTAAGTAGATTTTATTTGGGTACCAATAAGACCATCAATGAATACAGATTTTCTGTTACCTACCCAGTATGTACATTAATTTTATACTAAGAGTGATTCCTGGAATTGCCAGGATCTCCAATAACCTTTTCCATCTCTTCCAGGTCATATGTTTCAGGATGGTTCAAATATGTAAGGGAATCAATCTTTAGCAATTGTTGTTTCCTTAGGATCGAAGGTCCCTCAGTGTTGTGATTGATCACCGCACCATGGTAGGAGAAGAGAAGGTGGAGAATGTGATTCTGAAGGTCTGTGACCTGGCCTCAGATGAAACTAAGTGTACATCTTTGGGCAACCATTGAATTATCCTTTCATCTCAGCACCTCACCCAGAGAGTGGGATAGTGCTGGAGATTATTCCCCCATACCATGCAGAAAATGTTCAAATATTACCTACCAAAAACCAAGGTAAGTAATTTTAATGGGAAGATAAGGGAATTAACATTTGCTAAGGGGCAGGTCCTGTTTCAGGTATTATACTCACATTATACTCAATTGTTCCTCAGAACAGTATAGGTTTATACCTTTAACAAGTAACAACGTTAAGACACAGAGAGGTAGCCCATCCTTGCGTCAGAGTAATGCAGTGAATAAAGTCACATTCTTTACATTATATCACATTGTGAAATCCTTGCCTTGTTTGTCAAGGCATTTGACTCCTGGATTTGTTTTTGTTGTTGTTGTTGTTTTTTAATACTTTTTTAGATGTTGGTAGTCCTTTATTTTATTCATTTATTCATATGCAGTACTGAGGATTGAACCCAGTGCCTCACACATGCCAGGCAAGTGCTCTACCACTGAGCCATAAACCCAGCCCCCATGGATTTGTTTGTTTTTGATACTGGTTCTCAGGTTCTCATCATGTTGCTCAATCTGGCCTTGAACTCTTGGGCTCAAGTGTTTTTTATCCTGTTTCAGCCTCCCAAGCACTGGGATGACTGATGTGTGTGCACAAATCTTCTAATCTTCCGGACCTTAATATTATTATTATTATTATTATTATTATTATTATCATCATTTTAAGTATTGATATATTGCCAGAAAAGGTCATAAAGTTGGCCATAGTTTAAATATAAGCAAAATGTATTTTGCCTATTTTTTGTTTAATACATGAACCTCAAATTTGCAGGACTGCTATTTGAAGAAATATTTTTCAGAAAGGATTTTGTGATATATTTTTTCATAGCCTATACGCTAACATCCTATTTTTTTTTTCTTCAAAAGTAAGTGTGAGCTGTTTGGTAAATACTTCATATTAGCCAATTCTCTTAATAACCTCGGGTGCCTGTCTAACTGATTTATAAATGTGCAAATTTTTACAAGTGCTGTATTCCCTCACCTGATATTTGCCAATAGCTGTTTGGCAAGGTTTTGATTATATCCTAATAGTCCAAATTTGTTTCCTTCAATTTTCCTGTTAAAACCAGATTCAGTGAATGAGTTCATTCTCTCAGCCATTGTGGAATCATCATCAATTTCATACCCATACTCACTGATTCTCTGCCTTAATTTCCCCTGGTCTCCTGTTTCCCTGGGCACATTTATAAAAGTCTTCTTTTGTCCTCCACAACTCATTTCAGCACTAGTCATTTCACTACCTGTATCTTCTCCACTGAGAGCGACTGTCATGGAATGTTCCTACTCCATCCTCTCCTTTTTAGCCATTCCAAGTGAGAACGGTGCTCTCACATCAGTCCTCTGTGATACTACATTGAATGTGTCATGCAATTAGCATTGCTGTTTTTCAGAAGAATTGAAGCATTATCCTGATAATTTAGGTTCAAGCTCCACTTCTGCCTGAAATGTCTAGATAATTGCAGCATATGTGGGTGTTGTGGGGTTTTTTTTTTCCTCAAATTACCCAAATAATTGCTTTATTTTTTTTTACACATAGAAAGATAAGCAGAAAGAAAACAGGTCTAGAAAATGGAGAAACCAAGGAAATTTTGTTTGTAGGCATTTTTTGGAAGGCTATGATCTTATCACCTACTCATCTAAAAGGAAGTGCCTTCTGGTCACCAATATGCCACTTGCCTGGTATTCTTCTATTTTGAGGATCTCTCTCTGTGTGAACTGCTGCTTAGCTGGCCAGGACTCAAGTGATTTCCCACATGACCCAGGATATATTCTTTGATTCTCTTGTAGATATATCTATGGTGCATGATAACACTCAGGACATGTCAGAGATGAACGGGTCCCAGAGTATTGATCAACCTCCCTCCCAACCTACCTCCACTGACACACCATTTTACAGATGTGGTAACTGAAACACAAAGAAGTAAAGTAAAATACATAAATTTTTGTAGACAATCATTGCAGGGCAAAAACCCATGACAAGGTACAAGTGAATGGCCTCCTCCCCAAAAAGAGAAAAGACCCAAAATGGTTTACTTAATTATCCTTCCATAAAATGCATATGAAACGCGAGGTAAAAGATTAGTCATCTATAAAACATAATGCAGGGAAACTAGGATCAGGGAAGAAAAAGAATAGGAGGAACCCACTTATCTCCACTTATCTATTAAAAAAGGGAATGGTGCCAGGGCCAGGAAGTACCCTCTCTCCTCTTCCTCATTCTCTCCAGGGTTATGCCAGAAGACAGCACTCTATCCAGCAAAACTGCAATTTTGAAAACTGTCATTACCTGAAAGTAGATTGGACTCCAGAGAGAAAGCCAAACCCTTTCCATGGCTGCCTTCAACAGCTGAGGAAAGATCAGAAATTCTGCAGGCAGAAGTCTGATGCTTTGAAAATGGTATTCTCACTCCTCTCTTTGACACCCACAGAAGACTCCACCTTCTTACCCTCATTCTCCTTTCCTGCTCAGGTAATGTTGTTCTCCCCAGGCCTGTTGTTACAGTGAGTATGCATGCACGTGGATATGTGTGTGCATGTGTGCACCTATGTGTGCAGGTATGTTCCTTTGCAACTCAGGCCTAGGGGTCCAAGCAAATGCTTGCATTTTTCCATCTTGCCTGGCAGCTTGGAGTCCCTGTGGAAGGAATTGCTGACAGTGAACACTGCCCACCACTAGAGAGCAGCCAAAGCCAACATTTTCCTGGGCAAAACCCTCTGTTTAATAAGCTGTTTTCAAAGGAGCCAGGTTCTCTTGGTCTTCTCTTCCTCCCTTTCATCTTCAGTCTTTCCCTAGACAAAGCATTCTGCTAGTCTCCTTTCACAAGGGAACATTCTATTTGTCTATTCAGATGTTATGGGAACAGTGAACACTGCACTAATTCTGCCAGAGAAGTCATTGTCAAAAATATTTGTTCTTGAAATCTCCATGCTTATACTCCTTAAGCACAGACATAGAATCAAGCAGATCTAACTGAATCCTAAAACATTGAGGTGGAGCAAAATTTGCAATTATAGAGAAAAAAAAGAGTTATACCCATAAGCCATAAGGAAACAAAATCAGATCTTAGTTGGTTCTTCCCTAGCCCCGTTTAGTGACACTCATGACATACAGAAAAACCTAAGCAAGGTCCTATCCACAGCTTTAAATATCACTTACTCCTAGGGACAATATGATTTTTGCAACATAAGTGAAGACCAGAGTTGTGCCTCAGATAGGCTGTCTTTCAAATTTCAATAGGTCTACATCTGCATTATTTGATTTAAACAGCAAAAGAAAATAATTACTGTGGATTGGCTTAACACACTGCAGGAGGAATCCTCCAGGCTACTGCATTGGAAGGTTGGGAGAAAGAACTTGGGAAGGTGATGTGGCTGGATTTCCATTTATTCTGGATTCAATTTCAGATTACATTTAAATCCCATCTCCACCACTTGCCTCAGGTGTAACCCCTAGCAAATTACTTAAACTCTCTCTGAACCCTAGTTACTTTCTCTGCAAGGTGGAGGTCGTAACCATTTCTATCAAATAGGACCATTGTAAGGATTAAAGGAAACAATGTATGTAAAGAACCTAATAAAAAATTAACTGCTATTGTTCAAAGGACCTACCACGTGCCAGACTCCCTGCTGACATTTTTTGCCTTATTTCTCTACCTCTTTATTTCCATTTATCCAATTTCAATTTTAATTTTGTTAAATATTCATTATACATGTGTTATGTTCCAGGTATAATAGAATTCTGATCCTCAAGAGGTTACAATGTCGTTTATAAAAGAGATAAATTGACAGAATGAAATACAAGGAAAACATATCTTACAATTTTTTTATTTTAAAGGTAACACATTTGGCAGAAGTTGTATATTGTCAAAATTGCCTTCAGGAATCCCTGACTCTCATAAAGCCAAGTTCTGCATAAATGAGAGATATTTTTAACTCTTTATTATCCAGTATTTTTTGTGTCTTAAATTAATTCTCCAATGTCATCCTTGGTATTGTATCATCAGCTTCTTTTTAACACTTCAATAATGAGAATCACAGCTCAGTCAGATGGAGAATTCTTAAATCAGTTAACACCTTCCTTCTGAGCCTCTTGGGCTTGATTACATTTGTAACCAGTGCAGTACTGATGATACCATGGCCCCACTGCTGAGCACCTGGAGTTGAATTCTTTTAGCTGAACGAGCAACTGGTGACTCCATGCTTTGGAGTAAATGGAAGTTCAGTCTGCATGTTGTCAGAGCACAGAGTAAAGTTCCAATAATTATCACTGGAGGACATTTCAGGAAGGAAACAATAGGATACAGTTGGGTTGTAATAAACAAAGAGGATGGGGAAGAATAAAAAGGTTTATAAGACTGAGGGAAGAACATGCAAAGGCAGTAAATAAGAAGGGGAATAACTTTTACTGATAGCCCCTATGCAAACTAGCTGGACACCTGTCTTCCTTAATCTGTTTTTCCATCTTCACAACCCCGAAAAATTTATAAGGACTAGCCCCATTTGCCAAGCAAGAAAACATGACATGGAGGATGTGTCCTGAAGTCATACATTCAGTAACAACAACCTAGGACTTTTGTTCAGATTAGCAGAGGTCCAGCACACCTGGCCACTGTGCCACCTTCCGTATGCTGGAAGCATAAAGAAACACTGAAATTTTAGAGGAGAAAATACTGAAATAAAAGGAAAAATCATTGCATTGTTTCTTTGAGAGGCAGTAAACATGTTGACAGGGTTTTCTTTTTCATTAAAAAGGGCTTATTACACATTAAAAATGATCACCACAAATTGTCACTTTTTCTTCCTGCAGCTCAGATTTTCTTGTAGGAGACCACTAACCCTTTAATAACCAAAGTTAATCAAGGCACTAGCATTTAAAAGAAAGAAAGAAAGAAAGAAAGAAAGAAAGAAAGAAAGAAGAAAGAAAGAAAGAAAGAAAGAAAGAAAGAAAGAAAAAGGAGGTCTGAGTTAAACAGATAAAAGAGTCACAAATTAGTTAGAAAATAATGGATGGGGGTTGGAAAGGAAGCTGTGCCTGGGAAAGGAACCTAACCAATTAGGAACATATAGAGTGGTCAAATCCTATCATCCCCCACCAGGAAACAACAGCTCCTCTCTTTGAAATAAGGATGCATCTTTCCCCATGCTGCTCTCCCAGTTACTAGAGCTGACCCAAGTCTATACCCTAGCTCCTTCCTGAAGGAGCTACAAAGATCTCTTCTTCAAGATCTAGCTAAAGTGCCACTTCTCCCTGGAAGAGAGACTTACTTCTTCACAGCTGAAATTTATTTGACACTCCTTCAGTCTCGAAGAGCATGTTTGTTTGTGTCCATATTAGTTATTTATTGATGGCTCATCTTTTCTATTAGACTGTAAGGTCCTGGAGCTATAGTAAGTCTGATGCACTGATTTTATGCCCAAGTCCTGCTTTATACTTAGTAATCACTCAAAATATTTGTCAGGTTAATGCATATACTTGCATATAGATGGGTTAGTGCCAGTTTTTTAAATCAAACAAGGTGTGCATGAATTATTTTCAGCATTTTTTAATTTTTTCATTAATCACCTCATATTCATTATAGTAATCATAAACCCTATAACATCCCAGGTGGGTGGATTACAAGGCTGAACCAAAAAACTTGAACAGTCCATATTTCCAAAAAGAAGAAGAACATTAAAAGATCAGAATTCTGCATAAATTTAATTTTTCAAAAGATTTATTGCCAAGGGTCCAAAAGTGATTATAGCTTTTGCGAAAGCCACCTAATACAACTTTTAGTCTAAATAGTTCCATAATTGTAGGCTTCAATGCAAGCCTGGAGGTGACATTCAAAATCTAAACAGAGAAAAGCAATGACACAAAGTTATAGTGAAAAATAAGATAAATAAGGGTCAGAAAAAAATCCAGGTTCATAAGTGAGACTTAAGCTTAGGTTTGCTGCATCTAGAATCAGAAGCAGGTTAGGCTAGTCAGAGAACTGCATCTTGCAGGTTCTAGAGACTAACAATCACTAAGAACAATTGGGTGGGGAAAGAAATCTCACTTTTTGAAGCCAGAGAAAGGGGACTCCCTTCTCCTATAAAAAAAATGTAGTTGTTTGGAAGTGGCAGTAGTCATGGGACAATGGTGAAGATTCTTAAAGCCCACAGACCAGGTATTTTGCAGATGCTTCTCAATTTATATGTATAAATATGTATAAATTTATATGTATAAATATAAAATTTGTATAAATTGATGTATAAATTGAGGAACATCTATAAATTGAGGGAGATATATATATACACAATGTTTCCTTATAATTAAGTTTTAGTTATGTCCTCATGTCAGGAAAACTAAAGAAAGTACATTCCATTGTCTTCTGGATTACATGTTTTTTAATGAAAAGTCTGCTGTAACTCTTTTGTCTAATTTCATAATATTGCTGTTTGTATAATTTATTGCTCTCTACTAAATTTCATGAATTTAATTGCCAGTTCCCTTAGTGTGGTTCTTATATTTCAGTTGTATATATGCTAAATCACTTGATATTTTTTCAGGTTACTGAGTCTTCATTCATGTTTTCAATCTTGTTTTCTCTTTGTTCAGTTTTACACACTTCTATAGCTCCATCATTACATCCACAAATCCTTTCTTCTGCAGTGTCTCTTTTGCTATAGATCCTATCCAGTGAATTTTTTAAATTTTTCATAGCTAGCTGATACCTTTGATAATTTGTGTGTATCCCACTTCTCATAATTCATATTAATGTTTATATTTTCTTTAAATCTTTGAGCATCTATTTAAAAGCCCTTTCCTGCTAAATTATCTCATTTTTTGTCTGTTTATATTAAATTATTTTTTCTCCTTATGAGTTGTATTTTGATTCTTTTTAAATCTGATGCTGAACCTTGCGATTTTTTATACTTTGTAATCTGGATTTAATTGTTTTTAACATTTGCTGGATTTTGCTCTGTAAAAAGTTAATATACCCATTTTGAGGCTTAATATTAAGCTTTGTTACAGAAGGACTAGAATAGACTTTCCTGTTAGGATCCTGTTTATCCCTACTTCTGACTTCTCTAGGGTCTCAATTTGTTGTTCAGTTAATTAATGAAATCTCTAAATTCTGGATGGTTAGACCATGTTCTCTACGTTCTGTTGTTCTAGTTAATAGCTTCACTAAAGCTGCTCTCTGTTCAATCTCATGTCATTTCATTTTATACATGTAGAACTTAATAATAAATAAAGACTTAAGATTACCCTTATGTAGATTTCAGGAGGGGCATGTTCATGTGTGCATAAATAGTGGTTTCCTCCTCTTTGGATATCTTCCCTAAAAAGTTTGCCTACATGACCTCCGATCTTATTTACCTCAATTCATTGAGATTGCTATTCTGCTTGGGATTCTCTTCCCCATACTGTCACCTAGAATGTGCCTCCAGGTAGAAATAGAGGCTAATCTTGCCACTTATTTCTCTACTCTCCAGGAGCATACCAAAAAAGACAGCCAACAATATCAACCAGAAAAAATTCTCATGTGCAAATAATTAACACAAAGGCTGTTTAGGATTCTCAAAGTAATAAATTCTCAAAGTAATTAATGAATAATTCACATTAAAATTTATAGGACAGACTCAGCAACTTTGTGAAGTCCTAAGCAACTTTGTGAGACTCTGTTTCAAAATAAAATATAAAAAACCAGCTGAGGATATGGCTCAGTGGTTAAGTACCTCTGGGTTCATTCCCAGATACAAATAAATAAATAAATAAATAAACAAAATTTATAAGAAATAGGTGATAAAAAATAAGAAAAATATAAGCCAAATTTAAAGAGAAACCAACTTGAAATTTTAGACATAAAAATATATTTATCCAAATTTACACTGGACGCTATTACAACCTACTAGTCAAAGACTATCAGTAAGTCAGTAATACACCTATAATCAATCAGAAGGTCACACAAACAAACTTAGGCTTATTTAATTTGCTCCAACGAAGGAAGGAAAGTACACCCTGGGAGCACCAAGGGAGAATCTCATTAAAAGGAGTTGGGGGCATAGGAATGGGCTATCCTAAAGAGGGATTAGGTAAGTGGGGTAGACTTTGGAATAGGAGACTGCTGAAAGGAGGAGAGACTAGACTTCAGTGCTTGCATATGTTAATGTTAATCTTTTTCCACAAAGTGGGAAAAACCAAAACAATAATTACTTATAAAAAACTATTGTCACACATTTTTACAACTTAGTATGACCTTGGAGGAAGAGGTGCTTGCCATATAGTAATGGAACTATTATTTATAGTCTGTTACCTGCATTGCTCATTTTCACTGGCTCTCAGATTTAATGAGTCAGAATATCATTTGAAAGAATTCTCTCATAATTTAACTCAAAGACATATATATGTATGATGTCTATAATTACTTTCAAATCAGACATCTTTCAACATTGTGTATGTGTGTATGTGTGTATACATGTAGGTGACAAGGCAGAGATAAAGAAGTTTGTTCAAGACTTTCCAAAGAAATGACTGGGAAGTCATATTTGAAGAGATTTGAGAGATTTGAGCTTTTTCTAGAGAATATTCCAGAGTTGAGTAAAATATTATTCCTTAGATCAAAGTATACTCTAATGCCTAGTAGTAAAAATCAAAAACAAAATAAAACTGTAGACATTAAAAACAAAATAAAAAGTATGCTCCATGTAACATTAAAGATTGAAATGTTCCTTGTAATGACTTGGGGTAGAACAGAACTATAAGACTGAGTTAAGATGGTAGAAGTAATCTCAAATACATTGGTAATTATGACACATATTCATTTATAGGTCAGAAGTCAAAGTATCCAACATGGACTTCAAAAAAATATGACTCAAAGTTTTTCTTTTAAACCAAACAAACAAGTAAAAAACATAAAATATTAAGTTTAATCAAGAAAGTACTAGTTAAAACAAAGCTAAAATAATAGAAGACAAATTAGAATTTAAGGTAAAAATCAATAATGGTTACAGAAGAAAAATGAACCAAGAAGTCTTAATTATCATAAATTTAGATACACTGATCAGTTTAAAATAAAAATACATACAGCAAAATTGACATAATTGCAAAGAAATTAGCAAACACAGTTGACAGGGGAATTACAACATTTCTCTCAGAAACTAGCATGTGAAGATGACAAAAATAGATTAGTCTAATAGACATTTTAATAGAATTTTGCAATACACATGCACATATGGAATATTTATGAAAATTACCAAAACATAGAGTCTGACAAACTCCAGAAAAAAAATTTATCGATTATACTCTCTAAACACAATTAAGTCCAATTAGCAATTAAACTAGTACATTATTAAAAACAAGCAAATTAAAAAGTTTGGAAACTTTAAAATGCACTTCAAAGCCTATGTAGTTCAAGATAAACTACAGACTATTCTCAAATTGCTCCCTACCCATCCATTTCACTTCTACCATAGTGTGTAATTAATAAACCTGACAATCCTGAGATCAGGAACTCTTCTGTTTTATATTACAACATTAGCTGCAGAAATCAAAGGCCCTGTTGAAACATTGAGAAACAGTGTATTTGTTAATTTTCACAATCAAAGAGTTTTTGAAAGAAAAAAAGATTACTTTTGAGAAATATGGTAAGAATAAAAATGTCCTTTGTATATTAACAATGCAACATTTTGGTAAATAAGTGCTTTATATTATGTACTATGGTATCTTTTAAGATTAAGAAAGTACCACACTAACAGCTTATCATTGTGAGGTTCATGGATTATTTTCATCTCCTTCCACTTAAGTAACTACATTTACTTAATTGTAGCTTTAGCTCTCGGAATATGGTAGTTTTCCAAAATCCTGGTCAATTGAACATTCAGGAATAATCAATAATCATTGTTTTTATTGATCATTTCTATGATCATTGTCTTGGTTGTGTTGCTAAAAGTTCTTTTTATAAAAAGCCCTTTCTCCATTTCCTACATATGAATTTTAGGAGATTTTGTTGTTTCTGCTGATGCTGTTTCCTGAATTTAGAAAAAAGTTTTGGTTAAGTACATGAGTCAGACACTCAGAGGCCAAAACAGCTCCTTTGTTACTAATGGTTATTGGAGAACATGGCTTGAATGTGAATAAACAAGGCTTCTTGATATGGCATCCAGAATTTTCCAGACTTTCCCAGTCAGTACCACTAGTAGTTTCTCACCTGAATAAGGACAAGGCAGAGCTTGGGCATTCTACAGGAAGAATCCAGGGCGAGGGGCTAGGGAGATTAGCAGAGTGGTAAAACATTCTCTTCTTTCTCCTGGATATACTAATCAGAGAAGGGTCTTTTCTATGGGCAGCAGTGAAGAAAAGATGAAGAGTCAGAAATGGTGCCCATGAAAGGTTAGAATCCACATTAAAAAATTGAACATGCAAAAAGAGACATCATAGCTTTCTACTTCCTTTGTTAATCAGTAAGTATATGAGTGAGCCCTAGTCTGAAAGTGTTTTATTGTTTCGTCTCACATACAAAAAAATAGTGTCCAAATTCCCTCTTAAGAACCAGGAGCTAGGGCACTGGGCCTGCCTGGGGTTTCAGGAGGCAAAGCTGGCCATGTTGTTTTAGTCAGTTTTTTCACTGTTGTAACTAAAGGACAATTGCAGTCAGCACAATTGTAGAGAAGTTTATTTGAGGGCTCATGGTTGCAGAGGTCTTAGTCCATAGAAGGCTGGCTTCATTCCTCAGGGCCCAAGGTGAGGTAGAACATCATGACAGAGTGTGTGGCAGAGGGAAGCAGCTCACAGATCAGGAAGCTGAGAGTTCACTTGCCACATACAAATATACCCAAAGCCATGCCCCAACTCCCACCTCCTCCAGCCACAACCTACCTCTTCAGTTACCACTCAGTTAATCCCTATCAGGGGATTAAATCACTGACTGTTGCAAGACTCTTACAACCCAATCATTTCTTCTCTGAACCTTCTTGCATTATCTCATACATGAGCTTTTGGGGGACACCTCACATCCAACCCATAATACCATGGTATGAGGAGGAGTTAGATGGCACCAACTACAAGCAAGATCCCAAGAGAGTCAAAGCAAAACATAAAGAAAAATTCTCCAGCACACACAGTAGAGTTCCTGCAACCTGATTATATAAAAAGAATGAACTTTTTGGGCAACCTCTCATTAAATTGGAAATGTTTGAGGTGAAAAGTTGGTTGGAATAATATAGAAGACAAAATTGGCTAACATGTTAGGAGTCTGTAATTGTGATTACAGTCAGTTGAGAAGCTTTGAGAAGTTATTATCTTCTCAAGATCATTTCTCAAAGAAATTATTTCCTTCTCATTTTTCTCACTTATTTATTAAGGAATTCATCTTTGATTGACTTCCAGTTGTGGAATTTCCATGAACTTGTCCCTTTTACAAAGACCATATTGGAATCTAAAGTCTGAATACCTTTGACTAGAAAGATTATTGAAGCTTGATTATAGAAAGGGTTGCATTTAAAAAAGATTCATTTGAGTATTTTCTATAATTATGTATTCCTAGGACCAGCAATTTGCATGGAAACATTAAGTATTTTTCTTGGTCCTGGAAATGTTTTTTAGGATGATATAAATGTGATAATACAGATTGCCGAATATTAACGAGAAGGAACAGGCCTTTTTGAAGAGAATTCCAGAATTTCCAAGGGGCCTTTGTAATTTGAAAAATCATTTTAATATTATTGTTTTACATTGTAAGTTAATTTTGAATTTTGAAAATAGAAATAAACTTTAAAGTTTCTCATAATATAAAATATGGTGAGTTGAGCCCTACCAAAAGCTTGACTAGTAGAATAGATTGAATAAACATTGGCTCTCAAATAGGAGTGTTCATCTCTGGGGTGGGAACATAAGAGTTTGGAAAGCAGCAGACTGAGGTTTAAAATAAAGAGAAAGGATCAAAAATATATATGATTTACTTTAGATTTTTCTGAAGGTATAACCTCAGGGAACAAGTAGTAAATTAATATAGTAATAAAACAAATATGTAAAAGGGAGTGGAAAGAGTGATAAAAGAAAAAATGGAAAGTCAGTATCAGGATGCTTTTTGCAATTGGGGTTCAATTCTTTTGGGAACTCTTGATTAGTTTATGAAATACCTCCTGAAATATGGGAGGCTGGAACGGATAACCATGGATTGTTCCCTGTGCAATAATTCTGCTTACTTTTGCTGTGGGTTCTTGTGATTTTGCAAAAGGCCCTCAGAGATTAAACAGAAAGGCACATGATGTCCTTAAGGTAGGTTACTGTGAGCATGAGGTAAAGCTGAGCTCACATGGAACTGATCATCTCAGCTGCAGCACCACAATTGGTATTCCTGATCAATATTTAGAACTTTTTCTTGTTAAGTAAAATGATTTATTGAAGAGACTTTTTAGTTAGGTAAATACCTTGATTCCATCCAGGGACAAAAATTCAGTATGATTTTTTTTTTTCACCACAACTAAGTTTTATTTCATTTTCCCAATTGAGTTACCCCATTCCAAGTCTATCTTTATACTCTTATCAAAAATCCAAAAATATTTATTTTTATATTTCTAAGATATTGTTTTCCCATTTTATGTATAAATCATCCAATAAACATTTACTTTCCTCCTATTATATGCTAGATGTAAAAAAGACTTTATGCCAGTCCCAGTGCTAAGAACTTCTCCCAAATAATCTTATTTAATATACTCAACAATTCTATAAAATTGATAGTTATTATCCTTACTTTACAGATGAGAAAATTTAGGTGCAAAAATAAGAAGAAATTGGCTGAAAGTCACAAGGTCACTAAATGTTGGAGCCAGTCTACAGCCTAGACACAGAGTATGGCTACTGTTCTCTGACCAAGTTGCAAGAAACAGTTGTGTAAGTTTGCACTATTGTTCCCAATCGTTTCAACTTTTGTAGATATGCCCCTTGTCATGCAGTTTTGCTGATTTTTATACTAGAGGCATGGTATATATGTAATTCACCACCATGTGAATGTGGATTTAGTCATATGACTTGCTCTGACCAATGGAATATTTGCAAACATGATAATTTATTTCCATAAGGAAATAAATTCCACCAATGCAAATACCACAAACACATAACTCTCTCAATATATAAATATACTGAGAGAGAGAGACAGACAGACGGACAGACAGACAGACATATAGACATGAGAGGGTATAGAGAAATCAGTGCACAGGTGATTATGGAAGCAGAAGATTCAGAAGATTTCCACAACAGGCCTGGCATGTTGGTAGAATGATTCAGTCCAAAAACAAAAACCTCAGACCCAGAGAAGTTGAGGGTATAATTCTCAGTATGAAACCAAAGGTCTGAGAACGAAGGGGTCCTGTGGTGTGAGTATCAGAGTCCCAAGGCCAAGAGCCCAGAGTTCTGATATCAGGGGAAGAGAAAATAGATGCCCCCAGTCCAGGGAGAAAGAAAGAATTTGACTTTTCTCTATTTCTTTGTTCTATCTAGGCCCTCATCCCACCAGATGGTGCTGCCCACACAGAGTGCAGATCTCTATTCAGTCCACTGACTCACATGCCAATCTCCTTTGGAAACATCCTCACAGACAAATGCAGAAGCAATGCTTTACCCGTTCTCTAGGTAATCCTTTATCCAATCAAGTTGGCACTGCTTCTGATGGGAGCCCATATTTTGGAATTAGTAGATAAGGACTTCAAAGGAGCTAATTCCAAAATGCATTAAAAGAGCTAAAGAAATTATGTTTAAAGAATTAAAAGAAAGTACAATGACAGTAAGTCAACAAATAGTGTATCTTGAAAAATTGATACAAATTATTTAAAATATAGAAATTTGAAGGGTGAAAAAGTAAAACAACAGAAACTAAACATTCACTGGAGGCAATAAATAGCCAATTTGAGATGGAAAAAGAGTCAGTGAATTTGAATATATATCAATGGAAATTATTGAATCTGAAGAACATGGACAAAAATAAAATGAAAAAAAAAATAAAGAGGCTCAGACACCTGTGAGAAAACAACAAGCATATATGTGCAATGGAAAGCTTAAGAAAAAAGCATTTAAAAAATGAAATGTAGTCTGAATTAAAAATGATAAATCCTCTGAAACTTGATCAAAACTTAACTGATTGAAGATGCTCAACAAACCCCAAATTGGATAAATTCTAAAACTTTACATCTGAACATACCATAGTAAAACTGTTGAAAGCTATAGAAAAGGAAAATCTTAATGGCATATATAATTCTTTCAGTCTATCAACACAATACTCTGATTCTTTATTTGAATTCTTTGGAGTATGATTAGCCCTGAAATACATCTATCAAGGAGCCAGAAAAAGGCAAAACAAGACAGATGAGACTTGTTTCTCTACAACTTCCAGGGCTAAAATAGTTTGACCTTCGACCTAGAGACTCCAATACCACTTGCCCCACAAGGTATCCCAGCTGCCTTCCTGGTAGGCTGGCAACGTGATTCAGTATATCCTGGAGCCAGTCCCAAGGACTTTCTTGGCTTTCTCAAGTCTGAACAGACTTTGGGGTTGGTAATAATGGTGGCACTTGGCTGAGGTTAGAATAACCCATTATATCCATTCTCTGAGTAGCATAAAAAACAACTCATCACATACAGGAGACAAAAATACAATTAAATTAATTTTCATCAGATGTGATGGATTTGAGAAGAGTGAAATTATTCATTCAAATTACTGAAGAAAAATCAACCAAGAATTCTATGTTAAGCAATATTTGACAATCAACAAAGATTGGTCATGAATGTTAATTTTATGTGACAATTTGACTGGTTTAAAAGATGCCTACGTATTTGGTAAAATGTTATTTTGGGTATGTCTGTGAGGGTGTTTCCAGAAGAGATTAGCACTTGAATCAATAGACGTAGGAAAGAAGTTTGACTCTCACTAATGTGTTGGGCATCTTTCAAACCACTGAGAGCTGAAACAGAACAAAATGCAGACAGAGAGCAAATTTTCTGTCTTTATGGGATCTGGAACATTCATCTTCTACCCTCAGGCATTGGAACTTCTGGTTCGTGGGTTTTCAGGCTCTGGGACTTATCCCAACAGATCTCAGTCCTTTGACTTCCCACTAGGAAATACACCATCAGTCACTCTGGTTTTCAGGCCTTACACTCAGGACTGAATTACATCATTGATTTTCCCAGTTCTTTAGCTTAAAGACAATGTATTGTATGACTTCTCATAATTGTGTGTGCCAATTTCCATAATAAATATTCTTATGTATATCCCCTATCAATTTTTTATTTGGAGAACCCTAATTAACACATTGCTGGAAATATCAACAAAGTTGACTAATGTTAAGGTAGACTAACCAAGAAAAAATGAAGACATATATAAAGAAAATTAAATGGGAGACATCACTACCAACCCTACAGATATTAACATGATTAAAAAGGAATGCTATGAATAATACCAATATATTAAACTTAGCTGACATGGACATATTCCTAAAAAGATACAAATATTCAAAACAGAATCAATAATAGAAA
This sequence comes from Glaucomys volans, assembly GCA_020662805.1. NCBI lineage: Eukaryota > Metazoa > Chordata > Mammalia > Rodentia > Sciuridae > Glaucomys > Glaucomys volans. The sequence continues at coordinate 350,631 of JAJEJO010001647.1, read as the reverse complement.
ATCTGAATTAGCGTAGCATAATAAATAAATAAGTAAAAAAGAACTGAAATTATAATTAAAAAATCTTCCCACAAAGAGAAACTCAGGATCAGATGGCTTCACTGGTGATTTCTAGCAAGTGTTTCTGGAGGAAATAATACCAATCATTTATAAATTCTGAAAATAAAGGTACAGTTTCCAATTCCTTCTATGAGGCCATTATTGCCTTGATATCAATGCCTGACAAATCTCACAAAAAGAAAAGTACACTAATAATCATCTTTAACAGTAGCATAAAATCCTTTTTAAATTTAACAAACTTAATCTAGCAACCTATTAAAAGTATTACCTGCCATGACTAGTGGGGATGTGTCTTTGTACTATAAAGATCATTTTAACTTTCAAAGTATTAATAGAATGAAAAAAGCAATCATCTCAACAGATGCAGAAAAACATTTGACAAAATTCAACTACCATTTGTGATGAAAATTCTTAAGAAACTAGTAACAGAGGGTCCTCAACTTGATAAAGGATCTAGGAGTGGCAGCAGGAAATGATTATACACAGACAAGGGAAAAATTATTTGGGTGAGGAAATGTTTTAAAACTATTTTATGGTTACAGCTACACAATTATAAATTTACAAAACTCACTGAATCGTATACTTAAAGTTCATGTGTTATTGCTATGTAAATTTCACCTCAATAAGGCAATAAAATCTAATAACCAGTAGGTAATGGGGAGGTGTTGCTAGAACAAGGTTAGTGACACACTTGTTAAAGCTGGGTATGAATAACTGCAAGCCAGTGCATTAGTCCTTCCACTTTTATGTTTCTAAAAATAATAAAAAGAAAACTCTCAGGGAAAAAATAATGAAACAATTAAGGACTTAGAGAGAGATCAATTATAATGGGAGAATGGCCCTTGAGTCACTCTCACATGCCTTTTTTTCTCTCCTTTGAGAAGCATCTCCTTAAGTTTCTAGAATTTTTGTATAGCTTCTCCTTTGGTTAGGCATTTGGTCTTAATGTTTGGAGAGGCAAAGATTGACATTATCTCTGTTATGCAGAGTAAGAAAACACAATCCAAGGCCACAATGGTAGGTAGCGGTAAAGCTAAGGACAAAGTCTGAGTTCCCAGTGCTCTGCAATTGCACTGTGATGCTCCACATGCCAGGCCTAGGAAAAGGATGGACCCAAGCTAAACTGAGCAGCAGGTTAAAAGCTGTCTGCACTACCTGGCCATCCCTCCAGCCCCATGGGAAATCTATTTTCCTCATTCAGCCTCACTGATGTTTCAGCCTGCCTTTCACCACTGCCCTCCAAACACGCACACACACACACACACACACACACACACACACTTTTTATTTTGACACTCCCTGAAAGACAATCTTAGAACTCTATGGTCTACTTCTCTTTCATTCTCTCTCATCTCACCTTTTCTCCTCCACCTGCAGCTTCTCTCTCCAATGTTGGTTGAAAATACACTATTTCTCTAAATGATTACTAGATTAATGCTGTCCTTATCAGAAGTATTTACATTTTAATAAAAGCAATAAAATTCCAAAGGACTATCGAGCCTACTGAAAAATGTCAAGGTTCTGTAAAATGTTAACAAAAAATTCTGGAATGAAGGAAAAATTTCTTGAAACATTTAGATCACCTTGCACCCAATATATCAGGCCAACCCTGACCTAAGACATCTTCAGTAAATATTGAGGATGATGGACAAATAAATATCACACAATAAACCAAACTCTGTTTATTCACTGGGAAAAGTGTCTTTCATTGTTTAAAGAAGATAAAAACATTATAGAAAGTCAGCCATAAATGGAGTTGACGTGAACTTAAACGGGGGTAAAAATAGTGCCTGGGATTTGAGAACGTGTCTAGTTTAGTGTATCTGCCTAGTGCTTTTGATGTGAAAGCATAAGATCAATTTCACATTCAAATGTGCTTTGAATCAGAATATTAGATATTGTTTTAAAGTTAGTGTATTTCTCAGAAATACCTCCACAAGTCTTTCCCATAAAGATTCTGCTGTTTAACCCACACTCTTAAACACTGACATCATCATGCTGTATTTAATACAGGCACATTCATTTATTCTTACAATCTATATTTTTTAACTTCCTATGAACTTTCATTCATCCAGGGTTAGGGTTATGAAACAGAGGCCCTGCCTTGGGGAAGACACTAAAGATGAAGTAAATTGAAGGAGTTCTTTATACATTCTGAATACATATGTGTAAGGCAGATTTTTTTTTTATAACCTTGTGTTTGCTTTTTTGCTCTTTTCTCAGTCAGTGGTATCTTTTGAGAAACATAAGTTTTAAATTTTAATGTTAGAAAAAGTAAATTATACAGGATGTTAGGAATCTGTAGATGTTAGGAAAGACATGCACTGCAAATGGCCTAAGATTGATGCACACATGGGGCAACTGAGGAGCAGTAAAGAGGTTAGTTGGCTGGAGAGGAGGGAATGGAATAGAGATGGGTGGAGAAGAGCAATAGGAGACATGGTCCACAAGTCAGACCTTGGGGGCCTGGTAGGCTTCTGCAAGGACCTACTTCTTCTCTGAGTACTATGGGGAGTCACTGTAGATTTTGAGCAAAGGATTGACATGAACTTGCTTACATTTTAAAGCAATAATTCTGGTTGCTATGTTAAGAATAGGAGATAATTACAAAAGCACAGAATTTAATTAGAATATGGAATATTTCTTCTAATATAGAATATAACCAATGTGGTTATAGTTAATATGGAGAGTTTTCTTACTCTTGGTATAGTGAACCCCTATACCCAGAAAATTTCCTTTACCAGGGAGTAAGCCTATCTTCCTCACAAAACTGGGAGCTTAGCAATGTATCTAATGAATGTGTGATCAACAGGTTAAGGAATGAATGAATGAATGAACAAAGGAAAGAAGGAAGGATGGGCTATTGTAAACAACACAGAGTGGAAAGCTACTTCATGGACATGGGTACAATAAACATTATCCACTGGCCACAAGATTTTAACTGTTGCAAAGAATAGCTATAATCATCTCTGGGTACAGTGGCTACTTTTAATTTTCATTTGAAACTATCTGAAATAGATGTTTCCATAATAGGATCAGAGGATTTTTCTCCTGAAAGTTGTCCTCAATAAATACATGAAATGAACTTTCCTGCATCCAGAAGCTGTTATTAAGAAACTGTGTGCAAACAGCATACAGTTTTGAACTAACTTCCTAAAATGTGGAGAGTGGTTGACAAGCCAAAATAGCCTTCCAATTCTTCTGCCTCCAGTCTCCTTGCTTACATTGACCTGCTATGCCACTCTCAGGGCATTGCCCTAAATCACATATCTGCTTAAAATCTTTCAGCATTTTTTTATTGTCTTCTATGTTAAGAATCTTCTCAGTCGTGATATTCAAGGCATATCAATTTTCTAGCTTTGTATCTCCAACCACTGCCTAAGCTCAAGACAAGTATAGTTACTACTGAAAAAACTTAAAGGGGACAAATTCTGAAAATAAACTGCCGGGGTTCAAATGCCAGCTGAGCACAAGAATTAAACTGTCTAGTCTTGGTGTCAACCTTAGAAAACTGGGATGGTAACAGTTCCTATCTTATCCCTTATAAGGATTATTAGAAATAACAAATGTAAATTCTGCTAAACTATAAACACCATGACGGCAGGGATCAAATTCCTGTTACTCCACCTGGTACTCCAGAGTCATGTATTTAGTAGATGCTGAAATAAATACATATGTGTGTGTGTATGTGTGTGTGTGTGTATGTATGAAATTATATATTGAGTGTCTACTAACTGAGGATTTCACAGTCTTTCTTCTGATGAAGCTCACCTTTTAGTCCAGGAAAATAAATAACAAGAAATCCAGAAATAAAAACATGTTAATTTCACATATTGACAAGTGTTATTTTAAACATTAAAACAGGGTAATATATGGGGTATCTGATTTTGTGGTCATGTAAAAACTCTGAAAAACTCACAAATTAATTCAAGTCTAAATACTGGAATGCATGAACCATGCAAAACTAGGGGAAATGGGAACATCACAGGTAAAGGAATCTAAGGTGATGGAGCCCTGATGCAGGTGTGTTCAATGAACAGAGAAAAGCCAACAGAGCTAGCTTGCCATGCCAGGATGGTGAGAATAATCCAAGCTGAGGTCGGATCAGTAGCCATGGACCTTTGGTTAAGATAAGATGAAATTTTACTTTTAGCATAACAGAGAGCCATTGGGATTTTCTTTTCTTCTTTTTCTTTTTCTTTTTCTTTTTTTTTTTTTTTTTTTAACAGAGGAGTAATCACAGTTCACAAGGAAATGGTGAAGTAAATGGATTACAGGGTCAAGAGTGAAGACAGGGCACTAAGAGCTGGTATTGTGTAATGGTTTGTCTTTGTCTGATGCAATGGGAATAAAAAGGAATATCACTGGAATCCAGCTTGGAGGCAGAAACAAAGGAGGAGAGAAGTTGAGATGGTTCCATTTGGGTCTTATGAATGGCTTTGGTGGCCCTGTGCACTTTTGCCTTCATGTCTCCTTCTACCCTGAAAACCATGTTAAAAGCTCTATGTTATGGCTTCATTTCTATAAAGACCCTAAATCATATTATCTTTCCTTTTGTTTTTAAAATAAATTAAAACACATTTATGAGCCTCTAAAAGATTTGTGGGCCCTAAATACTGTACCTAATGGATTAGTTGAAACTGTTTCCATTTTTTAACATAAAAAAATACAACTTTCAATACCGTACATTTGAAAATGTTAAGACCTCAATGCATATCATCCATTGCATTATTATTATTATTATAATTCTACTGCTGCTGCTGCTACTGCAACATCCTAGGAAAGTTCTCTGCTTCCGATTCTCTGAATTTGCTCATGTTTTTTCTTACACTCCTCCTTACTTGTCAAAACTCATCCACCCTTCAATGCCCATACTACATGCCAGCTCTTCCCTTATGTCTTTCCTGATTCCTCAACTAGACTTGATCCTTTTTCTCTCTGTCCCCACAAGTTCATACCAATACCTGCCTCACAGCTATAATTAGACTTGATTTGTGCTAATGGATGTACTTCTTTCCTTTACAAACATTTTCATTCCTTTTAATGCTTAGGTCTATCTCTTACTGTGCCTGGACAAGTGTCTTATATACAGCAAAATCTCAGTAAATATTTATCAACTTGAATATCCAAGAAAATAGTCAGGGAGTCAATTATTCTCACCAAAGCCTGTTGAGGCAAGATTGTCCTCGGTATTGCTGCCCAGACTGTGGCACATGATCAGTTTGAGACCATCTATTAAGCAACAAAATGCTGAGAATGCCAACTGTGACTCCCCAGTTCACAAAAGATGCTGCCAGGCCTCCAAATAAAAACCACATGGAGCATCCATCCAAAACACCATCTGGAGTGCAGACAGAGACTTGTACCTCGTTGACTCCCACAACCATAAATCTACAGCCTTGGCTAATCTCCATTTTGGTTCCTGATGACTGTGATCTATAGCAAATGAAAGATAAGGATTGTGATTTTTACATAGAAAGAAAATTAGATCCTGGATAAATTGAAGATTTTTCATTTAAATCACATTTGTACTAATACCTATTTAGTAGAAGACACTGTGGTTGGCACCATAGAGAATACAAAGAGATGTAAGATCCAGTCCTTGCTCTCAATGGAACTTTTCTATGGTAGGGGGTAGAACTGAAGGAAAAAGATAGGGATAAAAATGACAGATGGGAAGATGACTGTATCTTCAGTAAGAAGAAGGTATCATTTAGTTCCAGCAAGGGTACTGTAACCTCGAATGAATCAACCCATGTCCTGAACTTCAGTTTCTCTTTGGGTGGGGAAGGAGGGAAACAAAACTTACTTGTTTATCTACCAGGAATGCTGGATGGTTTCACTGCTTAGGAAACAATATTTTCTGGGCTTTTTAATAATCCCTTATTGTTCAGGTTTCAGTTAAATGCATTAATTGCATTTTAATTTGCCAGCTACTATTTTGGAGAACAACTAATATCTCAATAATTAATAAATGACCATAATTGAAATCATTAATTTATGTATGCATCAAAAATTATTTGTTGAACACCAAGAGCAATTAATTTTGATTAGTGCAAACTGGTAGTTCTCAACTGGTGGCTATTCTGTCCCTTAGGGAACATTTATCAGTGTCTGCAGATATTCTTGTTTATCTATCATATGTCCTCTTCTTTCTGACATACGGACATTTTCTTATGCAATTCCCTTCCTAGAAGATCTTCCTAGCATCTTCCTCAACCCTCATTTTCCTTTGCAAATCATCAGTTCTCAAGTAATTTTCAACTGGAGGAACTGAAGGAAGGAACTGTGAAAGGTTAGATCAGATGATTCTTTATTATGAAGGGTGTCCTGTTCACAGTAGGAATTTGAAACATCCTAGACTCTACTAGCTGAATGCCAACAGTATCTCCCTAGGTGTGAACATCAAGATGTCTCTAGACACTGCCAAACATTCCCTGGGTGAGGGCTGAGGGGTAAGCTAGGCAAAGGAAGCAAAAGAAGAGGCATGGTTAGCGGGAGCACTGTTGTACAGGACTAGAGGGAGCTAAGAGATGCATTACAGTTTGGTAGACAATATCTCTTGTAAATCCTGATATGGAGTGTGAAGGCAAGTTGCTCTTTTTATCAGGAAGCTTAACAAATGTGTATAACCTGTGAACTAATTCCTCTTGTAGGCAATCTATCATAAGGAAATAATTATAAAAAGATATTTTCAAAGTACCTCAATGTCTATCATTTCTCTAAGGAAAAGTAAATTTTAGAATAACTGTATTATGAAATGTTATACAAACATTAAAAGGTACATAGCAGAAGAAATTTTTCTAAAGTTAAATAAAAAAAAACTTGGTAAGACACAACTATATAAATAATAGTAAAACAGCAATGAGAGCTAGAAATTATACACCAAAATTTTTAATAGTATTATTTTAGATGCAGGAAAAATATGGTTATTTATTTTATTATTTTTGTATTTTAATTTCCATAAAGTATAGATAGAGTCAACATTTTTCTCCTGTTTTAAAAATTCAAATCAAAACACTAAAGGGGCATCTTTGGAATATATCTTTGTAATGATAGACTAAGCTTTTGATGCATTTTTCAAACCTCTTAGGACATTATTTTGAAAAAAGGATATTGGTTCTATTGTTGGCATTCTGTTTATTGGTAGAAAAGAGCGAACGATCAGTAGTCGGTTCTCCTTTTGCCCCAAAATTTGGCATCCAAGTCAAACTACTGATGAAATGCATTTGCATTTGAATTATATCCACCCCAGAGCCAATCCCAGGTCTCTTCCAAAAGCTTTTTATGTGTGTTGTGAGTTCTTGTTCAGCTTGTTCCAATAGTGGGCCTCGCTTCAGATAAATGACTTCCAGTTTAACTGAGTGAGGGTAAGGCCTGCCAAGAGAAAGCCATCACTTTATGAATATGAAACTTTCATAAAAGAGAAAGCCTCAGTAAGTCATTTCTCAAAGGGGATGTCAATAGTGTGAGAGTCCAGAAATTAGAGTGCAAAGGTATAGCTTCCAAGGCCTATGGGAAAATTGTTTTATTAAACAGGTTGACTATATTTATTTGTTGTCATCAGATAGTCTGGTTTCTAGATGCTCATTTATAAACAACTTGGAATCAAGCAGAACATTTTTAAAAATATTAATGTGTGTAGGAGGAGTTTTTTCTATAATCCATTGAACTTTTCTCAATATTGGATTAAGTGGTCGAAAAATATTTGTAAAATAAACACGCACATGTGCATGCACACTCACATGCACTAGATGTGACCTGCTCCAACAAGTTTTACTGGAAAACACAATTTATTACTTTTCTTTGTATTCATACTTCATTTATTCAATGCAGTAGTACTTTGAAAACTGATCTTTTCCTTGGCTATGCTAAATTTTTGTATAACTGGAAACATCAAAATATCCATGTTTTGCTTACATGTCAAGGGAGAATGACAACATCATCTCTTTGTGGTTTTCAGTATCGTCTACAATATTTTTCCCCCAAACCACCAGACAATGTTGTTTTTCTGGTGGGTTTACGATGATATGCTTCACATACGATATGCTCCCTGTACTGCACCCAAAATCAGAAAGCTCACTGTGAAAGTGGAATAAGTCATTTTCAATATAAAATTGTACCCCTATGAACACGGTGTGCAAGCTAGCCATTTTCAGGGAAAACCCATTCATGATGATTCATCCTTTTTCATGCATTGTGGAGTTCTGTCACCTGTGCAACTAGCTGAACAGTAAGAAGGAAAGATATGAAGATGCACAAATATCCAACTTTTTCACAAAAATGGTTTGAACACACAGTTCAATCCTACTTTTCATCCCACATTCCAAATTGATGACTGCCTCTTCTTTTTCACATGTACTTCGAATCCTGCTCTTCTGTGCAAAGACATTTGAAGGGAGGAGTGTGGCAGGGAACTTGGTGGAGAAATCAAAGTCATAGACTATCTAGGCTGCTCACTGTGAGCATTATAAACCCACCATTCAAGAAGTTCTTGCAATTAGAATGATAACCATACTGCTAATCCAATGTTTTCTCCTATTTAATCCTTGAAACAATTTTATAAAATTGATTTTATTATCCTCATTTTATCAGTTTAGAAACCAAGGTACAGAGAAATGCAGTTCTCTGAAACAGGCTGGGACAAGTGGAACAGGTGAAATTTTTAAGTAAGTTTGTTTGTATTGGAAAATTATTCAGCCTTCTGTATCTTCTTGTACCCTCCCCAGGTACCATTCTCTTGGGTCAACTGAGCAAGTCTGCTGCTGCTCCTAGTTTTGTAACCAAAGTCTATTAGCTTTCTGGAAAACTAACCATAAGCTTCCCCAGGAGCATGACTTTAGTCCAACTCTATCATCCAAGATGTGATGCATATACTATATACTATGGGTATTTCAGAAGCAGAGGGGCTAGAGCTATGGCTGGGTTTACACTGAAAATAGATCCACATCAACAGATGAAAATATTCAAGTTTGAAGCAACAGCTGAAATTTCAGGCATTTTAGGTTCCTTGAGGGTGCCTTTGACTCTGAGGTGTTCCTAACTTTTTCTCACATAACAAGTTCTACCAAAATATAAATAAATATAATTGTATCCACCTGCTTTTTTCTCCTTGATCCCTCACTAATATTTTCTTTCCTTACAAATTATTTTCACCAAGCCATGAGAGATTTCAATGGTGTATCACTCATAGAATATTTGCATTTAATATGAGCAGTATGATAAGGCAATTTGGAACAAAGGAACAGATCTCGATCAGTGAGACTTCAGGCATCACACTAGCATATTGGAACAAGGACGCCAACCACACAAGGTCCTACAAATTACTCCATACTTGAACAATGTAGTAGGATAGAAAAAACTAGTTTTTCTATGATCTCTATCTCCAAAAATCTGTCTCTCCTAAGAGAGTGCTTGGTACATAGGAAGTAATCAGTCACCAGACTTCATCTGTCCCCTTCAGGCTTCCCTGAGCTGTCCACATACCTGTTCATTGTCCCACCACAAATCTTTATATCAATACTAAATAGACACCTCAAATCCATGCACAAAGCTGAATGGAATATCTGCTCCTAAAGTTGACCCCCTTCTGGGTCCTTCCCCTCTCAGCATGCTACACAAGCCTTCAGCAATTCTCACGCCCTTGGAAAATTTGAACTCATGTTTATCATTTCTACTTCTGAAAAATATCTGATATTCAATCCTCGTTGCCAAGGCTCTGATTTAAGTCTTCTTCATCTCTTGCTTGAGTTTCTAAAAAATCGCATACATGATGTGTTGTCAGTCACTCTCAATGCATGTTCCATATTAATACACAAGAATATTTATAAAACAGAGCAAATCACATCACTCTTCTTGAAAAATATTTATTTTCAAAGTTCAAACTCCTTCCTGTGAGCCAAAGCTGTTTAAAATTTGACCCCACCTACTCTATCTCTAATAGATATATTCCTTACTGTTGCAATAGCCATAAGCTCAGGTGAACAGAATTCTAAGTTTTCTTTTTCTTTTCCTATGATTAAATAAAACTTACCTTTGAACCACAGTATTCGTTTTATACTAATTCTTGAAATTTCAAAGTAAACACAATCACTTATGGATTTGTTCCTGATTGAGATCCATAATTTGAGTTGTTTTGAGTTCACTCATTTCTGAGTCACTCCCAATTTAAAACTTAATATGATTTGGCATTTTCTCCTTTGTCATTCACTTCAAAATATTCTGTTTCCCCCTCTATTTAGTTCTGAACTTCTGGATGGTTCACAAGTTGCTTTATGTTTTTGCTGAGTAAATGGAACATTTTTTGACCCCCTGGTCCTCTGGCATCTGAAAACTAAAGACCTCATCCTGCTGATTCTCAGCTTGAAAGATGCCCAGTTTTTGTCTGGCAGATGGCAAGTGGTCTATTGTCAATCTGCCATTGACTCTTATACATATTTCTAGCATTTAAAGCCCAACCAAGATACACTTACATCATTTCTTACTCTGTGCTGGTGATCTCTACTCCTATGCTGCATTGTGGTCTTCTAATTGACATATTGGCTTTCAAAGTCTAGAATTTACTCATAGGCTCAGAAGACATAAATATCTTCTCAAATTCATTCAAAGACCCTTTTAAATTGTGGGGGAGATCTCCTACATAGAAACCCAAGCCACCATGTCTTCTACTCATCACACACTGGGTTCATAATTGGGATTGCTGTACTGAAAAACTTTCAGACAGGAAGTGGGTTCCAAATGTTCCCAAATCTTGAATCTCAATCTTCTTGACAAGTTTATTCCAGGGATCAGGCTAGAGCGTAAGGCCCCTCCTTGGTCTCATCATCTCCCCATCTTCTTCAGATTGGAATGCTTTCAACTAGTTGGACAAGAACACAAGCAAGGTAGAAAAAAGATGTCTGTTTTCATCTTCTTACCAATCCACCAGTTGTGTACCACAGTGAGAAGATTAAAGTAAAAATCTAACATATCATAAGAACTCTACATTAAAAATGAAAACAAATATTATTGAGAAAAATAAAAGAAGATATAAATAAATAGGAGGATATAATGTATTCTTGGATGATATCTATTAGTGTAAATTCTTTTCACTATGTTCTTTAAAATTGTTTTTCTATTTTTGTTGTTTAACCTGTATGCAAATATTACAATTAGCTGATTAATCCCCTCAAAATAATCCTGCTGTGAGTTTGATTGGAATTTCCATGGTATGTCTAACACCACTTCTGATATCAAATGTGTGAGATTTTTTCCCTCATATCAACCAATTCCCCAACCCTCCACACATCAGCTGGGTGTTCTACAATTCAAGTCAATGCTGACACTGTCTACTTCAAGTTAGCATCAGATTCATGGCTCAGTCCCAAAAGACTGCCCTAGCTGCAGATGTTAGTCACAAGAACAGTTTGTTACCTATACTTTTGACTGACCAAATATTAATTCAGATATTCCCTCAGCTCCCTCCTAAAGCTTTATAATTGTCTAGAATAACTCAGAGAACTCAGGAAAATACTTTACTTAGTATTATCAGTTTATTATAAAGAATAAACTTCAAGAATGGCCAAATGGAAGAGATACATAAGGTAGGAATGGGGCAGGAGTGGCCAGTTTCCAGGCTCTATCCAAGTGTGCCACCATCTGTTTTAGTCAGCTATTTTGCTGCTGTGACCTGACCAGTACAATTATAGAGGAGGAAAGGTTTATTTGAGGGTTCATGGTTTCAGAGGTCTTAGTCCATAGAAGGCTGGCTTCATTCCTCAGGACCCAAGGTGAGGCAAACATCATGGTGGAAAAGTGTGGCAGAGGGAAGCAGCTTGCATCATCAGGAAGCATAGAGAATCTCCACTCTCCAAATACAAGATATATACCCCAAAGCCATGCCCCAATTCCAATCTCCTCCAGCCACACCCCACCACTTCAATTAATCCCATCAGGGATTAATTCGCTTATTGGGTTAAGACTCTTACAACCCAATCATTTCTCCTCTGAACCTTCTTACATTGTCTCACATGTGAGTTTTTGGGAGACACCTAACGTCCAAACCATAACACTATCCAGTGTCCTCCAACCACCAACCTGGAAGTTCCCTCAATTCCATCATTTAGGGGTTTTGTGGAGGTTTCATTAGGTAAGCATCAGTAATTTGTTGACCATTAATGATTAACTCAATCTACAGCAGCTTTCTCTTTCCTGGAGTTGAAGGGTAAGGATAAAATTTCCAACTCTAATCATGTCTTGGTCTTTCTGGTGACCAGTAATCACCTGAGGATAGCTATAAATCCCCAGTCACTAGTTATATCATGAGCATGCAAAAGACATTCATATCATTACAAGATTTGTAAGAGTTATGTGCCAGGAATCAAGGGCAAATATTTAATATTTATTTATTTTTATTATATCACAATTATATTAATGCATAAATTAATTTAGGGAAAATGGCCTATTCACAATATTGAGTCTTCTGTAATGTTGAACTAAAAAAGACAGGCACAAAAGTACATAATATAGGAGCCATTTATATGAAGTCTTCTACATAAAAGCATACTTTTTTACTCACTATTTTCTAAGCCTATCAAGCACATTCATGATGCTAAACTTTTTCCCTGCTTTTTTACTTTTCCTTATGACAATCTATTCATCTTTCAACAACCTCTAAAAATGTCACTTTGTGAAGCAAAGAACTACATAACTGTAAAGATCTCAGTTCCTCATTCCTTCCTGGATACTCATGCTTTTCCATGTAATTTTGCAGTGTACACTCATTCTACTTCTAGATCTGGTCATGAGATTTTCTTTGATCAATGAGAAGTTCTCAGATCAGATCCAAAGAGAGACTTGAAAAAAATTGTATAATTATACTTCTTCCCCCATTAACCTCTACCATGCCACAAGTCAATGTCTGGCTAATCTGCTAAAAGATGAAGAATTTATGGATCAGAGCCAGGTATCTCAGTTGTCCCCGAGGAGGCCTGCTTAGATTTTCATGTGCCAACAGACTTTCAGACATGTTAGTGAGCTCAGCCAAGATGAGCAGAGCCACTAGAAAACCTGCAGCTTACTGCAGATGCATGAGCCAAACCAACTATCAACTTGCTCTAGATCAGCAGAACCATGGAGACTCATTAACTAAATCAGTTTATCAGTTTATTATTGTGTACTAGTAAAATTTGGTGGCAGTAGATCCATTGATATAACCCAGAACTCTTTCTATCACTTTTGAAATTCCATAATTAAAATTAGGTTTCTTGGACTTGCATGCATTGTCCCAAGTACATGTGGCACCATTGGCTATATCATCTAGGGGTGCATCATATGAAAAAAAATGGCAAAAAATAGGGTAATTCCATAAGCTTATAAGAAAGAGATTATTTATAAAGGGCTATACATATTGCAAATATATACCATGAAGATAATGCAGTATTTTCAGAACACTACCATACCTAGGCCCACAGAATCTAGGAAAGCAATTATCAAAACTTAGAAGGGAGATTCAAGATGACAGGCTAGAGGAAGGCTGCATTCCTACTTGTTCCATGGATTCCTACTTGCTAGGGATTCAAGCAGCAGGAATACTGTCCTCAAAGAGAATTTATATTCAAATTACACCTAAGAGGTCCCCAGCAGCTGCTCCGGAACCACCACCACCCACCAGGCTTGGGCCTGGCCCCGGGGAAGCCCCAGCTGTGAACACATACCTGCCAAGTTATCGGCCCACCATATCTAGCTCCAAGCACAGGCCTGCATCCTGTCCCTGGTCTAGCCTCAGACCTGCACCCATGCTGCTGCTGACCATCTAACAACCACAGGTTACCTTTGCCCACAAACACTGATTATCTCTGACCTGGAGGCAGTGGGACAGCACCCTTCTTGGAACACAGCAATATCAAGAACCTAATAGGCATCAGACTACTGAACAATAGGAGTTTGAATAGTACAATATAATTTTATTGTAGAACTTTCTTTTTCTTTTTTCTAAATAGTATCATTACAATTATTCCTAATATACTTACTACATTCCCACTTCTTTCTTATTAATATTCTTATCATTCTATCATCCTCTAATATAGCTGTGTCCTTGGAAACTCATTCTCTTTTCTCATGCTAAAAACTTATTTCCTTTAATTCCATTCTCACTATTCCTACGACATAGAACCCCTATAGACTCACTTCCTATCTCATTAACATCATATTCTAAACTCCTCAGCATCCTCCTTTTCCACTACTTGAAATTGTGGTCCTTATTGCAAGCCTATTGATTATGCAGTAGATAATTTGGACTCATTTCTGTACATTATAATGTAGTTAATATCTAAATAGGTTCTATATAGTTTATATGGGGTACACATAATATGGACACATATTGTTTATATGGGGTACTGCTAATAATAATCTCTTCAAGGTGAGCTACTGGAAATCTGCAGGGACACTGTAAGTCTTTATAGGGAAACTGCAATCCCTCTGATTTGCACTTCTAGAGGGGAAGATACACAAGCAACATGAGAAAACACGGGAAGAAAGTCTCCCAAACAAGCCTAGATGATATATCAAGAGAACCCAATGACAGGATGGTAGAAGGAATGTCAGAAAGGGAATTCAGAATGTACATAGTTAAAATGATCCGAGAAGAAAATGATGTGATGAGAGAGCAAATGCAGGCTATGAATAATCAGCTAATAGAGCAATTGCAGGAAGCAAAAAAAATAATTTCAATAAAGAGACAGAAGTTCTGGGGAAAAAAAAACCCAGAAATCCTTGAAATGAAAGAAATAATAAACCAAATTAAAAACTCAATAGAAAACATAACTAACAGACTAGATCACTTGGAAGACAAAACCTCAGACAATGAAGACAAAATATTTAATCTTGAAAACAAACAGAGAAGATGGTAAGGAATCATGAACAGAACCTCCAAGAAATATGGGACATCATGAAAAGACCAAATTTAAGAAGTATTGGAATTGAGGAAGGCACAGAGATACAAACCAAAGGAATGAATAATCTGTTCAGTGAAATAATATCAGAAAATTTCCCAAATATGACTAATGAGATGGAAAATCAAATACAAGAGGCTTACAGGACACCAAACGCACAAAATTACAACTGATCCACACCAAGTCACATTATAATGAAAATTCCTAACATACAAAATAAAGATAGAATTTTAAAGACTGTGAGAGAAAAGCATCAGATTACATACAGGGAGAAACCAATACAGATATCAGCAGATCTCTCAGCCCAGATCCTAAAAGCAAGAAGGGCCTGGAACATTTTTCAAGCTCTGAAAGAAAACGGATGCCAAACAAGAATCTTAAACCCAGCAAAACTTACCTTCAGATTTGATGACGAAATAAAATCCTTCCATGATAAACAAAAGCTAAAAGAATTCACAAATAGAAAGCCTGCACTACAGAACATTCTCAGCAAAATATCGCAAGAGGAAGAAATGAAAAACAGCAATGTAAGTCAACAGGGGGAGGAATTACCCTAAAGAAATAGCCAATCAAAGGAGAAACCAAGTTAAATTAAAAGTCAAAATGATGGGAAATACAAGTCATATCTCAATAATAACCCTGAATGTAAATGGCCTAAACTCATGAATCAAAAGACATAGACTGGCAGATTGGATTAAAAAGAAAGACTCAACAATATGCTGCCTTCAAGAGACTCATCTCATAGAAAAGGACATCCACTCACTAAAGGTGAAAGGATGGGAAAACCCATACCACGCACATGGACTCAGTAAAAAAGTGGGGTTCTCCATTCTCATTTCAGATAAAGCAGACTTTAAGTCAAAGTTGGTCAGAAGGGATAAAGAAGGTTATTTCATACTGCTCAAGGAAAGCATAAATCAGCAAGACATAACAATCATAAATATTTATGCCCCAAACAATAGCGTATCCATGTATGTTAAACAAATCCTCCTCAATTCCAGGAACCAAATAGACCAAAACACAATAATACTAGGTGACTTTAATATACCTTTCTCACTACTGGACAGATCCTCCAAACAAAAATTGAACAAAGAAATCATAGATCTCAATAACACAATCAATAATTTAGATTTAACAGACATATATAGAATATTCCATCCATCAACAAGTGAATACACTTTCTTCTCAGCAGCACATGAATCCTTCTCTAAAACTGACCATATGTTATGCCACAAAGCTACTCTTAGCAAATACAAAAAGATAGAGATACTACCTTGCATTCTATCAGATCATAATGGAATGAAATTAGAAATCAATAATAAAACACAAAAAAGAAACTATTCCAACACTTGGAGATTAAATAATACACTCTTGAATGATGCGTGGATAACAGAAGACATCGGGGGGGAATTAAAAAATTAATAGACGAGAACAACGATACAACATATCAAAGTCTCTGGGACACAATGAAAGCAGTCTAAGAGGAAAATTTATTGCATGGAGTGCATTCAATAAAAGAATGAAAAGTCAACAAATAAATGACCTCACATTATAGCTCAAAGCCCTAGAAAAAGAACAGATTAACATCAAAAGTAGAAGACAGAAAATAATTAAAATCAGAGCTGAAATCAATGAAATTGAAACAAAAGAAACTATTCAAAAAATTGACAAAACAAAAAGTTAGTTCTTTGAAAAAATAAACAAAATTGATAGACCCTTAGCTACACTAACAAAGAGAAGAGAAAAAACTCAAATTACTAAAATTCAAGATGAAAAAGGAACAATCATGACAGACACTACTGAAATACAAACATAATTAGAAATTATTTTGAAAATCTATACTCCAACAAAATAGAAAAGCTTGAAGACATTGACAGGTTTCTAGACACATATGATCCACCCAATCTGAATCTAGAGGACATACACAATTTAAATAGACCAATTTCAAGCAATGAAGTAGAAGAAGTCATCAGGAGCCTACCCACCAAGAAAAGTCCACGGCCAGATGGATTCTCAGCTGAGTTCTACAAAACGTTTAAAGAAGAACTCATTCCAATACTCCTCAAAGTATTCCATGAAATAGAAGAGGAGGGAACCCTTCCAAATTCATTCTATGAAGCCAATATCACCCTGATACCAAAACCCAACAAAGACACATCAATATCTCTAATGAACCAATATCTCTAATGAACATAGATGCAAAAATTCTTAACAAAATCTTAGCAAATTGCATACAAAAACATATCAAAAAGATAGTGCACATGATCAAGTGGGTTTCATCCCAGGGATGCAAGGTTGGTTCAACATCCAGAAATCTATAAAAATGTAATTCACCACATCAACAGGCTTAAAGTTAAGAATCACATGATTATTTCAATAGATGCAGAGAAAGCATCTGATAAAATACAGCACCCCTTCATGCTCACAACTCTAGAAAAAATTGGGATAGTAGGAACATACCTCGACATCATAAAGGCTATCTACACTAAGCCCACAGCCAACATCATTTTAAATGGAGAAAAACTGAAAGCAATCCCTCTAAAAACTGGAACTAGGCAGGGATGCCCTCTTTCACCACTTCTGTTCAACATTGTCCTTGAAATTCTAGCCAGAACAATTAGACAGACTAAAGAAATAAAAGGGATACAAATAGGAAAAGAAGAACTTAAACTATCACTCTTTGTAGATGATATGATTCTATATTTACAGGAGCCAAAAAATTCAACCAGAAAACTTCTAGAACTCATAAATTAATTCAGTAATGTAGCAGGATATAAAATTAACACTCATAAATCTAATGCATTCTTATTCATAAGAGATGAATCCTCTGAAAGAGAAATTAGGAAAACTACCCCATTCACAATAGTCTCAAAAAAAAAAAATACCTGGGAGTCAATTTAACAAAAGAGGTGAAAGACCTCTACAACAAGAACTACAGAACACTAAAGAAAGAAATTAAAGAAAACCTTAGAAGATGGAAAGATCTCCCATGTTCTTGGATAGGCAGAATTAATATGATAAAAATGGCCATACTACCAAAAACGCTATACAAATTCAATGCAATTCCAATTAAAATCCCAAAGGCAGACCTCATAGAAATAGAACAAGCAATCATGAAATTCATTTGGAGGAATAAGAGACCCAAAATAGTTAAAGCAATCCTTAGCAGGAAGAGCGAAGCAGGTGGTATCACAATACCAGACCTTCAACTATGCTACAAAGCAATAGTAACAAAAGCAGCATGGTATTGGCACCAAAATAGGCAGGTAGACCAATGGTACAGAATAGAGGACACAGAGATAAACCCACATAAATACAGGTATCTCATATTTAACAAAGGAGCCAAAAACATACAATGGAGAAAAGATAGCCTCTTCAACAAATTGTGTTGGGAAAACTGGAAATTCATATGCAGAAAAATGAAACTAAACCCCTATCTCTCACCCTGCACAAAACTCAACTCAAAATGGATCAAGGACCTAGAAATTAAACCAGAGACTCTACACCTAATAGAAGAAAAAGTAGGTCCAAATCTTCATCATGTCAGCCTAGGTCCAGATTTCCTCAACATGACCCCCAAAGCACAAGAAATAAAAGAAGGAATCAATAATTGGGATAGATTAAAACTAAAAAGCTTTTTATCAGCAAAGGAAACAATCAGCAATGTGAAGAGAGAGCCTTCAGAGTGGGAGAAAATCTTTGCCACACACCTCAGATAGAGCACTAATATCCAGAGTTTATAATGAGCTCAAAATTTTTACAGCAAGAACACAAATAACTCAATCAATAAATGGGCTAAGGAAATGAACAGACACTTCACAGAAGAGTATCTACAAGCAATCAACAGATATATGAAAAAATGTTCAACATCTCTAGTAATAAGAGAAATGCAAATCAAAACTACCCTAAGATACCATCTAACCCCAATTAGAATGTCTATTATCAAGAATACAAGCAACAATAGGTGTTGGTGAGGATGTGGGGAGAAAGGTACTCTCATACATTGCTGGTGGGGTTGCAAATTGGTGCAGCCACTCTGGGAAGCAGTATGGAGGTTCCTTAGAAAACTTGGAATGGAACCACCATTTGACCCAGCTATCCCACTCCTTGGCCTATACCCAAAGGACATAAAATCAGAATATTATAGTGATGCAGCCACATCAATGTTTATAGCAGCCCAATTCACTACAGTGAGATTGTGGAACCAACCTAGATGCCCTTCAATAGATGAATGGATAAGGAAACTGTGGTATATATACACAATGGAATATTATTCAGCCATAAAGAATAATAAAATTATGACATTGGCAGGTAAATGAATGGAGTTGGAGAGTATCATGTTAAGTGAGATAAGCCAATCCCAGAAACCAAAGGCTGAATGATTTCTCTGATAAGTAGTTGATGACACGTAAGTGGGGGGGGGAGGTAGCGGTAGAATGGAGGAAGGATGGATTGTATAGAGGAAAGTAAGGGGAGGGGTGTGGGGAAGGAAAGATAATAGAATGTGACAAACATCATTATACTATGTATATGTATGAATATGCAAATGGTGTGATTCTACTTTGTACACAACCAGAAAAACAATTGTTGTACTCCATTTGTGTACATTGAACCAAAAATAAATTTAAAAATTAAAAAAACAAGAAACCTAGAAGGTAAAATGTATATGAAAAGTGCCATCATGAGAGGAGTTGTGACTTGAATTGAAAGGAAGAAGCAAACTGGGCATGATGGGACATGTCTGTCATCCCAGTTATTTAGAAGACTGAGGCAGGAGGGTCACAAATTGGAGGCTATTGTGGGTAACTTAGTGAGACTAGTAAGACTCTGTCTCAAGATAAATTAAAAGGGCTGAGGATGTAGCTAAGTGGTATAGCATTTACTTGGCATGTGCAAAGCCCTGAGTTCAATCTCCAGTACCACACAAAAAAAAAAAAAAAGAAGGAAGGAAGGAAGGAAAAAAAGAGAAAAAAGGGAAAGGGAAGGGAGAAAGAGGAAGGGAGGGAGTGGTCTTAGGTACACTGCAGGGAGAGAGCAGAGGTAACAAATACCCTTGGCTTTATTCTTCTTCCTTTCTGTGATCTCTTGCCAGGGGTCTTCCCTGGCCAAGTCAAACCAAGAGTCTTCTAGTAAGACATCTTTCATATAATTCACATAGGACATTGTTTGAGGCACAGTAAATTATAAAGACCAAAAAGAGAATCTAAAGGATCAAGCAGAATATATCCAGCAAACATGGTCTTGGGTTTACAAGGGTGTATGTATGAGCTTGTCAGATTCCTTCCTGGGAGTATATTTTCATATAAGAAGAAAATACAGCCATAATTAGACATCTTAAATTAGGGGAAATAGAGTATGCAGAGGGAAAAGGGACATGGGAATATAATTGAACTCCTATCTTACAATTTGAGAATGGTCCTACCTAGGATATGCTAACACCCAGAGCATCCAATCAGTAATTGCTACATTTAGCTTATCTGAACTAATAAGAAATTTAATATAAGATTATATTATTGGGCTCCTGGTGCCAATGTTATATGGAATTCTCACAGAGGTCTATTTAGTTTTCTAAGTGAAATGATGCAATGGTTACAATGAACTATGATCTATTGTTATTAACCTCTTGGTGTGACTTGCCTACTTCTCCTCCAATAAAGGAGGGAATTAGGGCTGGGAATGAAGCTCAGTGGTAACACACTTGCCTCACATGTGTGAGACCCTGGTTCAATCCCTAGCACCACAACAAGGGGGAGGGTAGAATTAGAAGGATATTCACATGTGTTTCTTGATGCATGGTTCTTCTTATGAAAGATGATGCTTGAGTGGCAGGGCTCTGATCTGTAAGAAGCAATAATCAACTAGGGAAAATGAACCTTCATTAGCAGACCTTCTGGAAGGCAATCACTACACTGAAATTTATCTCAGAAAAGATTAATAAGTGAACATTGAATTTTTTTCTGAAGTATATCCTTGTTTTGCTTTCAGTCCTCAACTAACTTTGAAAAGACAATTGAGACAAGTTAATTTGGCAGAATATTATACAAGTGTAGAGGGTCCTGATCTTAGAAAAAGACCTGGGTTCATATCCTGGATATGCTGTGTTACTTCAGGCCAGTGCCAATAAAATGAAGACGATCCTTTCTACAACACTCCTCTGTGTGAAGTTCAGGTGAGTCTAACCTATAGTCTAACCCGAGTAGGGGTCTGTTACATTCCTCGGCCACCTAACCAAAATAGGCTACACGACCAAGCTCCATAGAAGAAACCAAAAGAATGTAATTGAGCCAGGTGAACCCCATCAGACTGAGCACCTTCCATGAACAGCTGTCCTGGCCTGTCTTGGATGCTAGCCCAGGACTAAATTAAGTACACCACTTGCTATCTTTTATTCAGATTTGGCCAAGGATAAGAACTCTGACTTTGGGCACTCCCGAGATAAGCAGAGTGTGGCAACAGACCGGCTGAGTTTAATCCAATATCTGCACAGTTCATTTCTCCAAGTCTCAAAAAAATTACCTTAATTATAAGTATCTCCAATATCAGGCTCTTCTCTGCATTCTTTATGATGTTCACATACAAAAGTGGAAGGCTTGTAATGGTTGAACCAATGCATTTGAATGCTGTTGAATCACAAGTGTCATGAGAAATTTAGCTGGTGGTTTGGATCATTTCTACCTATGATCTGCTTTGGGTCATTCTTGGTTTGCTGTCCCTTATTTCAGAGTAGTCATTTATTTGATAGTGATATGACAGATAATGAAAGATTGGTGGCATTTTAAATTTTGCCCACAAATTCTATATCTTCATTTGAGGTGAGTATGAATCATTGTCTGAAACTGTAATAGGTGGCAGCCGGCCTGGTGCCTACCACATGCATAGGTCTATGATGCTGTTGCTGAACTCCAAAGTAAAATTTTAGGCTTGCCAAGCCATTTGGAGAAGAAATCCAGAATAACTAAAAAGTTCTTCCTTTGAAATGATTCTGCCAAATCAACTAAAGTTTTTAACAATTGTGTGTGTGCATGTGTGTGTGTGTGCGCATGGTTCATCTCTGTGTGTTATGTGTTTGTGTGTATGTGTATATGTTTATTTTGACCCTTCTGCTCAAAAGACAAGTACGATCAGCTTTGCCTTTCTCACATTTATCTAGAGATTCACTTGAATATGAGAAATGATTCTAGAAATGTGAACAAATGTTTCATCCAAGAAAAGATAAACAAATCTATGGCACTTCTTATCCATTCTACTTACTATCAAGAGACAATGCAGTGGTTGGATAGTTGCCCCCTCAAATGTTTCTCTGTAAGTTATCAGGGCTCTTTATATAATGCCAGACTTCTATTAATTATAATTAAGTATCACTTAGAAAGCAAATAATTGATAAAATTGAGAGGTATTTTGGAGATGGTAGATGACCACTTGTATTTTTTACTAATAAGGATTTTGAAGTAGATTGTATTTAGGAAACACAGAAACGTGGGGAAATACACATTCTAAATTATAGTTTCTGAGAACAAACTTGTGAGGACCTTGCTATCCTGGGCATTTTATAATCAATACTCATGTCAAATGTTCCAGAAGATGAGTCAGTGGTGAAAAATAATGGTTTATGTTCTTTGTAAAGTACTAGAAGAGACAGAGGATTCAGTAACGGCTTTTCATTCCTGAGAGTGTGCAAATACTCAATGCCGCTGAATGTCTTCCTATTAGATAATGAAGAGGCTCAGCCCTGGTAGCTTTTGTGGAATTATAACTTGGCAGAGATCAAGTAGCCTCAATAAGGCTTGGACCAACTGCTTTGCTTTTGGAAAAGCTGTCTCATGGAATGCACGTATTTTATACTGAATGTGATAAATACCAAAATCACTTGAGCAATCACCTAAGAAAACACCAGTGGGTGTTTCTGAGTTATCTCCTCACACCCCACTTCACTTGCTCTGGATATCAGAAGTGTTGAACAGCATAAGAGTTCTTGAAGGTTTACTACAAATTCATGATGTCAATGACAGAGCATAATTGAACTACAGCATCCCTCTGAAGACGTAGGAATGAGAATTCTGACTAAGTCGAGGAGAACTTCAGTCATTGGACATTCTGAACTAAAACTGTTTAAATTACTGTTGTCTTTAACATTGGGTAACAATGCTCTGGTGGTTGTAACAGTCTCCACAGTGATAATCAGGCATTGTTGACTTGGGTAAAATTAAATTCTGGTAAAGATTTTCTACCCATCAGGGATAATAAGGAATTTGAAAGGGTAAGTGTGGAGTGCAGGTTGTAGCCATGGTGCATGTATTATTAATAAGTCAGATTGACTGCCATAACAAAGCACCATGGCTGGCTGACTTACATAATAGGTATTATTTAGTTCTGGATACTGCAATTTAGAGATCAGGGTGGAACATGACTGTGTTCTGTGGGAGCACACTTCCTGGCTTGCAGACGGCTGCCTTCTCCTTGTGTCCTCACATGATTGAGCAAGAACTCTCTCTGGTCTCTTCCTCTTCTTATAAGAAGGTGAATCCCAACATAAAGACTTTACCTTTATGATCTCACTTAACCTCACTACCTGCTAAAGGCCCTACCTCCAAATACCATCACATTAATGGTTAGGGCTTCAATATGCAGATTCAGGGGAAGTACAAATACCTAGTCCATAAGACCACCTTATCAGAGGTAAGCCCTAAATGAAAGGATGGGCAAGTAAAGTAGGAAAGGAGGAAAAGAATGTTCTAGGCAAGAGAATCAAGTGAGAAACAGTAATATATGAGCATGTGCATTTGTGACTGAATAAAGATAAGAGGAAAGGTATGGATCAGAATTTACCATGGTGGATATTCATACCTAGACTCCATCTGGCCCTCTGGTTTGACTCTTTAGTCAGGAGAGTGGATGATATATGTGAGTTGCAAATAGCTCTCTAAGGGATAATTGTTGGGTTTTTCCTGTCAAACATCTAGTTTCCCTTCGTGTGATAATAGAATCCTGAATTTCCTTTGAAAAACCACCCTTATTGCATTCTATTTGTCACTAGAGCTGTCCCCCCTCCCACCTCTATGGTGTACCTGAGAACTGGGCCTCTCCTCACAGACACTGCATATCCTGGCATATGACCAATGAAAAATCAGTGTCAAGATTTGTGGGTGATCTCTGGAAAGCAGTATGGAGATTCCTCAGAAAACTTGGAATGGAACCACGATTTGACCCAGTTATTCCATTCCTTGGCCCATACCCAAAGGACTTAAAATCAGCCTACTATAGTGACACAGTCACATCAATGTTTATAGCAACTCAGTTCACAATAGCTAAGCTATGGAACCAACCTAGAGGCCCTTCAACAGATGAACATTATGATAAATAAAATGTGGTACATATACACAATGGAATATTACTCAGCCATAAATAAGAATGAAATTGTGGCATTTGCCTGTAAATGGATGGAACTGGAGAGTATTCTAAGTGAAATAAGTCAATCCCCAAAACCTCAAAGTCAAATGTTCTCTCTGATCTGCAGATATTAACACACAATAAAGGGGTAGCAAGGGAAGAAGAAAAGTCTAGTTTGGACTAGACAAAGGGATGAAAATAGGAAAGACAGTAGAATGAATCACACATTACTTTCCTATGTTCATATATGAATATATGAACAGTGTAATTCCACATCATGTACAACTATAAGAATGGGAAGTTATAGTCCAGGTATGTACAATATGTCAAAATACATTCTACTGCCATTTATAACTAAAAAGAACAATTAAAAGATTTTAAAAAGGAATTCGATAGAAAAGATTTTGGGGTGAAGCTATTGGCAAAAAGGGCCTTGCTTTCACTGATAGTTTTTCTAGATTAAAGGGCTGAGAACTGCAGTTGTGCATCTTCATATAATTTGAGAACTTCCCTAAGGATGGAACAAACACAGAAGAAAAGAATGCCCAGAGATTTGAGATAAATATATTCCAGGAAATATATTGGAGAATTCAGATCTACCTATACTAACCAATACTCCCAGAATCTTCAGTTGCTCAAACAAATGAATCTCTCCTTTCCCTTAAAGAAAGGTGAGCAGAACATTTTATTATTTGAGACATGGAGATTGCCATTTTCTATAATTCCCTGGGGATTTGGACACTTTTCCACTTAAAATTTTGCTGCTAAGATTGTATTGGGAGGCTTAGGACTAGCAACCAAGAAACCTGAACTCTGCTACTTCCCATGAGCAAAATAGTTGGCAAGTTATTTAACTTCTAGATATATTAATATTCTACCTAAATATGAGGCTAATAAACTATTTGTGTCTATCATCAAACATTGTTATAAAGTGACACATGAACAGGGTGTCATATGAGAAAACGTGTAAAAGATTACAAAATTGTACCAAGGAAAGTCATTGTCATTGCCATTACAGCAAGTGCTAAGGTGCATGAAGATCCTCCTTGTGGTCAAGAGACATGGATGGCCAGAACATGACCATGTGTATTTTTTTTTCCTGGACTGGATTAATGATTTACTTGTGATAACCTTCCTTGGGGTCATAGAGCCACCTCAAATGTTCTACACCTTCCATGAATTCTGGTCAAGTTTGATTTTGTTTAATCCAATTTTTAGGAATGAAGAGCAGAAGAGAGTTAGGAAAATGTCTACCACCCCCGACGCATATGATTCTCCCTTATCAACTTTCACTCTCACTCTGGTTCTCCTCTGTTCAGATCATGGATCTATTTACTCATACATCCTGGGATGTCCAGTCATGCTAATTCCCTGGAGCACAAGATTGATCTCCATATTTAGAAGCCATTTGAGGAAGTAATAGATGAAATAGGCTTTTATGTATATTACTCTGGATTTCTTATGAAGTTGTTCCCATATTTCTGGTATCTTGGGCCACCATTATATGGCCTTCCCATATATAGGGGAAAGGAGGAGGAGCTATCCCAGTTGTGAAAAATCCTTCCCTTGGACAAGGAAACACAGAAACCATTAAATTATAGAACAGCCAAATTGTCCTAAGCCTACAAGAGTTCAGTTTTCATGAAAGCAGTGGCAGCTCTTCTCTGAGACTCTTCCTTCTTTTATATACATATATTGAGTATTGGAAAGCTTGGGTTTCTTATATTAAGTCAGGAATGGGTCAAATTTAGCTCCCAGAAGACTAGAATAAACTTTTTTCTTCTACTAAATTCTGTAGTTGTTCTCCTCCCAAATATTTCTGAAGAAGTGACTTTTCACCTTTACTCCCCACATCCCAAAGCGTAACTATTTTTATTCTTTCTTCATTAGCTGAGACCCACTGATATGCGAGAACCAAGAACCTGAGGAGAACAGTTAGGCACTCCAGCAACTGTGATGAAGGCAGTGAAAATATGACCAGGTCTGGTACCACAAAGACAGAAAGTCACCACTGCTCGTAAGATGGGAACACAAAATCCCCAGGGAGCATTTGGTGAATACAGAAATCAGTCCCCAGGTTTCTTGATGCAATTGAAGTATTCTCTTCAAATTCTTCATATTTTAAGCTAAACCTCATCCCAATGGCCTGAAAAGGTCTTATCCAAAGAAGGAGGAGTAGATTTTACTATTCCAAGTTTGTACACAAGTCTTGATCTGGGTATAAGAAGATGCCATCCACTGTGGAAATCAGTATGGAAGTTCCTCAAAAGACTAGGAATGGAGCCACCATATAAACCAGCTGTACTACTCATCAGTATTTATCCTAAAGAATCAAAGACATTGGAGTCTATCGATACCTGCTTATCCATGTTTAGTGCAGCACAATTCACAATAGCCAAACTGTGGAACCAGCCTAGGTATCTGTAAGTGAATGAATGGATAAAGAAAATGTGGTGTGTATATATATATGTACATGTGATGTGTATATATATGTACATATATATATACAAAGGGGTTTTATTGAGCCATAAAGGAAAAAGAAATCATGTCATTTGCAGGAAAATGGATGGAGTTTGAGGACAGTATGTTAAGTGAAAGAAGCTCAACTCAGAAGGTCAAGGGTCATGTGTTTTCTCTCTTATGTGGAAGCTAGAGAGGAAAAAGGGGGAAAAAAAGGGGGGAGGAGATCTCATGAAAATCAGAGTGATCAGTTGAGTAGAGGAAGGGGATCAGGGGAAGAAAGGAGGAAAAGGAAAGGAGAAATACCGCCCAATTTATATTGATATATTGTGTGCATGTGCAAATACGTAATGACAAATCCCACCATTATGTGCAACTATGATGCAGCAATTAAAAAATGGAACAAAAGAAGACACCATCCTCTGACTTAGTGTTCTAGTCCAAACCTTCCTTGGACACACACCATAACAGCGATGATGCACAGTCACTGAACCACTTATCTTGGAAACTAAATTTCCACTTGTGAAAATAGGGGAAAGCAGCAATGAGTGCTTTCTGCACATCACAGCTCCTTTTCCTCCTCATTCCCTAGTACAGGGAGGACGTGTGAACTGCAAACAGGCGTCTTCGGCACAGCCCTATCTCAGCACCAACCAGCATGACGGGCTCATTTGATCTCTCTGGAATTTCAATTTAGAGGTTTTTTTGTTTTGTTTTGCTTTTTCTGTTTTTTCAGTCGTAATCCCCCCCCCACACACACACACACACTAGTAATAGTAGAGCGAAACACAAAGGAAATGAGTCACCTTGGGATCCATCCTTGACTTCATGTCCCTTCCTAAACCAGGATAATAAAATGTGAAGTTCCAGCCAAACAAAAACCTAAGGGAAAGGTCAAGTTTGCTCAGTGGCCTATTGACAGAATAATTCTAAACCAGCTGACTTGCTGAAAAAGTAGGCATCAGTGTTAATCAGACTGAAGAGTTTGTCCCAGGAGGATAAACTCCAGCAGGTCATTTGGAAAACGAAATGACCATTTATCCACCTGAAACATCGGGTTTGAGGTGCTGAAATTACACACACCATCTGCAGTGGCGTATGCAGCCAAAAGCAAACATCTGATAAACCCTTTTTGTGAATGTAGAGACACTTCACAATAGGTTTTAAGAATTTGTTCTCTAAAAATGTTGACCGCTCTCCCTAATAAAAGCTCATAAACCTAAATTAGTCAGAAAAAATGAAAAAGATTGGAGGAAAAAAATAAACAGTCCTAAAGTTTCCAAGAAGAAAAGAGCCCCAGACTCTAGCATGCGAAAAGCTATAGAGAGCATTTGGCTGACTGTGGTCCTGTTCCCTCTGCAGGTGGTAGAGTCCTTTAGCTTTCACTTTGTCTTTGACTTGGGACATAGAATTTTTCCCAGGATAGGAGGTGGGCCCCATCCTTCCAGAAGGCCCTGGAGGGGACTGTACCTTACATAGAAAATTGCTCAGGCAGCCGGTGCACTGGAAGGGGTTAGACCCCATAGGGGGTTTGTGTGGCGACTCCCATGTTCTTTGGAGCACAGGCTGAGAAACATAGTGAACTCCACCCAGGCTCTCCCAGCTCCTGTTCTGATGTCACAGGATCACTTATCAATTTTGTAAACGTGTACACAGAACAGTATTTGGGATCTAGGACATTCCCTAGGAAGCCTGTCCTGTTAGTTCTTTAACAATGCCACAGCTGTGTAACTGATGAAGAAAAATGGTGTCTGGTTATTAAGGGAGTCTTTGACAATAGTTAATGGAATCTATTCACATGCAGGCTTTCCCCTCCCATTCAATCTAAGGTACCAGTATATGGGCACTGAGGATGATATCTGCAGAGCACAGTAGAGATTTTATATTTATGTATGTGTATGTGTGTCTTTAAATTATGGCCAACAGAAGAAAGCTGCATGGTTCTGTGAGAGAACAGCGCCCTTGTCACAGATCGGACAGGGAGCAGCTGCTAGGACCAGGGCTTATGTAAGGCACTGCTCTCAGCCCTGGGGCCCCAGTGCCCAGTTTCCAGCCAGAATCCAAGGGGTCAGCGTGCCAGGTGAATGAAATCCTGCCTTTGTTTGACTGCCCCAGAGTCTCTCTTGCTCCAGGACGTTCCGTGCAACAGAAGCCCAGACACACTTATTATACAGAAACCCAGGAGGGGAAGAGGAAGGAGGCTTGAAGGTGCCAAAGGCAGTGGCAAAAATTGAATAGGCGAGAACTTGAGCCTGGCCAAGTCAGCGGAGTGTCCCAAAGTCTCAGAGATTCCACAGTCAATGGGGATGGGAGAAAGTGTCCTATAAAAGCAATCCAACCACTACAACACAACACCCACATCAAAAATAGTGCTTTTTGAAATGCAAAGTTATGTAGAGAGGAATTTTAAGAAGGGTTTTAAAGACATATTTTAATGGAGGTTTTTAATTGTATGTGTTAACTAGCGGGAAAGCTTTTGGGTCCCTACTTGACAGACACAGACTGTGTCACAAATCATGACATCATTGGCTCATCAAATTAATAAAAAACATAATTAAACTATTAGGTGAGGTCATATAAGTCACAATCATTTTATTATAAAAGAACTAGAAAACAGAAAATAAAGGAAAATATTACTTAAAATGTTACTAATCCAGTCCAATCTCCGTCATATACAAAACAATTTTAAAAGTTTTGATTGAACTTAAGCTTCTCATAATTGAATTGTTTATTTTCAGTCTTGGCTCCCAAGAAGGTGACAAAAAAAAGAAAAAAAAATATTCTTTACTGGGTATTTGCAAACACTCCACACATATGAGAAAAGGCACAGTGAAATTTCAAACCTAGCAAACAAGACTGTGTCCTATGTTTGTTGAAACCTAGCTGTGTGTCTGACACAGTATTATTATTTCACGTGGAATAATCTATGATTCCTGCCCTCAAGTATAAAGCAAGCAATGTGATAAATTTATATTTATAGGATCCTCCATTCTAGTTGTTTCTTTAGTGGAATGCCTGAGGTTGTACATCTTTGCATCGAGGTTATAGTATCCCAGGATGCTGGTTGAGCTTTAATGTGAAATGTGAAAGAACAGTGAGCCTTAAAAGCCAAGAAGACAGTCAATAATATCTATCAAATACCAGCCCCATGCACAGGAGGGGGCCTGTGAGCAAGCTGGTTAACAAGCAGTTTCTGACCATCTACTCAGTGTGGAATAGACCAAGTGCTGTGAGAAATAAAAGAGAAGAACCTTGCAAAGTCCATGCCCTCAAAGAGCTTTCTTCCAAACACAAAATCCACATATGGAAGTTGGCTTGGGGGCACTTGCAAAGAAACATGGGAAATTAGCACACTTCAAACTGATTTTAGAAAATATGCACAGAATTCATAGCAAAAGAGCTTGCAATGGCTGGATGGGCTTTGTCACAAGTCTTCTCCCAGAGAGAAAGGAGAGGTTTAGGGGCTTGCTCATTTCATTTGGAATTCACATACTTCACTTTTCACTTTATTTCCGCATTTCAATGGCTTAATTTTTTTTAATCTACAAGTTTAAAAATTCAACCTATGAGAACACTGTGTGCTGACACACTGTTGGAGGCTAGGCTCTGCAAAAACACCTGGAGAGAAATTTTAGGTGAGTTAGTGCTGTAGGCAAGGGAGTGTAACTGTTCCTAAGCACTCCCAGAGTGAGTCTTTAGGAGGTCTGTCTAACCATGAGAGATGGCACAGGGAAGGAATGATGGGAGTTGAAAGTGCTAAAAAGACTCCACCCTCCAGTCAGGGAGAGTTGCAGTTTTAAAGTAAATTATAAATTTGCCAATTGTTAAGATTTAAATTTCATTCTACAAATAGATAGATAGATAGATAGATAGATAGATAGATAGATAGATAGATAGATTCATACATACATACATACATACATACATACTCTGGAGGAGATGGACTGTTGGTCTGTGATCCATTCCAGTTCTGTGAAGTAAAAGATTTTCTGATTAGCAATACTGGGAGGATCCCAGCTCAGGGGTTCACGCTACCTAGAATCTTCCTGAAGCAGTGTGCTGAGGAGATCTCCTGTCCCTTGTAAAGCAAGAGATGGAGCTATTCCTAGAATACTGAAGGAGAGACCACACAGGGTGAGGCTGTGGGGGATTTCTGGAGGCCAAAGGCAAGAAGATTGACTGTGGTGAGCACTAGGGAGGAGCCCTGGGGACATACTGGTCAATGAAGACCACCTTGCAGCCTGCCTAGAGGTTAGTAAGGCAACAGTACTAGTAATGTGACTCTAGCTCTGGAACTTTGTAACTGAATTTTAGATCCTTTAGATACTCTGAACAGATTTTGGGGGGGTTATGTCTTTAAAAAATACATTAAAATAAAAGACATCCTTAAGTATATTCTTGATGTGTACATTCCAATTGTAACCCCACTTTTTCTTCTCTCACTCTGAAAAGCAATTCAAGTAAATGAGTGAGGATCATTTTACTATATGGATGTCCTTGATTAACTTTTCAATTGAAATTAGTTTCCAGAGACATAAAACACAATGCATTATTACACATGAAACTTTGTAATACTTATGCTCATAGTGTATAAAATAAGATATAGTTCCTCAAATAGTCTGCATTTCAGAATAGGTATCCAATTATATAGAGAAGTAAAAAAAAAAAACACAAAACTTTCATATACTAAAATTTAATTTAGCAAAAATAAAGTTGATAAAACATTTTAAGAATTTAGTGATATTTATTAAAGTATCAAGAATATTATCTCTATTACTTATGAAAAGCATATTTTTAAACACCAAGAGCCAGTAATTATTGAAATCAAAGAGCATTTGAATTATTATATGCATTTTTATCTTCCCAAACCTCTAAAACATCACAAGTACTATTGTCTCCATCTTAGCTTATATAATTCCAGAATTTTGATTTTCTTCCCTTCTTTGGAAATAACTGCAATCAGGATTATATGAGTGGACTTCAAGATCTGTCTTTCTCTTTGATAAGAAATGCAATTCTCTTTTGGTACCTAATTCCACATTCTCTTTTAGACCCCTCTCATTTACTTTCTGAAAAGTGGATTATTTACAATCCTTCCTACTTTATCCATTAGTAATTACAGTTTGCTAATACCTCATAAATAACAGCAGTACACTGAGAAGCACTGTTTTAGAGGACTGGGCTCCTCAGTCCCGTCCCAGAGGGCAGACAGCCAAAGAAAAGGGGCAGCCCTGAGAAGCAACGCTAAGGAGAGTTGGGTCAGCGTGCTCTAGGAGTTCAGGAAATAGAGATGAGCCCAATGCCCTGAGAAATAGATAGGAATATCAGGATTTTCCTAGTAGAAAAAGAGGAGCAGCACCCTTTTAGCAAAGAAATATAATATCTGGCATGTGTATGCACACTGAGAACAACCTGGGGGAACAGAGTAGCAACCATGATTAAAACAGAAAGCTGAGCATAAAACTGAACATCAATTAGTGTTACTAGGTACTCCTATATGACCAAAGATGATTCCCACAAAAGACCAAAACTACCAAGAGAGTACAGTACAAAGGGAGCCTGATGGGTATAAAAATCTGTTCCTGGAAAGTTCAACAGTTCGCTGGTGAAAAGGGATTGGTGATTATATTAAAACCACACTCCTGCTACTCTAATAACAATGAATGATTTTTATCAAATACATGTTTTTAATCCAGCATAAGAGATCTTTTAACTCATCTAAATTGCTTTTTTCCAATGTTCTAATGTTCAAAGGATTATAGAAACTGACCCTTGTGAACTTAGGTGAATCTAGCTAACCATAGGTCATGATTTGGGTGTTCAGATAAATCTACCTTGATAGTTTTTGTCATGGGCATATCTATTTACTTATTCACTCATTCCATAAGTATTTGGGGGCCACTTACCACATTCAAGGCACTACTCCAGACTCCAGGGTTATGGCAATAAACAGGATGGGTAAATTTTGCTCTTATCTGAGACCAAATAGAGGCATGCCTCTGTGTGGTTATGCCAAGCCCGGTTGCCTGTGCTTCACCCTGCAGCCCCTCTAAAGTCTCCGTGAGTTGCAACTCAGAGACCCATCCTCACATGCTAAATCAGGTGTCCAACTCAGTCCTCAAGCCAGAGCAGAGTGACTTTTCATCTTACATTAAGGTTTGAGCAGAGAACTTCTGGAGGGTAAACAAAACTTTCAACCCTTTGTGGATAGAATTACCCAACACCCAAGAAATAATTAGTCTGATTAGTTCCTTCTGTTCAGGCTGGATAATTTTATTGTGACTTCAGAATGAAAACCAGGAAGCCAGAAGAAGAAAAGGAAGAATGCTTCTAAGACATTCCCAAGCCAATCTTCTGAATGTCTTTGTTTTATTGTGTTTTGTTTTTATTGACTTTTTAAAATAAAATCAGCAAAGGCAAACACGCAAGCAAGAAATGCTAAGAAGACAAATTTTGGCTGAGAAAAAGACACCAGATTTCTATAATAAAATCGTTTTCTGCTTATTAACACCATTCATCTACAATTTCCTCAAGTAAAACATTCCCATCATGGCATGATAGTCTAAATTCTGCTCTAAATTGTGGACAAATGTCCTTTCAAGGGATAAAGCAGAGTTACACATAATTTGGGCAACATTTGCCTCAACACACAATTGGAAGGGGAATTGCCTTCTAGTTTCCGTTTTCTCTGGCAACTGGATTTTGTTATCTTGATAATTAGGCCTCAAAATTAGGACAACATATAAGGTAATCGTATGTTCACAGTTGTTGTATGTATAAAATATATGTTTTAAGCATGACTCTTATTAAGGGCAAATTTCTAGAAAGAAAAGGTCTGGGTACCAAAATATATCTTTTAGATAACTGAGGGATCAAAAGTGATGCCCCGTAGATATAAGAAATTTCATGACACATGTAACCTAAAAATACATTTCATAACATACGTAACCTAAAACTAAATAAGACAATGGAAAATGGAATGCTTCTTTCTAGTACCATCAACACTTAGAATTTCCCTCATCTTTGTACTACTTATCAGCAATGTATATGAAAGAGTCCTCAAACTGAAATCCAACCCCCTGAAAACATAAGCAGATTCTTCTCCCTCTTACCAAGCTAGGGGCCAGAAAAATCATGGTTGGCTTGTCTCCACTTTCTCACATCACACCCCTTTCAGAAAGAAAGAATTCTGTGATTGATTCGAGTCATGCAAGATACAAGGCTTTGAAGCCACTCTCAACACAACCCTCTAGGCAGCCATGACCCTCCCCCTTGGAGAGGTCTTGGAGAAGAAATCCTTTCATTATCAAACAACAAACCTCTCTGAGATGATAGCTTAATGAATGAGGTTAGCCAATGTTTCTGCCAGGAACATCCAGCTAAGTCTAAACTTCGAATGCTTACCAAAAATTTAGAACATTTTTAGCACTTTTCTAGGAAAAGCAGGAAAGTTTTCGAAGAGTATATGTCATCCTGTAAGGTAAGGATATTGCAGCATAGATGGGGAGGTTACCTAAACATACAAAAGTCAGAAATGGGTTATCTGTTGCAAAAGTTTGGAGGGGCACGGAAGAAATTGAAAACAGACCGAAATCAGTGAGTTCTGGTATTAGGAGTAAAATATTCATGTGGATGAAACTTGCAATGGAACTGGAGCTGAGTAAGTTTTAACTAGAAAAAGGGATGTCAGAAGAGTATTCCAAGCAAAGGGGAAAAAATTCTAGTGAAAAGCAAGGACGTGGGCGTAGGTATGGAATAGTCATCAGAAAACAACACGTCTAAGACCATCAGGAAGAAAGGAACATGGCTATAAAACTCAAACAGTAAGTGGGAAATAAAGTAGAAGGCCTAAAAACTCAGGGCCAGAAACCCAGACAGGGATAGTTGGAGCTGACACAAGAGCAAGAAGCCCCTGAGTTCTTTTCAAGTTGATTCAGTAAGTTTTTATGTAAACTGGAATCCTGGCTCTCTATTCCTTAGCCGAAACATTAACCTCTGTACCTCAAGAGGTTTTTTATCTGTAAAACAAGCATCATTTTAGTGACACAGCAAGGAGTGAAGAATAAATGAGTTAATATTTGCAAATGTCTTACAGCAATGCTGGACATGGGGTAAGCACCTCTGTGGATGTGTTCAATGAACAGAAAGCATGGCGTACTTAACAGAAACAAGAACAGAACTGAGATGCCCTGGTGGAACTTCTTCCAGGGTCCATCATCTTTAATCTGTTGTTTTTTTTTTTTTTTTTTTTCTATTCCAGGAAATTGTTCTCTGGCTGAAAGTGAATGGTAACTCGGTGTGAAGACATCTGTCAGGCGGCCACAGGATGAAGAAATGGAGCACATCCTTCTGCTTGTTTAAGAGAACACTTCACATATGTTTCTAGAGGGGAAGGGGAAGCGTAAGCAAATAGCCAAAATGGGCTTGGATTTCACTGAAGGTGGAAATGAACTGTCACATATGTTTGCTTCATCTCACCCTTTAGGAGATACCACCGTGCCAGTCACGCAGGCTCAGAGAGGTCAGAAACTCCTTGTTCTTAGAAAGTTTATAGTTTAGAAAGCTTACAGTAGAGAAACCAAGTTTGCATCAATTGGCCTCCAGGATAATCCTTGCACCCAACTCAAGAAAGGCAAATTAAATTCTTACCAAAGAGAAATTGTTCTTTTTAGTGGTGAAACCACTCTGAGAATACCAAATTTGACATTTATTGAACATTTCATCAGAAGTGAGGAAAAAGGGTTCTCTGATCTCATTTTACAGATGAAAGAATGGAAACACAAGTGACAGGTAAGGGGTCAGTTTGGCCAGCCCCTATTCCCAAGTTCCTATTGCTTGCCAATGTCTTACATATATGTTTGTTATGGATTTGGATGTGACATGTTCCCCAAAAGCTCCCATGTGAGACAATGCTAGAGGGTTCAGAGGAGAAATGATTGGGTTGTGAGAGTCTTAACCCATCGTGATTTAATCCCCTGATAGGGATTAACTGAGTGGTAACTGAAGTGGTAGGTGTGGTTGGAGGAGTTGGGGATTTGGGGACACAGCTTGGGGGTATATATTTGTATATGGCATGTGAAAACCACTCTCTCCACTTCCTGATCACCCTGTGAGCTGCTTCCCTCCGCCACACTCTTCCATCATGATGTTTAGATCACCTTGAGCCCCGTGGAATGGAGCCAGCCTTCTATAGACTAAGACTCTGAAACCATAAGCCCTCTAATAAACTTTTCTCCCCTAAAATTGTTCTAGTCAGATCTTTTATTCACAGCAGTGAAAAAGCTGATTAAAACAATGTTCTACTGTCTCTCCTGAGAAAATGTCCTTAGGGAGAGCACTAGAATAGCCTCCCTTTTAGTCTTCCACCTGAAGGAGAAGCTTAACCTTGCAATGGATATTTCTACCTTGGTACCTGTGCACTGAAACTGCTTCAGAACATCTAAATGAAATGGACTAGTCCTATCAAGCGAGTGAGCTTTTTGACTGGCTGTCATAAACTCATCTAGGTCAGGTAAGGACCCACCTGGGGAAGTTGAAGATGAGGAAGCATGATGGCAAAACTGAATATTGGCTTCAAATAGATGTGCTTTTGAATTCAGTCTGCAACCTTAACATTTAGCTTTTTATTGCTGTGTGACCTTGGTTAAGTGACTTTACCTCTCTTAAGATTTTGTTTTTAGCAACACAGGCCTAAGGTGGTTATAGGAAGGCATAAACAGGACAAATAGAGACATATAGCTACAGACACATCATGTGCACTAAATAAATTGCTACAGTTATTTTTATTACTCTAAAGGTCATTATTTGCTCAAGTAAAATGAAAGATGATAGGTTCTTATCATTAGGAAATCCCTAAGTCCTTTCCAACCTCTCTTCCTATGGCTTAGTCACTAAATATGATGGATCAGAGTGACATTGTGGTCAAAATTCAAGTTCCTCCTGTCCTTACTACAGAAAGTAGAATAGGACAAGAAATTCTGTGTCTGACCCTCCGCTATCCATTCTTGGGATAACACCCTTATACTCTTAAAACTTTAAAATAAAGGCAGAAAGTGAAGAGCAGAAGAGAGGAGTAAGAGTGGTGGAAAGTGTATATAGCAAAGGCCCTGCCTCCTCAGAGTTCCTTGGAGGATGAAGTGGGATCGTGGGTGTGAAACTGCAATGTGAACTTCAAGGGGCCATGGAAGTTCTGGGGACTGTCACATGCTGTTGTGAACACATCTACTGTACTTCTTTTGTTGCAGGCCCTATTTACAAGGTTGTTTTCTCTCCTTGAAAGGATTAGCAATGATTTGATCAAAGAAAATCCCAGACACATCTTCCAGTGACTTTGCTTTGAGCTCATGTTCAATTTCCTGTCCACCATGCCCACCTACCATCTGGGAAGTGGCAGACTGAACTCCCAAGGAACTGTTGGCCTTTGCTCAGCCAATCAACTGATCTAAAGAAAATTCTTCTCCTCCCTCTGTCTTACTGACCATGAAAGGAAAACTGCAAGCAACATCAAAGAAAATCCAATATCTATATTCACCTCCAGCTGTAGAAGTCTGGGGGCAAAGCACCCAGCGGGGATCAGAGAGCTCTGTGTCCATTGGAACCCTGGCAACTGGCTTAACCACAGAGGAGCTGAGACACGGGAAACAGACTCCCTGCACAGACCTGATGAGATCAGTTCAACTCAAGAAAGGCACGTTAAATTCCTACCAAAGAGAAATTGTTCTTTTTAGTGGTGAAACCACTCTGAGAATACCAAATTTGACATTTATTGAACATTTCATATGCACAAAGCACTATGAATTCTGCAAAGATGACATTTCTATTTTTAAGTAGGTTACAACCAAATATGGTTACTAGGAACACACACTATTGACCAGAATGGAGTTTTTCTGGAATGTAGGACTTCTTTTTTAAAAAATAATTGGGAATAATTATATAAGGTCATACCATAGAAGTCTCAGGATGCAGACTGTTCTTGGTTCTGAGAACTTGTTATTTAATATCTAGTGTCTTATTTAATCCTCCTGAAAGTTCTATCAAATAGCTATTAACACCTCTATAATATAGTTAAAGAAAGTTTCAGAGATATGAAATAATTTCTCAAGTTACCTAGCTAGAAATAAGTTGAGCTGGGATTTGAACCCAGGACTCTGTGATGCCAATGCTCAAGGATTTCCAATATATTTCATTCCTTTTCTGAATGCCTACAGAAGAAATTTGTATTAAATCTAGGCAATTGGGAGCCATTGAAAAATATTGAGCAGGGAGTAAAAGAATACTTTTGGATTTTGAAAGATCAATTTGACCTTAATTAGTAAAATGGATTAGAAAAGGAGAAGTAGTAAGGAAGACATTTAAGAGCTAGTTTAATAGCCTTACCAAAGGAAAAATGGGTCTGATATATATCAGTGGCATCTGATGGAAAGGATGGGACAGGGACCAGAGACACTGTAAAGTTGGCCCGGATGTGGTAAATTGTCTAGCTGTGGAGGAAACCAAACATCAGCTGAAGTTCAGCTTTCTAAACTCTTAGTAATGCTTCCAAGTATTTTTGAAATACTTAACTTTCACTTTTAGATACAGAATGAGGTGGGAGGAGAGTCAAGAAGAGGGGCTAAGTTTCAAAAGCTGCCATTTTCTAAGACAATATGCAATTGAAAAGCTTTATATGTAGCAAGTCATTTTAGGTAGCACTTATCTCTTTTTAAATTAATGAAACTTGCTAGCTCCAAGAATCTCTCTGGCCACCTAGGATTTGTTCCACATGTTGTTAGCAAGTGGCAATATATAAAAGACAAGATCTAATATTCAAAATGCTTATAATGGCAAAGTCCTTCCTGCCAATTTTAATAGCATAAAAATGATTACGCATGTCTAATAAATCTTTTGGCTTTCAACAGCTGGAATCAGACCAGATCCACCTTCTGTCTGCTGCATGAAGCCAAAACTATGAAGACCAGGAAAAAAAAAAGTAGGGCTGGTATTAACTCTGACCTTCTGATCTCCTATTACCCCCTTTAGACTCACTCACGAAACCCAACTTCCCTATCATTTGGAAAAGGGACAGCTGGACAGCAGAACACACGGGAACAGTACCTGGGGTCTTGTAAAAACACAGAGATGAAATTGCAAAGAGGTGTAAATGAGGCAGATGACCCTATTCTTTCTCATGTACGTGGAAAATAAATTGGGCTTCATCAAAGATAGGGAAAAGTTTCCAGAGTGCTGAGAAGGAAACAAAAATTACCTAGAAGGCATTAGAGTTCAGGGGACATAGAAGAGAAAGGGCTAGAATGGTGGTAGGCACCCAAAGGAGGAGAAGAGAAATAGATCAAGAAGAAAGATGGTCACACGGAAGGGTGTGGTCACATGGCAGTGGTCTCCTAGTTACCCTTCCCTCTAAGGATGCTAGTGAGGAAATCAGGAAGAGCAGAAATCTCATTTGAAATACAGCCAACTGCCTGCCTAGGTGTCTGGGTTCTCATTTTATGAATCTAATAATGAACTTGAATCATTTAAATTCTCCAGTCCTCAGGTTCTCAATTATAAAGATGGTTGTCTTCCAACTCTTTTTTTTTAATGCAATAAGATTTAACATCTATGAATCTCAACTCTAACTTCTACAAGTTGGCAAATGGGTACAGCCTTTGAAATCAATGACTCCAACTCTTATTTCCAGGATATAATAAGAATAATAAAAGGAAAATGGAATTTTGAGATCATAAGAATTTTTATTACTTTCCACAGTGCCTAGAATATTTTCATAAATGTTAATTAATATAACAACAAAATTTACCAACGTATTTATCTTTAATTTTTTTTAATATATCTCAAAATCTGAACAAAAAGTATACATTGTATCCTGCTTCAGAAAAAAATAATGTGGAAAATCCAAACTTATATTGCCAATAAGCTAAAAGTCAATCCTTTTATGATGGAATTTACCTTAGAAATCTTTTCTGTGGAAATTTTCTTTCCCTGAAGCATTTAAAATATTTAAAAATTGGATTTTATAAATCAAAAACAAATTCCAGTAGAAAAATTTTGAATAAAGCTTAATGCCTACAATAAAATATATTCAGAAAACTATTCTAGAGTTTAAAATGCTTTGTATCAGGGTCAAGTTCTGAAATTACAAACACATAGCTGCATTTGTTACAAATATAAATATTTTACTAAAGATCTAATCTCGGTCAGAGTAAAAGTCAAATTCCGCACAATGACCTAAGACCCTGAAAAATCCCTCTCTCTTCCCCAACACACCCGGTACCACACATCTTCGTATACCTGCCTCCCACCCCACCATGGTTCCTTTCTCTCCAGTCATAACAATCTCCCCATTGCTCCAATAATAGACCAGGCATGCTGCCACTGCAGGGCCTTTGCACCTGCTGTTCCTGCTGATCAGAATGCTCTTCTCCCTCAGACAGTGAATTGCTTTCTTTGCCTCTTTCTGAAACCTTCCCTGGAGGGTTCGTATTTAAAATTACAAAACACTTCTTCACTTTTATTTTTATCCCTTGGCATACATCATTATCTAACATACTAGAAATTTTGTTTATGTGTATTGCTTACTTGCTTCCTTATCTACTTAATTACGTATTTTGGTGCTGGGAATTGAACCCAGGGCCCTGGGTATGCTAAGTAGGCACACTACCACTGGTCCACACCCCTGGTCTGTTTATGGCTTATTGTAAATTCCAGGAGTTTGATGTGTCTTTCTGTACCCTCGACACCTTAGCAGTCCTTTGTATAAAAAAGGTAGATGCTTGATAGACATTTGCTAATAAATAATAAATAAAATTTGGTATCATGGTATCATGGCCCTTGTTTATTTCTTATTCTTAAAAAATGACAAAACTATGATCTCATCATTCATTGTACATGTTCTTAACAATGAGACAGGGACTCCATTGAGGGTCTTAGGTGAATCACATGATTAGAACCCTATATTTGTGGGGTCCTCAAATTCCTTATGGATTGTATGCCTTTCACTTTAATTCAAGAGTTCAAAAAAGATATTATTTATTTTATCTGGACCAATGATATGGTTATAACCTATTTTCAACTATGGATAAAATTTTATTGCTTAGTATGAATCCTATTATTTGATCCATTGAATTATTCTCAAGAATTCTGGGGATTGTTTCAAATGGAGAAACGTCTCAATTTGAGCCAGAAATTTTAAGAGTCCTGGGCTTCATGTTTGGTCCTGTAAAATTCCAGGATATTGTGGCTTATAAAAGCATTTCCTCTTAAAAGTTAGCTACCCAAATACAGTATATTGCTTAGTGATTGATGTTCATCTAGAGGTTTGTCCCCTTCAAAGGCAGTTTCAAAAATATAAAGACCAATTCAAAGTTCATAAACCTCTTCTGAAAGTGTGGCTTCCTCTCCACCCTATAGCAGTAATTCTATTGCACTTGTTACCCTTAAACATGGAAAAGAAGGACAGTAGGAAGACATTGATTCCCTTGACCCAGTTTGAAAATGGATGCAGGTACATGCTTAAATAAAACCCTAGTGCTCATGATCTCCCTCCCCACTCTGTTTTAAGCCTTTGTGTTCAGTTGACTTTCATGTCAATCAGAATGGATCTGCTGGAGAGGAATATTAAAGGGTTCTTTATTTTAATGTAGATTGTTGGCTCTGTTATAGAAAAAGTATTTGTCAAGCTGATTCTTCATATAAACTTGATGTTTACATTCTACTTTGGCATCTTCCAAATATCCCACAACCTGATGATTGTTGAGGGTGTGGACATCAAGGATACTCACAATCCTGATCTCACTCTTCATCACATTTTAATAATTAAATTACCTTGCCAAATGATGCACATTCTTCTGAAAATGATGCAAAGGGTACTAGGAAACCACACTTGTAACTTTCTTTTTTCTCTCTTCCTTGATAAATGGACTCAACTTTTCCATGCTTAGGCTAAACATCTCAAATTCCTTACTAGTGGGGGGTTAGGCCACACTGGTTTGTGTATACCAGCTAGTTAGATAAAATCTCTTTTGCTGAATTCTCAAGCATGAAGCACCCTGGGGAAAGGTAAGTTGAATTGAATCTGTGGGCTGATTTTTGGAACAAGCAACAACCTGAGTTCTTGTTGTGTATTTCCATTTACTAATTCTGGGAGTATGGGCAAGTTATTTAACCTTATTGATACTCAATTTTCTCTTCTATGTAGAAGAGTAAATATACCTTGTCTTCTTATTTCACCCCCTGAGGGATATCTGAGGATTATATAAAACAATATTGTTTCACTGAAACCAAAGCATACTATATAAATGTGATAAGTTATTACAATTTTTCCTACTATTTTTCAGCTTCATTCTGGTCCATATCTCATTTCTGCCAGGGCTATGTGCTCCTCTTTTATCACTTGGCCAATCCACAAGCTGCACAAATGATTTAGCTGCACTGGACATTTGTGAAATTGCTTTAAAAATAGCTTCGAGAATGTTTTTTGCCCTGAGATATCCTTGCGATTTTTCTTCCAGTTAGATCAACTCTGGGCAAGATTATGCAAGAGTATTTTCAGCACTTCCATTATTCTTCTGGCAACACCATTCTCAGTCTTTACAAGCCCTTCTTTTTTCCTGAGGAGTCTCTAATGCTTCATCAGGCTCTGGTAATGGAAGGAAAATCTCAGTCCAGTAACTGTGGGGCTCCACCACTGATTGCCCACAGAGGTAGCATCCCACCAGTCTCCCATTCTCTGATATCCATTTTCAACTGTATCTGGCTGGAGCTCGATTCTTAGCAAACAGAGCCAATCAGATGAACTAATTATCACTGAGTAAATGATGGAAAACAATGGCTTAATATGTTTCCCACACCCAAAGTTTAAAATTTGCATTTTACTCTCTTTTGAGTACCCTAGTTTAAAGGTCATAGGGTCTTTCTAGGGTTCATTCTTTATTCACTAATGGCGCGAAGTCTTTTGTGCTCTAAATAGAGTAATTCTTCTCTATGTTATTTCTTATAGCATCATGTGGGTTTTTTCTTCTCTTTAGTACAGCTGAAGTTTGACTTTTATTTGAATGATTTTCTTTTTACTTTCTTCCTAATTCTACTCTAATCTCCAAGAAAGTATAAGACCATCACATATTTTACCTTTCCTCTCTATGACCCAAGGCCTAGAAAATATTAGGTGTCTAAATACCTGAAATGACAGGCCTAATTGAAAAATGTATGTTTTTATCAGGAAGATTTTAGCTTTGAACCATCTCCTGAAGGTTATTCCTATGGTTTGGATCAAGAGTGTCCCCCAAACTTCATGTGTTAAAGGTTTGGTTGGCAGCCTGTGGTGCTATTAGGAGGAGCTAGAGCTTTTAGGAGGTGGGGCCTACCTCATGAGAGGAAGTCAGGTCATTGGAAGCATGCCCTCAAAGGGGATATTGGGACCCCAGCACCTTCCTTGTTCTATCTGCTCAGCTGCCATGAGATTAGCACCTTCATTCTACCATTAACTCCTCAATATGATGTTCTGCCTTGCCCCAGGCTCAAAACTGTGAGGCCAAGTGACCATGGACTAAATCCTCTGAAGCTCTGAGGCAAAATAAATTGTTTCTCCTTTTAAGTTGCTTTTCTCAAGTATTTTGTCACAGTGATGGAAAGCTAACACAGTGATCAAGAAAGGTCAGTGGGGGTTCTTATCTGCAAGTAAAATTTGATTCCTATTCCAGCAATTTTCAGTCAGAGCAGATTTACTTGAAGGACTTTGGGGGTAAGAGGCAGCAGGCACTCACTAAACAAATCAACAGGATGCTGGAAGATCAGACTGAAAAACAATAGAAACTAAGAACTCCAGATGTTTGAAACCAGAAAAAAAGAAACACAACCATCCCATGGGCAAGAACCCAGATGCCTGTTCTGCCATTCTCTCTCCTGCTCCATCCCTCTGTCAAAATGAATTGGTGTCCAAATGCCACCATCTTCCTGCGTCACTAACTTAAATAATCACAGTCCTGTTTGACTGTGTTAGGTCATGTGCTATATGTGACTGGAAGAAGGAGTCCCAGTGGGAAGAGACCACAGGGTCAGGTAGCAGGAATTACAATCCATCTCAGACAACTTCCACTTCACAAAAGGGATTCCACAAGAAGTTGAGGGACTGGTGTTGGACCTTAAAAAACCTGAGCATTCAATATAATTCTAGCTCTATTTATCCTAAAGAGAAGAAATAAAAATGACAGAAAAGGTAAGAGAAGACCATCATCTCCCAAGTCCAAGAAGAAGCAGAGATGGTAAAGTCCCTGCAGATTCACAGATTCAGCCTAATGTGGACACGGCTAGTCTTTCTACATCAAAAGAACTTCCTGGGAATTAGAATTCCAGTGAGGTTCTCTGTCCCTTAGTGGCTATGATCATCTATCATAATCTAAGATGGAGCAATATCTTTCTCAAATAAACTTATCCCAAAAACTAAAGTTTGAAAATCAGGGAAACAAACAAAACCCTTAATTAGTTTTCAATTTATTCCTTCTAATGCATTCAGAGCCTAGCAAATTACT
Organism: Glaucomys volans; assembly: GCA_020662805.1. Classification (NCBI taxonomy): domain Eukaryota; kingdom Metazoa; phylum Chordata; class Mammalia; order Rodentia; family Sciuridae; genus Glaucomys; species Glaucomys volans. The sequence continues at coordinate 306,275 of JAJEJO010001647.1, read as the reverse complement.
GAAATGCAATAACTAGATGTTACATCCACAGGCTAGCACTTTGCCCAAGAGAAACAGATCCCTTCCTATTAGAGGCTGCCAGAAATTTCCATAATTCCCTGATCCTTCCAGTTAACTTTTTTTTTTAAAAACCAGGGATTGTATCCAAGGGCACTTAACCATTGAGTCACATCTCCAGCCTTTTTAAAAATTTTTATTTTGAAATAGCATCTCACAAAGTTGCTTAGGGCTTTGCTAAATTGCTGGGACTGGTTTTGAATTTGGTGATCTTCCTGCCTCGGCCTCCAGAGCCATTTGCACCCATATCATGTGTACTAATTTTTGGTTTCATGAACATCTTTACCTTATTTTCATAATTTGTTGTATATCTTTATTTTTCCAAGTTTTCAATTGACAAAATAATTGTGCATATGCATGGGGTACTGTGAGCTATTGCAGTACATGGATAAAATCAGGGTAATTGGCATATCTACCAGTTCAAACACTTATCATTTCCTTATGCTGGAAACATTAAAAACTCTATTGGCTATTTTGAAATATGCCATTAATTGCTGAAAATTTGTTAATAGACTACTGTCTCTTTTGATCTACAATGCATCTTCTATTTGTTAGTTTAGTTATTTGAAAGTTGAAATCAATTAAACAGCAATACTAAATATTAAAGAGGAACCCTTCTTCCAACTTCTGATGATTCCTCTCTGTGGAGGGACCCAATTTAGGGCAACAGTCAGCCTCTACTTCTTGACTTAGTGGTCCTGGAAGTAGGGATTAATTGAAAGAATAAACCTGCCCAGGGTCCCAGACCCAGAGTTCTTCTGGAAAGTGTACTCTCCCACCCCTTGCCACAAGCCCTCCATTATTCCTCTGAGGCAGGATCTTTCCATCCTACTCTGTACGGACTTGGAGCTTAAACCTGCCATATCCTGGGAATATGAGCTCTTATATTAGGAGATATTTTAGGAGAAAATATGCTGCTCTCTGTTTGCTACACATTGTTATTATTTTCTCATTGTTAAAAACATCTATGGAAAACAAATGGCTATGTGAGGGCCCTTCAGAAACCAAAACATCAAACCCTTTTCACCTAATTTAAAACTCGATGGTAATCTTATCTCCATATTTGCCTCCATCTATTAATTGAGCAGAAACTGAGGAGGAGAAATGAAATACCCAGAGATCTTATTCAGGATCTGTCCTGATGAAATCCTAAGAGAGAGTTTCAAATGAGAACATCTGGCTGGTAGAGTCTACAGAAGTTAAAGAACTGGTACTGTCCCAAATTTGCCAACACAGATGTTATAAGGAATGTTTATTATCTTGTATTCTCTAGCATGCATTGCAAACAGGCACCAGGTGCTCCAAACTCTTCTGTTGCATAATTGGTAGCAAACCATGCATGGAGTGCAATTGCTTGGCCCCTGAGTGACTTGGCTGTCCAAACTGAGGAGGCTGAAAGCAAGCTGGTGCTTCCCCTACCAGTCAAATCACAGCTGGCTACTCTCTTCACAGGCCTCCATCCCATGATGTGTGTCCAGCTTGTCTGGGCTCCTACAAGTTTGGAGGAACACAGAGGGGAATACTTAAATTGTTTTTAGGCACAATTCATGACACTGACTGACTATAAAGGGTACTGACAACGGGTCCTAGAGGTTTTATTGTCAGAGGACTTTTAAACCAATAATGTCAATTGTTCAAAACAAAGCTACAAAGGAGAGTTCATTTATTCCAAATTTTTAATGGCAAAACCTAAACCAGGAAAAACCCTTATATTAAAAGAACGGATCAGACTCTTAGCTGCAGAGTGACTTTGACCATTTATCTACATTTTCTTTAAAAATATGAATCGTATTATGTTGTTCACCTGCTTAAAATCCTCAGTGACTTGCCCTCATACTGAGAAAAAAGCCAAACTCTTTATATGCCACATTCCCTTCCACCTCAGGACCATTCCAGTGGCTCTTCTCTTTGCCTTGGAGATTTTCTTTCTCCTCCCTTACCACCCTGATTAGCTGGTTGACTCTTTCTATTATGAGGTTTTTGGCCTAAATGTGGCCTCCTCAAACACATTTTTTTCTGATTATTTTATATGAAGAGTAACACAAACCCTAGTCATTCTGTAGCTTGTTTTCCATTTATATTGCCTGCCCTGCTCACTATAGTATAAACTGCTTGTAAACAGGGACTTTGATTTTCATATTCACTATGGTAGCCTCGCCTTCTAGAATAGCATCAGTTGCAAAATATCAGGGATTCCAGTAGATTTGTGAAAATATAGCAACCCTTACACTTTCAATAGCAATTTGTAATATGTGTGTGTATGCTATTGTGTGCATATGTGTGTGTGTGTGTGTGTATATATACATATATATATATATATATGGTGCTTCCTCCACCAGTCAAATCATAGCTGGTTATGCTCTTCATAGGCCTCCAAATAAATATCTCTAGCTATGTCTATCCATATAGCAAAAGGACATTTTTTTACATATACCAATTAGGTCAGTTACTACAATTTGATATAGTAGACTGGTACACTTAAGACTAATCACAAAAAATAGAGATAATACCTTGCATTCTATCAGATTGTAATGGAGTAAAATTAGAAATCAACAATAAAATGAAAAATAGAACCTACTCTAACACCTGGAGGCTAAATAATATGCTATTGAATGATAAATTGACAGCAGAAGAAATCAGGGATGAGATTTTAAAAATACTTTAAAGTAAATGAGATAGTGATACAACATATCAAAGTCTCTGGGATACTACGAAGGCAGTTCTAAGAGGAAAGTTCATTGCATTGAGCTAGTTCATTAAATAATATAAAAATTGCCAAATAAATAACCTAACATTGTATCTCAAAGCCCTAGGGAAAAAAGAGAACAAATCAACATCAAAAGCAATAGAAGACAGGAAATAATGAAAATCAGTGTTGAAATCAATGGAATTGAAACAAAAGAAACAATGCAAAAAATTGACAAAAAAAGTTGGTTCTTTAAAAAAACAAATGAAATTGATAGTGTTGACCACATTAAGAAAGAGAGAGAAAACTCAAATTACTGAACTACAGGATAAAAAAGGAAATATCAAATAGGACACTACTGAAATACAGGAGATAATTAGAAAACATTTTGGAAATTGATATTCCAGTAAAATAGAATATCCCAAAGACACTGACAAATTTTTAGACACATATGTCCTACTCAAACTGAATCAGAGAAAATACACAATTTAAACAGTTCAATTTCAAGCAATGAAATAGAAAATACCATCAAAAGCCTACCAATCAAGACAAGTCCATAAACAGATGGATTCTCAACCAAGTTCTACAAGACTTTCAAAGAAAAATTAACACCAATACTTCTCAAAGTATTCCATGATGTACAAAAGGAGAGAATGCTTCCAAACCCTTTCCATGATGCTCATATCACCCTGATGCCAAAACCAGAACAAGACACATCAAGCAAAGAAAACTTCAGACCAATATCCCTGATGAACATAGATACAAAAATTCTCAATAAAATTCTGGCAAACCACACACAAAAACTTATTAAAAAGACAGTGCACCATGACCAGGTGGGGTTCATCCCAGGAATGCAAGGTTGGTTCAACATATAGAAATCAATAAATAATTCATCACATCAAGAGACTTAAAGACAAGAATCACAAGATCATCTCAATAGATGAAGACAAAGCATTTGACCAAATACAGCACCCCTTCATTTTAAAACACTAGAAAAACTAGGGACAGTAGGAACATACCTCAATATTGTAAAAGGTATCTATGCTAAGGCCAATGCCAACATCATTTTAAATGGAGAAAAATCGAAAGCATTCCCTCTAAAAACTGGAACAAGACAGGGATGCCTTCTTTCACCACTTCTATTCAACACTGTCCTTGAAATTCTAGCCAAAGCAATTAGACAAGAGAAAGAAATTAAAGGAATATGCATAGAAAAGAACTCAAACTATCACTATTTGCCTATGACATGATTCTATATTTAGCAGATGTAATTCTATATTTAGCAGATCCAAAATATTCCACCAGAAAACTTCTAAAACTCATAAATGAACTCAGCAATGTAGCAGGTTATAAAATCAACACCCATAAATCAAATGTGTTCCTATACATCAGTGACAAATCTACTGAAAGGTCAACCAGGAAAACTACCACATTCACAATAGCCTTGAATACATACACACACACACACACACACACACACACACACACACTTGGGAATTAATCTAACAAAAGATGGAAAAGACCTCTATGATGAAAACTATAGAACACTAAAGAAAAAAATTTAAGAAGACCTTAGAAGATGGAAAGACCTTCCATGCTGTTTGGTAGGCAGAATTAACATTGTCAGAATGGCCATACTACCCAAAGTGCTATACAGACTAATGCAATTCCTATTAAAATTCCAATGACATTCTTCATAGAAATAGAAAATCCAGTCATGAAATTCATTTGGAAAATAAAAAGCTCAGAATAGCCAAAGCAATACCTACCAAGAAGAGGGAAGCAGGAGGCATTATGATACCAGAACTGAAATTATACCAAAGACCTATAGTAATAGAAATGGCATCATATTGGCACCAAAAAAGACACATAGATCAATAGCACAGAATAGAAGACACAGAGACAAACCCACATAAATACAGTTATCTCATACTAGACAAAGGTGCCAAATTTATACATTGGAGAAAAAAATATCTTCTTCAACAAATGGTGCTGGGAAAACTGGAAATTGATAAGTAGTAGAGTGAAATTAAACCCTTATCTCTCACTCTGTACAAAAATAAATTCAAAGTACATCAAGGACTTAGGTATTAATCCAGAGACCCTGCTCCTAATAGAAGAAAAAGTAGTCCCAAATCTACATTATGGTGGCTTAGGAAATGACTTCCTTAACAAGACTCCTAAAGTGCAAGAAGTAAAATCAAGAATCAACAAATGCTGGGCTGGGTTCATGGCTCAGAGGTAGAATGCTTGCCTCACACATGTGAGGCACTGGGTTTGATCCTCAGCACCACATAAAATGAATAAATAATAGCATTGTGTGTGTCTACAACTAAAAAAATTTTGAAAAAAAATCAACAAATGGGATGGAATCAAATCAAAAAGCTTCTTTGCAGCAAAGAA
>JAJEJO010001647.1:276769-296129 GCA_020662805.1 Glaucomys volans | reverse complement strand
TGAGTTGGGTTTTTTGCAAGATGAGAGATAGGGGTTTAAATTCATTTTGCTACATGTGGATTTCCAATTTTCCCAGCACCATTTATTGAAGAGGCTATGTTTTCTCCAATGAATGTGTTTGGTGTCATTGTGGAGGATGAGATAACTATATTTACATGGGTTTGTCTCTATGTCTTTTTTGTACCATTGGTTTATGTGTCTGTTTTGGTGCCGATACTAAGCTGTTTTTGTTACTATGACTCTGTAGCATAGTTTAAGATCTGATATTGTGATGCCTCCTGCTTCCCTCTTCTTGGTAAGGATTGCTTTGGCTATTCTGAGTTTTTTATTTTTCCAAATGAATTTCATGATTGATTTTTCTTGTTCTATGAAGAATGCCATGGAAATTTTAATTGGAATTGCATTAAATCTGTATAACACCTTTGGTAGTATGGCCATTTTGACAATATTAATTCTGCCTATCCAGGAACATGGGAGTCCTTTCCATCTTCTAAGTTCTTCTTCAATATCTTTCCTTAATGTTCTGTAATTTTCATCTTAGAGGTCTTTTACTTCTTTTGTTAGATTGATTCCCAAGTACTTTACTATTTTTGAAGCTATTATGAATGGGTGGTTTTCCTAATTTCCCTCTCAGTAGATTCGTCATGATGTATAGGAATGTGTTTGATTTGTGGGTGTTGATTTTATAACCTGCTACATTGCTGAATTCATTTATGAGTTTTAGAAATTTTGTGGTGGAATATTTTGGATCTGCAAAACATAGAATGTCATTGGCAAATAGTGATAGTTTGAACTCTTCTTTTCCTATTCATATCCCTTTAATTTCTTTCTCTTGTCCAATTGCTCTGGCTAGAGTTTCCAAGACTATGTTGAATAGAAGTGGTGAAAGAAGGCATCCCTGTCTTGTTCCAGTTTTTAGAGGGAATGCTTTCAATTTTTCTTCACTTAAAATGATATTGGCCTTGGGTTTAGCTATATAGCTTTTACATGGTTGAGGTATGTTCCTACTGTCCCTAGTTTTTCTAGTGTTTTGAATATGAAGGGGTACTGTATTTTGTCAAATGCTTTTTCTGTCTATTGAGATGATTATATAATTCTTGTTTTTAAAATTATTGATGCTTCTTGATTTCCCTATGTTGAACCAGCCTTGAATCCATGGAATGAACCCCACTTGGTCATGGTGCGTAGACCTTTTTAATATGTTTTTGGCTGTTTGCAACTTGCCAGGATTCTTTTGAGAATTTTTGTGTCTATGTTCATCACAGATGTTGGTCTGAAGTTTTCTTTCTTTGATGTGTCTTTGTCTGGTTTTGGTATCAGGGTGATATTAGCCTCATAGAATGAGTTTAGTAGGGCTCCCTCATTTTCTATTTCATGGAATACTTTGAGGAATATTGGTGTTAATTCTTTTTTGATGGTCTTTAGAACTCAGCTGAGAATCCATCTGGTCCTGGGATTTTCTCGATTGGTAGGCTTTTGATGGTATTTTCTATTTCATTACTTGTAATTCATCTGTTTAAATTATGTGTTTTCTCCTAATTCAGTGTGGGTAGGACATATCTCTAGAAATTTGTTGATGTCTTCAAGGTTTTCGATTTTATTGGAGTATAAATTTTCAAAATAGTTTGCAATTAACTTCTGTATTTCAGTCATGTCTGTTTTGATATTTCCTTTTTCATCACTTATTTTAGTAATTTGAGTTTTCTTTTTTTTTTCTCTTCATTAGTGTGGCTAGTGGTTTACCAATTTTATTTATTTTTTTCAAAGAACCAACTTACTGTTTTGTCAATATTTTTAATTGCTTCTTTTGTGTCAATTTCATTGATTTCAACACTGATTTTAATTATTTCCTGTCTTCTACTGGTTTTTGGTGTTAATTTGTTCTTTTTCTAGGGCTTTGAGTTATAATACTAGGTTGTTTATTTGTTGACTTTTTTATTCTTTTAATCATTGAGCCCAGTGCAATGAACTTTCCTCTTAACACTGCCTTCATAGTGTCCCAGAGATTTTGATATGTTGTATCACTGTTCTCATTTAGCTCTAAGTATTTTTTTATTACATCTCTGATTTCTTTTTTATCCATTCATCATTCAACAGCATATTATTTGGTCTCCAGGTGTTACAGTAGCTTCTATTTTTTATTCTATCATTGATTTCTAATTTTATTCCATTATGATCTGATAGGATGCAAGGGTATCTCTATTTTTTTGTGTTTGCTCAAAGTTGCTTTATGGCATAAGATATGGTCTATTTTAGAGAACAATCCATGTGCTGCTGAGAAGAATGTGTATTCACTCATTGATAGATGAATTTTTTTTTTTTTTGTATTTTATTTAGAGACAGAATCTCACTGAGTTGCTTAGGGCCTTGCTAAATTACTGAGGCTGGCTTTGAACTCACAATCCTCTTGCCTAAACCTCCCAAGCTGCTGGGATTACGGGCATGGACCACTGCACCCAGCTGTTTTTGTGCTGTTTTTTACAATGCCTTTGAATTATGTAACATTTTTTTAAAAAAATTAAAAAGCAGAAAAATTTTTCTTGTAGACTCTTGATGTTTGTCTGAATATTTCATTTTTAATTCAATGGTGATCTGTTCAGATTCATTCTAGCTGTTAAGCATAAGAAGTAAGACAGGGCCCAAACGAAACTTCAAGTCTCTTTTAGCAACTAAAACTATATCTTCATGTGTTTATGTGTGCATCACAAAGATATATGGATCATTCTCATGGATACTTAAAACAGCTCAGTGAGACCATGGAAGTATTCTTACTTTTGAGTCTCCCAACTTGTATTAAGCCTTTTTTAGTGATAAGAGGCAAAACCCAAGTAAAACAACCGAAATTCCTACCTAAAGAAATATATTGGCACCTACATCCAGAAAGTAAAGAAACACACTTCAAAGAATCAGAGAAAAGGCTTCATCCACAATGGCCTCAGGACTTGGAACAGGGATCACCAGTGCTCTCAGGGTACTCTTGCCATCTCATCTCTACCTGGCTCTGCTTCTCTTCGTCTGTCTGTTGAATTAATTCCTATTGCAGAGAAGCAAATCCCACACAGCAGTGCACGTAGCTCCCATCAGCTTACACTTAGCATAGGAAAAGAAGTCTTTTCATTTTCCCAATATCCTTGTGTCAATCTGGGAAAAGATTCATTTTTCTTCTGCCTTAACTAAATGCCAACTGATGTGATCAAGGTTGGAAGAGACCATTTGCAAGAAAGGAACTTCCACTGGCCAGGGAAAAAGTAATGCAATTTATACCCAATTCAAAAGCTAAAACACAAAGTATCTTTCCTGTCATCATTTACTGAGGTCTTCCTTTGTACTAGGCATTGGACTATGCATTGTCAATTCAGATAAAACACATAGACTCTAAAACATTGTGTGTGTATGTATACATATACATATACACACACACACATGTACATTCTCACACACATATACACACACACACATATCCTAGGGTTTTTCTTCCCTCAATAAACATAATACATTAAAAGAGTCATATAAGGTAGTTTTCTTCATATAAATGAGAAATGCAGGTAGTGAATGATAGAATTTTTCAAAAACATCAACCCTGTTTTAGACTAAAACTGGTATATTTTCATGGAAGAGGTAAGACTTGAATACTCAAAGTCTGGCAGAACTTAACTAGTAAAAAACATGATTTTTTTTCCCACTGTCAGTTTTCCCATGATGTTTCAAAACTTTGGCCATGCCCGAGATCCATAAGGGAGCCAGAATGGTAAGGCCTTGGCCATTGTTTCCCTCTAGAAGCTCAGGGTGGGCATTGAACTCCAACCCAATCACTCACCTCTCTGACTTCAGGATTCTGCCTAGTAGGAGATGTACTTAATGAACGTAAGGATTTTAATATCAGCTTCTAATGAGCCAATAAAGGGCTTTCATAACTACTAGGAGGTAAGATAGATTTTCTCATTGTTGTTTTTTACCTTAAATTTACATATATGACTTTCCTAGGACAGCCATAACAAATTATCACAAACTTGGTGGCTTAAAACAACATAAATTTATATTCTCATGGCTTAGGATAAAAGGAGTCCCAATTCAAGGTGTTGTGAGAGCCACACTTTTTTTTGAAGCTTCTAGTTGACAATCTCTACTTGTTTTTGTAGAAACTCATACTCATTTATCCCCACCTCTAATTCCCCAATTGTGGGTTACAATGGCCTGTCCAGAATGAAATAAAATTAGGAATTTCTACTTGAATTTCATTGAACTGCATCTTCAGCCTTCAAATCGAGAGAGGTCAAAAAAAAAAAAAAAGGAAAGAGAAAAAGAAATTGACCTTTGACCTTTGCATGAAAACCATGCTTTAGTCCACAGCTGGATCTGGGGATTAAAACAGCACCATTAGATCTCTCTTCTTTGATTTCTCAATTGTTCTCCTTCATAATGGTGTCACTCTTGGTAAGGTCTTCTCCAAAGTGGTGGCTCTCTAATTTAACTAAATGGTTAGATCTTCCTAGCTCTATAATTAACAAGAATAGTGCAACATTTCTTTCAAAAGTTGTAGCAAAAGTCCTCTCATTAATACAAATTTCATCCCATGTCCAATTTCTGAACTTCCGAGCATGGTAGAAAATAGAACCTACTCAAAAGGTGGGGTCTGATTAAGATTCTCATCCTTGAAGCAGAGCTCAGATTCACTTCATATCACAGAGGCTTAAAAGTGAGTGGCAGGTTATTCTGGAAAGGATATTCTAAGTGTTATTATTCTAAGCCTTAGAAGTAAAGGGTATGGATTTTGGGCTAGCAAAAGCAAAATTTATCTGTCAAATATCTTCATTCTTTCCACTAATCATAGATTTGCATGATAAATGTTTTTATATTAGTAATCTCAGGTTATGGACAAGATTCCTAGACCCTAAGAGAGAACCATTAAAAACACTTGGGCTTTTTCCTGGGCAAATTTGACTTCTCAACTCAACCAGGCTGTGGCATTTTTTGTTGTGTGGCAGCCAGGTCAACAGCATTCTAGGGCCAAGAATGCTGCCAGTTGGTTATTTAGCACCTCATCCCAATTAAAGTCTTAAATAAAAGGGTCAGAGCCTTTAGTGAAGCCAGCTTGGAATCAAGGATAAATGAGATCAAGAGCAAATGGGATAATACAAATCCATGGGGCATGTCTTTTTCATTGGAGACATTTTACATTCCATGGAGAGCAAGCTTCCTTGAAAATTCCATCACTGAAAGAATCTGTGACACATACACAAATTATTTTGGCTAAATAATGTATAAGAAACAAGGAGTCAGAACCCTAAAGAGGCAAGGATGGAAGAAGTCCCTTTTGGCTGAAGTGGCCACCTACGTATCCAAAAGCAGTAGTGATTACAGTAATTTGATGGCTGACACCATCGACAGAATGACATCAGGTTCCCATGTATCTGCCTTCTGGCTACTTCTCATCAGCCAGATTCATAAAGCTACAAAGGAAAAATAACTTTTATTCCGGATGTCCTATAATTGGAATTTTGGACAAGGGACAGGAACTTGGTATCATGGGCTTCCCCCCCCCCCCCCCGCCACCTTTTTCTGGAGAAAGTTAGTTTTCCTTTCTTGTAATGACATCTCCATTTGAGTTGTTCAGGAAACATTCTAGGTGAAAACGTGTGGCCTTAGCCTGGAGAGATACTTTGGCCACAGTAATTGCTTCACAGATGATCATGCAACCTAATAGAGTTCAATGAGTAAGAAGTAAGATTTTGCTTAAATGATTGGAACTAGATGCCTTTTATCTCCTGATACATAACCTTGGTAGGATGTGAGTTTGCAACTAATGAAGAAATATGTAGGATGTCATGTGAAAAGAAAGAAGTTTCTGAGGATGACCGTTTTTTGACTCCTAGACTGCATTATACTTAAAGTTATATGCCTACACTTTTACATTGGGATAAAAGTTTTCATATTTTTGCCTAAACTGGTTTCAGATAAATTTCAAACACATGCAACCCAAAGATTCCTATCTAATACAGTTTCTACATCCTCAAGGTGTCTCCATCTTCCGTCATGGTATCCCAGAGCATAGGATTAAATGGAATGTTTTCCATGAAGAAATATCAAGAGGACAGTGATCCTCTGCTTGAACCCAGGTATATCTTAATCAGTGGAATTGAGTTACACTATTTAGTCCCTTAGTTTGACACTCAGCATATACGTGTCAAGATAAAAGAAAATGAGCAATAGGATCATTATAAAATGATCAGTAATTGTGATTAGAGTTTTACCAGAAAATTTCAGCAGGAAATTGAAGCTTTACTGCTGTTAGTCAATATTCAACAGAACCCACCTACCACTTATGGTAGACCTACCTCCTACCTCCACTACCTCTTTGTTGCCTTTCATATACAGAGTGGGACAGGGGTGTTCTAATCTGTGGCCAGGTAGCTTGAGAAGACAGTTTAACTGGGGGAAGGGTCTACATTTAGAGAAAGGGTAACAATCTGTTTCCCCTCTCTCACATACTCTCTGAACAGCTATATAGTAGAGAAGAAGGTAATAAAACTAATAAAATTGTATTCTGAGTTTGTATGAATCACAGGTAAGGAAGAAGTTCTGCTTAGGCATCCCTAAGAAAGGAAATATTTTACCCAGTTCTGTACAGACCCATCACCATTCTGGAACTCTCAGTTCATCTACTGCTGCCTAAAATATTACCAACCAAAACTCAGTGGCTTAACCAAAGCATCCCTTTTATTCTGTATAGTCTGTGAGTCAGGAATTCCAACAGGCCCAATGGGGGTGGCTCATCTCTGCTCCCCAGTATCTGGAGACCTCAGCTGCAAGTCTCAAATGACTAAGGACTAGTTGGGATGGTTGGACAGGGGACATGTATTTGGAACCTCAGTTTCAGCTATTACACATCTAGGTTCCTCAGTTAACCTTCAAGTTGCCTCTCTATGTCCCCAGGTTAGACTTTCACACAGCATGGTAGCCTCTAGCTAATAAGATCTCTTTCATAACCACTGACTTTCAAAGAAGAAAATTCCAGTAGAAGGAATTCCAATGTACAAGTACAATTACAAGCCTCTACTTGAACATCTTCACTAATACCCTTTGACTGAAGCAACTCATATAGCCATGCCCAAAGTCAACATTAAAGGGGATAAAACAAAAATACGAACACCAAGAAATTGTAAGGAAGACCAGATTCAATTGTGAGATTGAGATTCTAATATATGAAGTCTATCATAGTCTTGGACATTGAATTGCTACAAAGATGATAAGCCTTCCTCAAGGTGCTTCTTAGAGACTATCTATAAATAGTAATTAAAGGATCAGGAAAAAGAAAACATAGTAGCCAGCTAATAGATTGCCTTGTAGATATGAAGGAAATACCCATTTGGGTACTTGAGAAATAACTAGAGGATATCATAAGGGGTGTTATTTCCTCTTTAGCTTGGTGTCATAATCTTGGCATATATGGAAATGTGACTTCTTTCTCTAGTTAAAACCTGGAAACAGCAATTACAGAAAATGATAACAATAATAAATATGTGGGATAGCTTAAAGACCAGATTATTTCCTTAGCTGTCACCCAATTTCTCCACGTAACATTTTTGTGGTGCTGGGGATTGAACCCAGGGCCTTGTGCATGCAAGGCAAGAACTCTACCAACTGAGCTACATCCCCTGCCCTCCACATAACATTTGAGTCACATACTTCCAGTGGACCCCATATTTTATTGTAAACTAACCAAATTGAGTATATGTTCCTCCAGGCAGAAGCATACAATTAATTTAAACTGTTATTTTAAAAAATCATAATACCAATCTTCTCCATAGTAACTCAGCTATACTACAATTTAACTAAGCAAATACCTTTTTTATTTTCATTAGTTCAATGTTGGTCAATGCTACCACAACTACATTTCTAAGAGGAAATATTTCTAAATGGTATTGGTTTGGAAATGTAATGTCTGTCCTCTGACCTTAACTATTACCAATAAAAGGAAACCAGTTTCTGCTGACAATGGCAGACCTTTTTGAGAAGAAAGCAAACTTATTAACAAACCTTGCAGGTGGGAAGGTAAGTTGCACCTCATATGACTTGAGGACATCACCACATTCCAAGACATCCCTCAGGGAAAAGCAGTTTACTTGGTATGCAGAGTTTCCCACTAGGGGGAAATGTCAAGAAGAAAGTATGCCCATCTTCACAGGAAAGAAGGGAAGACCATTTCTATAGAAGGTAGAGTAGTTCTTATACTAGCTTGGGCATCTCATTCTTTGCATCTAAAAATTTCCCTTCTATAACTCAGCCAACTTGAACATCAACCACTTGACTTAAATCATAATGGAGATATACATGACCACTCTAGGAAAAATGAGTATCAAAACTTCTGCTATTATCATCTACCCTCTTTGGCATTAAAAATATATTTTGACTTTAGATAATCAACCAACGCATTTCTATTGCCTTTCTCATATGTACTAGGTACTCTTCTAAATTGTAGGAGTACAAATGTGAACAAGACAAATACCTTGCTTGAAGACTTACACAGATTATTGCAGAAGGGGCAAGGAGAGAGAGGAAAGATAGTAAACACGAAGCAATTCATAGGATGCCATGTACTGATAATACTGTAAAAAAGATAAAGAACATGATGTGACAGCTAGTGTCCAAAGGGAGGGAGATGAAATGGGATAAAATGATAACAAGTGCCTTGGTGAAAGAATGGGCGGCTGCTTCAGCCTCTGAGATCACAGAGTTGGTGAGCATCTAATCTCTGATCACAGATGGGCAGGCTGGAACTACACCTAGGTCTCCTGACTCTGTAAGACTTACAGCAACTAAACCATCTATTGTCCCAGCTGCAACACTTCTGAGAGTGACAAAGAAATACTATAAATAATTACTTCAGAACAAGTCATCAGTGGGTCATCTTGGGTGGGTCAGGACCTATAGTTGCAATAAATTTATTTCATAAAGAGAATGACAATAGTGACAATAACTTAACTATGGCACTTTTTTGGGGACTCATTCAGATTCTTTCACAAATGTTATTTAATTGATTTTCTGGGAAACAGATGTTTTTTATATATGAGACCTGTTCCGAACAAAAAGACAAAACAGCTCAAAAAGATTTCAAGAAACACTCTTGTATTTTCCAAGTTCAGTACAAAAACTTTAGAGGCTCTATTTAAATAAAAATTTCAAAAATATTTCAAAGGGAATTCATATGAACCTCAAATCAGCAAATATTTATTAGCACATAATAAACACTAGGCATAGTTCTCAGTTCTGGAAGACAAAGATCAATAACAGACAGCCATTGCCCTGAAGAAACCCCATTCAGTTGACTAAAGAATAATGCCCACAGCTAAAGTGCACTTGCTACGTATCAAAAAATAAGTAAATAAAGACCACTAGTGGTTTTTCCTTTTTCTTTGTCTTTCATTAAATAATCCCCAATGTGGAGAGACTTTGGCTGCAGTCACGTATGCACTCTGCTGATTGGACATCTGTTCTGCAGTTCTCAGAGGACACAGCACGCTGTTCCCACTACTGTTCCTACAAGAGGAATTTGATAATGCCCGTGAACTTCATCCTCATGGGGATACTCTGAGCACAAAGCAGATACACAAATGGACACTATTTTGGAGAAACTGTCTGTGTGAAATTGAGAGCATTTTTAGGTACTCTGAGCCTCTAATTTTATTCCTTTCTTTCCTATTATAACATAATAGAAAAATATATGTTTAATCTTTGTCCCAAATTCCTGTGAAGGAGCTCCCAAAGTCCTAAATAGAGGTGCTAGAAGGATCTTTTGTTCTAATACATAATATTTGACTCTGGTTCCTGACACACAGTTCCTGAATTCCTTGGAATTTTCTGGGTGATAGGAATGGGGTTTGTTTTCTTTTGTTTTATTGTTTTTATTTTTGTGTTTTCCCCAATGAGGGGATTCTTGGGGTCTCCTGGATAGGAAGTAGTCACCAGAAAGACCAACTCATGATTTGGAATTTGGCCCTTTTAGCCCTCACCCCCATCCTCTGGCAGAAGAGAGAGGGGTAGAAATGGAGTTAATAACCATTCATGCCAGGTACAATGATACAGGCCTGTAATCCCAGTGACCTGGGACACTGAGGCAGGAGGATCACAAGTTCAAACCCAGCCTCGGCAACTTAGTGAGGCTTAAGCAACTTAGCAAGACCCTCTCAAAATAAAAAGTAAATAGGGCTGGGGATGTGGCTCAGTGGTTAAGCACCCCTGGGTTCATTCCCCAAATCTAAATAAATAAATAAATAAATAAATAAATAAATAAATAAATAACTGACCATTCATGCCTATGTGATGAAGCCGCCATAAAAATCTCTGGGGTGTGGAGTTGGGAGAGCTGCTAGGTTGCTGACATGTGGAGGTGTGGGAGGGTGGCATACTGGCAGAGGACATGCAGTCCCTGTTTCCCTTCACCCATCTGGCTGTTGTCGAGTTGCATCCTTTTATTATAAACAGGTAAATGGAAGTAAATAGTTTCCCCAACTCTGTAAGTTATTCTACCAAATGATGGAACCCAAAGAGGGGGTGCTCATGATTCCCTTGCCCCTTCCATTTATGGCCAGTCCTCAGAAGTATCAGAGGCCTGGTTTGGATCTTGGCATCTGAAGTGGGGGCCAGTTTTGTGAGACTGAACACTTAACTTGATGGATCTAAACACTTAATTCTAGGGAGATGGTGTCGGAATTGAATTGGATTTGAGAGCACCATGCTGGTGCTGAATAACTTAGTCACTGTGGGAAACTTCCACGTGCATTTTAGTTACTGGAAGTGATGTGAGAATATAGTGAGAGTACAGCTTGTGTCTCTGTCCCTGCCAGAGAGAATAACCAGTGTCTACCTCTGGGATTCCCTGTCTCTATAAAACCCTGGTCCCAGGGACAAATTTGTTAACGATCGGCCTTCACCCATTTGGGCTAACATAAAAACCTGAGAGGCTCATGAACACCAGCCTTCCTCTCTCACAGTTCTGGAGCTGGGAAGGACATCATCAAGGTGCCTCTGGGTTTGGTGACTAGTGATGGCCTGCTACCTCATAGATGACCATCTTCACTGTAAACACACACGGAGGAAGGAGCCAGGGAGATTTTCCTGGTTTTTGAGAAGGACATTAATCCTATTTTGAGGGTAGAGACCTCATGCTCTAACCACCTCAAAACACTCCACTGCCAAATACCCACACAAAAGGGACTGAGTTTCAACATGTAAATTTGAGTGGTCCCCATTCAAACCTTAGCAGAATCCAACTGAATTAATTGGCTTGCTGTCCTTGGCGATTTGTGGTTCAAAACTTATTACTAATGGCTAAAGAAAGTCATTGTCCCTGGTTGGAGGAATTTCAGGAATCTTGGAAGGAAGACTAGGAGGAGTTTTGAGAAACAGGGCACCTATTCAGATGAATGTAAAGCCTAGCAGAAGGGACAACTGAATTCAAGGTATTCCAGAGAAAATAGCATTCTCATTTCCTTCAAGCCCTCAAGAGGTGGCCATGCCTTTTGGAAAAAGTGCATGGGAATGGCGGCAGAGAGAAGGTAAAGGGAAATCACAACTGACATTTTGAATAATCCTGTCTTCTCCTGTTCATGACCACTGTTAATGTGGCAGCTGGTTTTAAAAGTGTTCTAAGTCACTCAGCAAGCTGGTTTGGCTAGTAAATGAGGAATTATGAAAAGCTGGTATTTATTTTCCAAGCAAGTGATAGGAACTCAAACTTAGGAGACATTTTCCCCTATTCATTCCTTACTGACAGGAGATAATGAACTGAGACCTCCAAGGCAGCTGGGGGAACAGCAGCCTGCCACAGCCTGTAAACCTTCTCTTTCAAAAATGGTCTGTCTCACTAGCCCGGCCTGACCTCCTGCAAGTTACATAACTCCATTCCTCACAAGTAAGTTGGGGAAACAGTAGAAATTTAGTCAGAGGGTGGTTGTAAAGGTCTTTGTTAAGCCAAGTGCAGCGGTGAACGTGCACTCCAAAAAGTCAATGCACATTGGTCAGTTGGCTTGAAATGAAAGAGAATCACAGTAAGAAGACTGCCCAGAGTTGAAACCTGCCCAGTCTTCCACTTCTGTGAAGCCACAGCCAGAACTGTGGGAGAGGATGGCCCAATAAATACCTGATGATCACACCTCCTCCATGCAAATCACTCAAATGAGACCTCCCAGGTGCATGTACAGGAGAACAACCTCACTGCCAAAGAAGGAAGCTGAGTTGAGGGAGGGGAAAGAAGCTGAGCATACAGCCAGAACAGTGTCATCCTTGACTCCATGACACCTGACGGAGTTTGCACACTGGGCCAGGCATTGTGTTAGGCATGTGAACTCAAGACTCAGTTCTTACCCTCAAGTGTGTGATGTAGTAGGGAAAAGAGACAATCCAATGAGGTTAGTGTCTTGACGAGGAGGAGGAGAGGGTGCTATGGAGCTCAGTAGCTAAAACTTTGGGAGGGCAGTTGAGGTGAGGCTTTAAGAGGAGGTGATTCCACCTGGAACTAAAGGATAAGTAGGAGTCACCCCAGCAAAAGTGTCAGGAACAGGGAAGCAGGAGTGGTGGAAGAAGACTGCAGGAAGAACAGAAGTCCCAGATGCTCAGAGATCCTTTGCCCAATACCTGTGGATCATCCCTCACAGGGGGAGTAACGTACTAGATGCTTGACGTGCATTATCATACAATCTAGTATTCCTAGTTTCATGAACCTTAAAACATAACAAATGACTTTTTTTTTTTTAATTAGGATTGATAGCTGGAGGAGTTTGGCCCAGGTTTCCAGAGATGTTGAATTCTGGAAATAAATAAAAGTATTTAACCAGCATAAGTACTCACCAAGATCTGGAAAAGTCACAGTGCTAGAACAAGATCCTAGAGGTGATTAAAATTTACTCCTTTTATAGACTCAAACTTGTAATCCATCTACCTCAGCCTCTGGAGTAACTGGGATTACAGGTGTTCACCACACCTCCCAGCTTCTTGGAATTTACTCTCTAACTTCTGGGAAAGGAAAAGTCCCTGTGAACAGGGTCATATGGCTTGCAGTCAGTACATAAGTACTTACTATTTTAACCATCATTATGGATGAGCAAGTACATACGGCCTGAATATAAGTTCTGTTTCCAGCAGAAACCAATGCTGGGTATGTGACTACTCCAAAACCATCTATCAAATGGTTCATCTTGCAGGACTCAACCGCAAATACCAAAGATCTGAGTATAGATGACTGAAATCTCCCATGTGTGTACCTCTCATATTATAGGGTCCCTGGGCAAGGGATTTTAAAATTGTCCTTTTTCAATTTCCTTTAGAGCAATGGCTTATACAACCTTCTTCTTAAGTTGTTATAATTTCTATACCATTGTACACATGAATTCTTCAAAAATTTAATATTGTAATTAAAATATTGAGCTTATGTTATCCACTACTAAAAAAAATAAGATGATTTTAATAACAGTTTATAAGACAAAGCATTACTTATATGCCCAATACTTCTTATGTCTGGTCAGTTACCTCGATTCCCCCTGCCACTCCCCAGCAATTCCCACTCCTAAGAAACTAGTTAGTTGTTAGAATTTGTGTTAAATAGCCATATAACCAGTTGTTTTCCTCTAGTTCTTATTACATTAGAAGAAGGGGAAGAATAAGTCATTCTGTCTTTTTATATTCACTTGAAATATGGTCAATTTTGTAGTTAAAAGAAATTGCTATTGTATCTCCTGAGTCAATACTGATTTACTGTTTGGGCAGTTCAGTGATCTGAGTTCTTGTAACTATCACCATGCTGACCTTTTAGTCAATATTTATTTTCAGCTACCCTATACTGTAACATTTGCGGTGACATGATGACTTACACTGACCAGAGCACCTCATCTGGAGGGCCTCTGCCCTCTGTCTGTCTTCTGTGTTCCCTGCCTAGCATCTCATTGGAGACTACACATCTCAGGAAACATTTGTTCACTCATCAATGACTAGACCTGGGACAGGAGAGTGCCTGAAAATAAAGAAGAGCTGACATCTGAAAGTTGCAGACACCAGGAAGAAGAGCAAGCAATCGGTCATGATTTAAGAACAGAAAAGGCAGAAAGTGGAATGGCCCCAGGGAATTGGTTCCTCGGTGTCAAGGCACCCCTCAGTCTTATGGACTATAAGTGTCCCCCCCCCCCCCACGACTGAAACTCTTTTGAGTCCTCTAGATACTTCTGGGCTTAGAGTACCAGGAGAAAAAAATTTCAGGGAGCACTGTCTTCTCCCTCAGCCCCTGGTAAACGAAGTTGCTGACCTGGTTTTGTCTTTTCTACCTCAAATTTCAATGTGATTCAATTGGCCTGATGCTCCAGTGAAATGCAGTTTGCCCTGAACTCTGGTGTCCGGCCTCATGGCCTGAGTGCTGGCTGCCAAGTCACCGGAGCGGCTCAGATTCCTGGCCTTCTGGCTTTTCCCTGTCAGAATCTGGTCATGTAATGAAGTGCAGCCCTGGCTTTCCTGGCAGTTCCCCACGTCTGCTCCATTTTATTCACATTTACTCCACTGGCTTTTGACAGGTCACTCTCTACATGAAACCGCAGTTGAAACTGGAATCTGATGAGGCTCCTGATGAGGCTCTCTCTGGGAATGAAAGAGAAGCCAACAATAAACAAACAAAGCCTTGAGGCAGAGCAACTAGGGGCAACATTCCTGGTTGAGACATCCTCGCCAGCTGTCTCACCTCCCTTGCTCTGCTCATCCTGCCATCTTCCCTGGTGGATGCCAACTGAGCCGTGGAAAGCAGAACGAGGAAGGACACACTAGTGAACCAGAGGAATACACAACTTACTTCCCCCATTTTTGAGTTCATGGGAGATAGCTTCATAGCTACACTTAAAAATTAGACTTGTCTTATGTGACCCAAATTCTCTTTTGAACTGATGTAGAAAGACTGTGGGTTTGTAGCCTCGCCAATTAGTAGATGGAAAGTTACAATACATCTGTGTTTACAACCAGAATTTCTAGTCCTCGCTGCAGAAACGGAATGTCAGCATCACATTTCAGGACATTCTTCAATGGAGGATGTCACTCCCTTTGTAGTACCCTGACCTCCCATCTTAATTATTGTTCTAAACATTGCTTGCCCTCTCTCGTCACCCCTGCAGTTAAGACAAGTGGGTAAGAGCATTTGGGAAATCTCACACTCTTCTACTCTAATATCAATGTACACTGCTGAGATAAAAGATGCTACCATGAGTCTCATAAAGAAACTTTCTCCATGATCATGGAGTAGTTTTCCTAAGATAAAAAAATATATATCCCAAACATAAGTGGTGAGTCTCTTGTGACCAGGTTGTGGGACAGTAGTTACATTTGGAAGTAGTGCTCTCCTTGGGGTTATTGTTTTTATCACTGGGGATGGCTGAGTTGCTAAGCTCACCCAAGATTAGAAGTGTTTCCAAACTGTCTGTGTGCACATAGGTCAGAACGTGTCCCCATGGGGCAGCTAGCTCCTAACTTCAACTCTTAATCAGGTTCCTTTGGGGCACTGCCATGTCACAGTTTCATGAACATCATTACCAAGACTGAATTTTGCCCTATGGCTGCAACAATGGACTTTTGCCCTATTTTTATGTTTTAACTTTCAGAATTAAGTCATCTTTTTTTTTCCCACCGAGGTGAGAATTTTGGGACCATCATATGGACCTCAGGGGTTTTTTTTTCCAATTATTGTGGTAAAATACTACCTCGCACTTCACCTTTCCTGACCCCTTAGAAAACACGACCTCCTCCTCATACAGAAGTGAGCAGCAGATTTTCCTGACAGAGGAGCTTTCAAGGTACATAATATGAGCACATAATATGATGCTTACAGATCCCATCCTGCTCTCTGATCACAAGGCTGTGCATATTCAAATCCTGGAAAAATAGCCCAGTTATATGGGAAGCATGTAATATGATCAGGAGCTGTGTGTGTGTGGAGGAGGCTGGGAGGACCATGGGAAGGGGAATGTGGTGTTTTGCACTACTCTTCATCTAAGAGTATTGGAGGATTCCCAAAGCATTTCTGATGACTAATACTACCTTCCCACCATGCCTCCTGGGAAAAGGATCACATCAACTCATTTCCAGCAAGGCAAATGATGCCTGGGAATAAAACCCAACTGATATTAGTAATATGTCTCATGAAAAACAACTCGGGGATACTTCAATGGGAAAACGAGGCTTGGCTGAGCAAACCACCAAGTGTGGCAGAGCATCTCCAACAGACATGGACACCCAGGTTCCCATGAAAGGAGTTCTCCGTCCCAGGAGAGGGCTGGAACAAAAGTGAGCATCACGGCAGATGGAAGCAGGGGGACTGTTGATAACTGTGTCTTTCCTTTTCCCAAGAAGCAGAAAACCAAGGGATGAACCTACATGTATTTTCACTGTATCAGAAAGATCTCTTCCTCCCTATTCAAAAATACACAAATACAAGCCACTGGTACCTGTCTTTAAAATTAAAATCTCTGTCTGGTTGTATCTCTATTTTCTCTTACCCTTCACGGGAAACTTCCAGAAAACTGCCTGTGCTCCTATCCTTTTCTTCACTTAGATTCTCCCTTTTGCTTTTCCCATTAGTTCATCAGTCCAGCCTGGCTCCAGGCCCATCATTCCACCAAGACTGCTCTCGTCAAAGTCAGAGTGACCTCCGTGTTGCCAAATACTAGGAACATTTTCTGTCTCCTCTCTTGACTCCAGTAACAGGATCCTCTTTTGTGTATTTTCCCCTGTCTCTTATTGGTCACTCCTTCTAATTTCTTTTGCTTGCTTTTCCTCCATTACCTAAACTTATTGGTATTCCTCAGGGGTTTGCCTTGGACTCTCTTCACCTTTCTTCATCCAACTCTTTCTAAATGATTTGACCATTTTCATTAGCTTAATTATCTGTATGCTATGCTTCTTCCTTTACCTTCTTGGCCTCTAGATCTTCTCTAAGCTCCTTACCCAACTGCCTATTTGACAGATTTACTTGGAAGCATTGTGGTCATCTCAGGTGTCATATTCCCAAAGAAGACCTTTTGATTTCTCCTGTGACTGTTTTCCATGCCAGTAAAATAACATAATCAGCCATTTAATTGTGAAAGCTAAGAATCTAAGTGTCATCCCTTATTTATCTTTGCCCCCTTATTCTCCATGTTTGATCCATCTAAATCCCAATTATTTCATCTCTAAAATTAATCTCAGCTCTGTTCCTGATGCTGCATCTCCATTGCCCCCTTCCTGTCTCAACCAGCATATTCTTCTTGATCTGATGACCACATCAAGCCTCTTGGCCCTTTGCCTTGCTTCCACTGCCAGTCATTTCCTACCCATTTTCTTTATAGCAGCTAAAATAATCTTTGCAAACCCGTAAATCAAATCCCATTGCCTTTCTAATTCAGTTCTTTAGATGAGTTACCAAGGTATTTAGAATAAAATCTAGACACCTGCAAGGCTTGAAATGCTCAGATCTGAGTTTCCTTCTGCTTTGATTTTCATTATTACCTTCCATCCATCAACATTATCCTCCACCATAGTTCCTTGTTTGTTTCCTTTGTAGGGTGTGCTAGGCAGTAAAATGATCCTCAAAAGATATCCAGATCCTAATCTCTGAAACCTGTGAATATCTCCTTATACAGGAAAAAAAAAAAAAGACTTTGTGGATATGCTTTGTTTAAGGATCTTGAGATGGGTAGATTATCCTGGATTTTCTGGGAAGGCCCTAAATTCAAGCATCATTTTAAGAGGAAGGCTAAGGAAAATTTCACTCCAGGAAAGGGAAAGGCAGAAACAGAAGTGATGCAGACACCAACCAAGGAATGCAGGCAGATACCAGAAACTGGAAGAGCAAGACTGGACTCCCCTCTAGAGGCTCCTGGGAGCACAGCCCTGCTGACCTGTTCATTTCAATCCAGTGGTATTTATTCAAACTTATGGCCCTCATAAAGAACCTGGTAAAAGGAGAAATTTCTATTGTTTAAAACACCAAATTTGTGCTAATGTATTATGGCAGCCATTGGATACTGATTTGGGCTTCTCATAATGTGTGATTAATTTATCTATTTATTTGGTTATGTTCTCCCATATAGTCTACAAGCACTACAATAGAACACATCTGTCTCTAATATTCATGTTTATATGCTCTGTAATCTCTTGTTAGTAAGATTTCATTAAGTACATTGTGCACCAACGGATTAATCTCTTTCAATAAAATGTTACTCTTTAAACAACTGGTCAGAGTGTTTCGATTTAGTCCTTTCTCCAAAAGGTAAGATATCATGTATACCAACCAATGAAGCCAAGCAGGCAATATTTCTTCCTCTCTCACCTCCTCCTAATGCCATTGATTACTCATGCTTTAATCCCAATGTGTGCATCTTTCTCTAACAGCACCACACCCCTACCTGCGTCCCCCTCCCATGGTATTTTTAAGTCCTCAATATTCACTTTACTCTTTCCCACTACAAAACTTTGGACCATGCTTATTTATTTATTTGTTTGTTTATTTATTTATTTATTCATCTATCTCTCTCTGTCATCTCCATTTTCCTTTGTTACTGTTAGTCTCCTTGAGCAGACCATGTCTCCTGAGAGGGCATGAGGGGAGAAATTATATGTTTAAAAATCATGAATATAACCACAGAATTTAGCAGTGTCCGGTACCATGATAGATTTCATCCAAAATTATTCAGTGATGACTTCAGTAAAAATGTGGTTTTATTTTTAGAAGTCATTTGATTTTTTATGATGATTTCAAATGCTTTAAAGCAATTATGCGATTATGACCTTTAATACTCCTGTCACAAAGACAGGACAGATAACCTAATTCTTTCCATTTTACAAGATGAAACATTGGACTCCCAGAAGGTTTCAATGACTTAGCCACAACCAGATGCATGGTAAGTTTTTAAAAAATGTAAAGGTATTATGTGCAAACCTATGAGATAATTTGTACATTACATATAAACTAATCCATAACGTGTCCTCAGTACAGTGCATCCAGAAAGTGGTGCTAAGTCTTGTAAGCACATTAATTTATTTAATCTAGAAAAAATCTTACGTTGGAAGTACTGTTGTATTCCCAACTTAAGGATGAAGTAATTGATCTTTGATTGGGTAGCTGTCTCAAAACACATGGCTATTTATTATACAGGAGAACCAAGACTTAAACTTAGGCCTGCGCTAGTCCACAGCCCCAAATTCTTAAACTCACCTGGACCTTTAAATAATATGTGTAAAAGTAGTTTAACAAAAATCCATTGATACCTTCAAAACTCCTTAAGATATCATCTCACCCCACTTAGAATGTCTATTATCAAGAATACAAGCAACAATAGGTGTTGGCGAGGATGTGGGG
>JAJEJO010001647.1:229674-276669 GCA_020662805.1 Glaucomys volans | reverse complement strand
GGGGAGGCAGGAGAAGAATGGAGAAGGGATGGATTGTATAGAGGAAAATGAGGGGTGGGGAGGGAAAGATAATAGAATGAGACAAACATCTTTACCCTATGTATACTTATGAATAGGCAAATTATATGATTCTATTTTGTGTACAACCAGAAAAATGATAGTTATACTCCATTTGTGTACAATGAACTAAAATTTAAAAAAATCCATTGATTAAACAAAAGAAGTAAAACACTACAGATAAGTGATGTCTCTTAAGTCTCCTATCATATTCCCTTCTTTCACTGGTAGAGATTATTAGAATTTATTTGATCATTTCTGTTCAAGTTTATATTTTATTACATATGTATGTATTACTAAATAATATGAGTCACTGTTAACATGTTATATAAATGCTATCTTTCTATGACTTTCTTTATTTATTTGAAGTATGAATTCTTCCAAATATCTGTGGCTGTCCTTCACTTGCACAGAAAGTAATTTCTCTGAAAAGTGAGGTTTCCACCAAGAAAGCCAATTAATCTTTTGTAGGGAAAGTATTCCTCTGCTGTCCTAAATGATGATTGGGGAAAAATGGACAAAGAAAGAATAGTTTTCATACCTCTCCACCTTTGCCTGCCTAATTATCCCACAATTATTTTTCACTTAATTTGCTAAAAATAAAAAAAGTAATTTCTCTTTTCTTGTCAAATCAGACACAATGAGAGTTTGGCCAATGAGAAGGTACCCTTAAAAGGAGATCTTTGGAAAATACCCCAGTAACCCAGATGCTTAAGAAGTTTCCTCTGATGGAGCCCTAGAACCCTCCTGAGAACAGCGAACTATTTCTGCCATATCTCCTTAATTCCACAGAGGGCTAACTTAAACTTCAATGGGTTTTGGGATAAAGTATTTTTCAGAATACTTGGAAACCAAATCTTTGAGGGAATCAAGCTTCTTTGTCAGTTAATTGGTTAGTGGAAAGAAACAAGTTAGATGAGAAATAACACACTGTATTTTTGAACAACTAATGGGATTTTTGATACAAAGAAGACACATTTGTAGAATTCATGGAATACTCCTTGAGCATTGTCCTGTTTAACTTGGAGAGAGCTTGCTTTCAGGAAAAGAAAATGTAACAGATGGTTGTTTTCCATGACAAATGTATAAAATATTTCATCTTAAATTCTCCTTTGCTAGCCGGTTATTTTGAATCTGAGCTCTGGCTTGGTATCATTAATTCAAAAGGCTTGTAATAGCGTGCTGTGGAATGCCCATTAGCCATAATACTTTCCCTAATTGTGACTATTAGGTAATGCCATTTCCTTTATGGTTCTTCTATATTCTGGAAAACTATCCTGGCCGTATAAGCAAGGACAAAGTCTATTTTATTGAATGTTTATTGCATGTCACTCTGTCAGTTACTTAGACTATGGAGTCACTCTGTAATTTAGAATTGATCTCCATATAGTTGCATACTTGCAAAAACATTTTAAAAAGCTAGAACAAAAAATAAGAATACTTTCTGTATAAACCACAGTGTAATAAAACATGTTTTGGTACTTCTTCAAGTAAATTATTCCTTTCCTTTATATAATAATATTAAGTTGAAGTTGAAGATTGACCCAAAGGGAAAACAAATGAAGAAGAAAAAGGGAAATTTCTGTCCATTTTCAGTAAATTGATAACAGTAAAAGAAAAGTGCATTGTGGATTGCCTTCTAAAGAAATTTGCAACAACTGAATGAAAAGACTTTTTAAGAAGTCCCGGACAGACTGGCTATGGGAATGAACACAAGACAAGTCATCCTGGAAAAGTCAAATGGACCTTGCTAAATATCCCCAAATCAAATATGAGAGGGGTTGGTTACAGGCAACTGCAGGTGGAAATGTGTCCTGACATTGGGCACCAGTGTTTGCTCTTGTCTGGGATGTTTTCATACTTAATTCCCTACCTCCTTCCTCCCTACCCCACCCTCTCCCCCTTCTACTCCTTACAGTCAAAAAAGATTCATAATGGAATGTTGACTTGGTGATCTCATTCCAAGGCCCTGTCTATTTAGACACAATAATTTGAAAAGGAAATAAAACTGGTCAAACTGGGAAAGGAAAACTAATAAAGACTTTTCACTCTGTCACTTAAAAGGAATAAACTGAATTAAATCTCTGTTTCATTCCCAAACTGGTTTGTGTATGAATGCCAAGGCTGGGTAGGACACAAACCCAAAAAATTGGAATACTGTTCATGAGATACTCAACAGGTAGCTAAAAGACCCTAATACTGGGGTCCTACTTTCATGGCTGATTTAAAGTCATTCTGGGGTAGAACATAGTAACTGTCTGGCTAACATTAAAGACCAGCAATGACATTAGAAAATGACAAACAACTTATTGAATTTCAACTGTCAGGCTAGTAAAAAAATAATAATAATAATAATAGGAAAAGAGCAGAATGAAATTCAAAAAAAAATTCAGATTGGAATATAGTTAAAATTTTGAATTCACATTCCCAATATTAGTGAAAGGAAGTGAAAGAGATGGATTAGCCATAGAAAATCAAAGTTATAGATTATTCCATTAGGAAACTAGACTTGCCTCTTTGATACTTAAGGAACCAACTAACCAAAGTTTGGGGAAAGATAACTTCTAAGAAAGAACATATTTTTAATAAAATTTAATTTTATAGTATTTCTTTGGGGGTTAAAAAAATATTTTTCAACAACCACTTCATGTTAGGCTTGGTTCTGGAAAATTTATGCATATAATCCCACTAAATTATTTCAACACTCCAATGAGCTCCTGCAAAGAGAAGTAAAAGTCCTTAGCACTATTCCCTTTTGGTTGTGTGTGTGTGTGTTTTAAAAACTCCAGATGATTTCCATCAACACTGGAAAAGATTAACCTTGAAGATAAAATGTAGAAGCAATCAGATGGCTCTCCTATCTACGCTAGACAGAGAAGAACTTGAGCTGAACCCTGACAACCTCCCTAGTGACTGAAATACTGGTCATCTTGAAGGTACAAGGATCCTCCACACTAGTAATAAGGTAGAGGTTCTTTCAGTGGAAAAATTTCATCAGTTTAGCAGAATGGCTGTTCTTAAACAGGATCCAAAGGGACTTGATTTGGAAGTGAACTAAGAACAAATTACATAATTCTGCCTCTCAAAATATTTGCCCTTTGATCTCCAAAATTTGATAAAAGATTGTTCTATTTGACTAAAATATATTTAATAACTATTGACTGTATGAGGCAGTGGAATCTATAATGATAATCGAAGTGTGGGCATTTTTTTCAATTATGTAATTATCCAACAATCACCTATAGTTATGAGAAAAGGAGTAGGTAGGGTTGGAGGCTCCCTGAGTGAAGAACCACTGGATCCCCCTGACCACTGAAGATATGGTTTAAACCATCTTCAAAAAAGAAGCTTTTAACTGCCAGTAAATTCAGTAATAATTTCAATATTTACTAGAAAAGGAAATTGGCACTCAGAACAGTGAAGTGACTTGCCCATTTGCTCAGCTTGCAATTATGAAGATCTTCTTTACTGTATCCAGTGGTTTCTCCTGTGCTCTTTGGGGTCTTATTGTGCCAAACTACTACTCAATTTTTTTTTGAACCATAACCAGTTCATTAAAACCATAGGTTAATTTCTGTATTTACTCTTACCCTTAATGGTTTGACTAGTTGTTTCGGTGACTAGCCTATTCAACTCAAATTGACAATCTTCCAAGCCTCAGGTAGATCCAGCTATTACAACTTATCTCCTTATGACATTAGGGATGATGTCAGTGTGCAAAGTTGTTTGTCAAAGGATAGCGTGAACTGACAGTCTGCTTGTTTGGGAAAACTTGAACACCTATGTCCAATGTCAGTATTTTGGCAGCATGGTCATGAAAAGTTATAGCACAAATTCAACCACATATATCACCACATCTGGAGTTCTCTGTTGAGGGAGGGCATATTGTATTGCTGTGCCTATGTGAGATTAAGAAAGTCATTTTAACAATAATAGACCACAGGCATTGGGAAATATTTATTCATAACGTTAAGCAATTCTTACCTTGGATTTTGGCCTGAGTGCTGCATTTTCATTAAGGTATATCTGATTTATATGACTTGGATATTTTGTTATCATCAAGAGAGCAACATGTCCTGCATGTTGTGTTGGAACCACCACCAATGCTCTATATGAGTTCATCTGTCTAAGTATGGAGTGATATATGTTTGCAGAGTAAGAATTCTGAGAGATCTGGAGGAAAAAAAAATCTGGAATTCTACTGAGACTTTACTTAGTGCCCTTGAAACTTTTCCCTGACTCATGGTTTTGGAATACAATCAAGGCAACCTTGTTTAAGAAGTTGATGCCTAATGAAAGAATGGGGCAGTAATCGTTTATCTTGGATAATTATCTTGACAATCAGCAGCCTTTGATATCATTGGACCTAAAGTCTAACTAAGGTGACTATGATGTTTGAAAGAGATGGATAGATTTCATTACAGTGGTTCTTTTCAAGTTTATTGGAAGAGAGCTAGAATGAAGTGTTGGAAGACTGCTTATCTGAAAGATCAGTTTATGCCTCTCCTAATCACCACAAGCATGCAACTATTAGGAAAGAGAATAAATGAGGACATTGGATGGCAATCTTATCATTATCTCAGTAAGTAGCAACAATAAAACTGACATTGCCACTTATGACTCCCCACTTTGCATTCTTCCTTCACCTAATAAATGGTTTCCCTCCAAATCCATTATATAAATGCATCACTCACCATTAGATCACTGGAAATTTCACCTTTTCCATAAAGACTAAGTAAAAGGGTGTTGCTGTGACCAGGTAATCTCCTTGGCTAAAGAATAAGAGGGAACAAAGTCATTTTGATTTTCCTTATAATGCATTCCTAAAAAATAATTTTAAAATATTGATAAAATACACAGATGGTGTGACTCTACTTTGTGTACAACCCGAGAAACAATAACTGTACTCCATTTGTGCTTAATGAATCAATAAGCAAAAAAATTAAAAAATTGATAAAATAAATCTTAATTGAAGTTAATTAAATGTTTTTAAATATTTAAAAGCATATTGAAATAAAGTATTATAAATATTGAAAAAAAATTTAAAGTCTTAATAAGCAGGGTGATTTCCTTCTTTGAAACACAAGGTTTGCCAAATTTTCTTGCACTAAGGTAAATAGAGTTCTCACAAACATCTATAAAGCTAAATAAAATGGCAATGTGATTTAAGTTCACACTGTCCTTTTAAGGCTCTTTTAAGACATTTGTATTTATAGATCAATTAAATTCTCATGTTTGTCACAGATCAGCTGTTCAAGTCACAGTCATCATACCACTGTGGTATAATGATCTAACACTTGGCTTCTTGTGCCATATTGCCTGGATTTGAAATCTGTTTCTTCACTTTACAGGCAAGTGCCCTCAAGCAATAAGGTGACATCTATCTGTCCTCATCTGTGAAATGAGCATCGCATGTGTCTGCCTCAATGGATAATTATCAATTGGATTGAGATATTATTTATATTATATATAATGTTATATGTCATATTACATATAATATCCATATATTTTATATTATATATGTATTAATATTTATTATTGTATCAATGAATGTGAAGGGCTTATAATAGTGCCTGGTACTGAATAAACAAAAGAGTTTTCCCTTGGGCCTAGCCCACCTCTATTCACATCACATCAGTAGCTTTCCCTTCTCTATCTTGTTCCTAGGTTCCCTCTTTTGATTTGCCCATGCCAACACCTCAGCCTGACTCATAGTATCATAGAAACTCCTTAAAGTCAGAGACCATGTCCTGCATACCTTTGAACTTCCCCCATGGTCTGGCACTGCATTCAGTATTAAGTGGGTTGGAGACAAGTGGTTTTCAAAACATATTTCCCTATTTGTCCCCTACAGAAAAATTGTCAGTCAGGCACACATCCCTCTCTGCAGTCTTGGTGAGATGACCTAGTGCCACTCTTGAAATTTATTAAAAGAGATATTATAAGCAGCATGACTATAATTGTCATTAAATTTTAAAGGGTGTGGTCTGCAATATATTCATTACTTTGCACTCTGTGAATTATTGGACAAAAGGAGAAAGATCAAAAACAAGTGTGAAGTTGGATGCCAGCTACCAGACCCTGATATTCAGATTGTGGACTATCGTGGTCAAAGTATTCTTTCTGAAAGAATAACTGTTATTAAAAAGAGATAGGATGGAGGGGAATCCAATTAAAATTCCAAGGATTCAGCCTACTGAACGCTTTCTACCTGAATACCTGCGTGATTTCTGAGACAATAAACGAAACTAATTATTACTAAAATA
This sequence comes from Glaucomys volans, assembly GCA_020662805.1. Lineage (NCBI taxonomy): Eukaryota > Metazoa > Chordata > Mammalia > Rodentia > Sciuridae > Glaucomys > Glaucomys volans. The sequence continues at coordinate 270,346 of JAJEJO010001647.1, read as the reverse complement.
CGTGGGGCACTTCAATCAATGCAGAAAAAGAACGAATGCTCAGCAAAAATCAAATAATTTTCCCTCTCTAGTTCTCGTTTTGTTTTTCCATCCATATGGGAAGAGAACTAGACCTCCATGTGACAGACAGGGTGTTCCTTCCAACTTTTAGATTCTGTGATTCTAACTTTGTTCAGGCCACTAGAAGCAGAGTACACAGTATACCTTCCAACCACTTGTGCTGACACAGACTATGGACAAATAAAAATAAGTAGGACCAAAGAAAGCAAAACTGAGTCTCACAGGAGAGCCCTGAGTCATCATTTAGTATAATACAATAAATGACCTGAATCACAAAAACAAAAGATGAACCCCCTTACCGGTCAACCTTACCCCTCCAAGTTTCAGTCAGGGATTGACAGACAAACATGGGAAGCACAATTTGTATACTTGTTAAATATGCATTTTGGAAAGATTCTCTCTATATGAATGTTTTATAAATTCAATGATACTTAAAATGTGTTAGAAAAAGTTTGGTATTATAAGAAATTCTGTGATGATTGTTTTCCCAAGTAAAAAATTGAGAGCTCATGTATATGACTGATATATTCACTTTTTTCTTTATGCAAAGTCCACCCTTAGCAGAAAAAGAGGTGCCATAATGCTAGGGTTTCTCATCAGGTTTGTTCTTGCCTTTGTTTTGTGAAGATTAAGCAAGTTAATATATGTAAAGCCCTTCAAACACAGTCCAACAGCTGTAAGCATTCAAGAAATGTCAGCTTCTGTCGCTCATGTTGGGTTTCTTTCTTTACGGGAGTATATTCATAAATTCCCAAATATTCCTTAGTGAGGAGGGTTGGAGAAAACTCTTCTTTTTTCATAGAAAAGACTTCTTTTCTATGAACCTCTCCTTACTACCAGATTCTCCCTGAGGCAAATAAAAACTCTAACTGGAAAAACAGGATTCAACTAAATTCTTTAGAGGATTTCACAATCTGATTCAGCCCGAGTAATGCATAATTCATCACACTGAGTTCCTATTTTGGCAAAGACAGAAAGCCAGCTATAGGCCTTGGTGATATTAGTGATATTAACTTCAATAGTAAAATCACCTTTGTATTTAGGGTTTTGTTTTTTCAGATAGGGTCTCACCAAATTGCCTGGGTTGTCCTTGAACTTGTACTCATATTGGCTCATTATACTGAATTGCTGGGATTACAAAGCAAAGGTCACTACATCCAGCTTGTATTTATCCTTTTATTGTCAAGTCTAATTACTTAATTTAAATAAGTTAATTTGCCTTGGCTATCACCTATGGAAATTAAGAGTTCCATTTAGGTTTTTGTTTTAAACTGACAGGTCCTTTTAAATTTCAAATATTTTACAACCTAAAAACAGATGTGTATTAATACTACTAGTTCTGACACAAAGTGTAAAGTAGGCAGTGTAGCATGGCATTAAAGCATGGGTTTGGGAATCCAGCATAACTAAGCCCTTTCCTTAGTTGTGAGTCCTCAGGATCATTACTATCTTCTTCCAGCTTCAGTTTCCTTATTTCTAGTGAAGGGCCAAAAGAGTTCAGAGTTCTTGGAGTTATTGAAGAGAATTAAATTATTTAAAATAAATGGTCAAGGACCTTGTACATGGTTAAGTTCTCAATATGTGTAATCCTACAAGAATTGCTGAAGTGAGCAAATTTCAGAGGCTATTAGCATATCTTTGCACAGGGAATTATTAACCTCAGCAAGTATTCCTTTACTAAAAGAATCAATGGAAATACAAAACATATAGTCTCCTTAAGTAGATATTTACTTGGACATTTTACATTAACATTCACTTAAATTTAAGTACACACACACACACACACTATATATATACATATATATAACATTTATATGTGCATTTGTATATACAGTGCATATATTATTGGTCTATAACTTCCTTTGCATAAATTTAAGGATACAGTATCTGTGTGTCTTCTAATCTTGGGATTATATCAGTATGTTCTCATTGAAAAATCAAATGTTTTGTGATCTAACATTTTCATACAACTTTTACAACATCCATCATTGTGTGTGTATTCTTGATCCAGTATCTGCCTGAAGGCCTTAGTGCTTTATGTTTAAATCTGGACTACCTATCAAAACTTCAGAGAAAGCCAGGAGTGGTGGTGCATGCATGTAATCCCAGCAACTAGGGAGGTTGAGGCAGGAGGTCAAGTTCAAGGCCAGTTTCAGCAATTTAGCAAGGCCCTAAACAACTTAGAAATAAAAAGGGCTAGGCATGTGGCTCAGTGGTTAAGTGGCCCTGGGTTCAATCCCTAGTACCAAAAACAAACAAACAAAAAGAACCTTAGATAGAGCATCCCCTTACCATAACAATTTCCAACCCATCAAATACATTAATCATGTTGCAAGGTCACTTGGGCTCTGTGGGTGCTTACTTGAATAATACTAAAATTTCTCTTGCTAAAAGTGTGGGAAAATTACCAAGAGTAGGAAAGCATCCAGTTACTTCCATATCGGTAAATATGGGCACTTGAATTTACTGGGCATATAGGGTAGAGTAACCTACTGATTTGGGGAAATAATAATGTTTCATCCTTTGTAATAAAGATGCTGTTCCCATCTTACCTTCAAAGCACAGGTGTTTTGAGTTGTTTTTGCCAGTATAGTAATGGAAATCATGAATATTCTCCTTTTAAAATAAGGTTTGCCCTGCCTTCTCTCACCTTTCTTTCACTCCACTCCTTTCATAACCAAATACATTTATGGCAGGGTTAACTCGGGCTTGGAGTACAGCACGTGTTCTCCAATAGATCAAACTTAACTGGACCATATTGAACACATGACCCCAACTTCATTAAGAGCTTACACTTACTAATGGAACCAATTGGATTATACTTAATTAACATTAATTGGATTATTGAATAAATTAATTAACCCTAACATGGTTTTAATTCCCCTATGGTCTCAGGAAAAACCCTAGCTCACAGTGAAGCTACTTCATCCACACTCCTCCCTCTATAGGGTGACCGAACAAGACCACCTAGCTCTTCAGAGCTCTGTTTTGTTTCTTTCTTATATTTTTTTCAGTCCACTAATCACTCAAGGTAAAGTGGTTACAATTCCCTTTTATTTTTTCACAGACTGCATTTTGATTCATTGTACACAAATGGGGTACATATTTTTGTTTCTATTATTGTGTACGATATATATTCATACCATTCATGTAATCATACATGTACATAGGGTAATGATGTCTGTCTCACTCCACCATCATTCATACCCCTGCCCCCTCATTTCCCTGTACATAAAGTTCCTCCATTCTTCTCTCACCCCCACCCCCACCCCCATTATGTATCATCATCCACTTATCAGGGAAAACATTCAGCCTTTGTTTTGTGGGATTGGCATATTTCACTTAGCTTGATATTCTCCAATTCCATCCATTTATCTGCAAATGCCATAATATTCTTCTTCTTTATGACTGAATAATATTCCATTGTGTATATATACCCCCAGTTTCTTTATCCATTCGTCTGTTGAAGGACATCTAGTTTGGTTCCACAATCTAGCTATTGTGAACTGAGCTGCTATAAACACTATGTGGCTGAGTTACTGTATTGTGCTGATTTTAAGTCCTTTGGTTATAAACTGAGGAGTGGGATAACTGGGTCAAAAGGTATGTCCATTCCAAGTCTTCTGAGACTTTGTTTCTGATGGGTGTTTTTTCACATTGCGTGATGGTTCTTTTATATTTAAATCCATTGCTTCTTCCCCCCTCCCCCATTTCTCTAGTCATTCATAAATATGCTAAATATTTTTGGTATGGCATCTCATTTCTGGGTTTTCTGTGAAATTGACTGTCTCCACATCATTTTCTTTCTTTCTTCATCTTTTTAAAAATGTACCATCTGTTTTTCCCTTTAAACTTTATTTTCTACTTGTTTCTTAACTTTCACTTAAAGCAGAATTTCACTATTAGAGAATTAAGACAAAGAACAGGAAGGTATACACTCACCTAACTCATTAGGAAAGAGAAACAGAATTTAATGCAGCTTGGAGCCTGTTTTAGGGAGATTCTAATTGCTACTCAGTGATCTATAGATGAACTTCAGCAATTTCAGGCCAACAGACAGTAGTTATATTAAATAATAACAATAATGTAAATTTATAGTAATATAATTTTATAAAACAATTTAAATAATATAAATATTGGTACAAATAATGCATTAGAGTTTATAATTGGATATTTAAAACAAAATATACAATGAATAAATGTTATACCTATTAATATCAATTTATATGATATAATTGAAGACACTACTATGATAAACAGTATAATAGCCTTATGCTATTTGCATTATTAAATATTATTTTAATATTATTAAGTCATTCATAGGATTCATTAATTATAGGAGCTTCAGGAGCTTCATTGTGCTACTTCACAAATCTAAATCAGGAATTAGCAGATATCCCTTATATTCATTTATTTATTCATTCAATTAATAGATATTGAATTGACTGGTGTGCCTCTTAGGTTCTTTGTCAAGAACTGAGGATACAGCTTAAAACAGGGGAGCAGGGCCCCCTACCCTGATGCAACTTGCATTCTTGGGTGATGCAAGCAACGTTAGAGTAATATTCTACATCTTCCACCACCAAGTGCTTCCCTCCTCTGGAGAGGTGGGGTTGTGGCTTATTGGATTGGTGTCAACATGCCTATTCAAACCCTTTCATTTTCCACTGTTAGGATGATCCCTCTGACAGGTAGCAGTCCGAATGCAGCATTAAATATTAGGAAGCTCGTTGTGGCCACACATCTAAGCCATTTCTTCCAGTCTAGTATTCAGTAATAAAACTTCAATTTTGACCTCCAGGATCATCTTTAGATTTTTGGTTGTATCACCCAAGTGTGTCCAAACTCAGATGGTAAACACAGTTGCTTTTCAATGGATTTCCTCCAGTCAAACACTGAGCTAGAGAAAAAGAAGGGACTGATTCCAGATAAGGTAGCACTACCTGCCGGGTTTCTGGTTCTCCTCTTTTAAGCATACAAGCAGACTGCACTTCCTTTCCTCATAAAATTAGGCCATGTGCCTTTGCACCAGCCAATGAGCAGAGACTCTGTGTGACTCCTTATGGATGCATTCAGAAGCCACTGTTTCGTGCAATTCTCCAGTGTGTCTGCTGTATTCTGCAGGGATTTCATTGAGGCATGAAGTGAAACAGGGCATCCTTTGAGCATGGAGCCTCCATCAGCTCAGAATCCTGAATGACTACAGTGAAGAGAATTGTCCTGCTGAGTTGCTCTGGACTTGAAGTGGAAATAAGGAATAGAATTTTATTGTTTTAAGCCATGGAGACTTTGGGGTTTTCAGACATGGATGCAGATGATGAGATTAAGATTCAACTTTCTGAGGAAGTTCAGTGACAATGAGGCTAAGGCTAGGGATAAGAAAGAGCCACACCAACGCAGAGCAGAAAGATAATTTTAAACATAAACTGAAGAAACAACTGGCACAAAGGACCTGAGTAAGTAAAGAGCATGGATTATTCAAGGAATTGATGGAATTCTAGCTTGAATAGGATCTGAAAGAAAAAGACAGTGGTCCAGATAGTGTCCAGCCCACTTAATCTAGAGAACAAAAACCCCAGACAGTTGACACGTGACTGTTATTGACCCAGAACATTACCAGTCCTGATTTTCCTGCTCACTGATAAGGTGTAAATGGGAATGTTTAGGAGAAATTAGAGAAATGCGACTTGGGGATATAATTTTCTTAATAGAAAGGCATCATCATTTGAGCCATGATAGATGAGCTATCCTGGTAAGCCGAGATGCAAAATGATCAAATACAAACTGATCAGATACAAAGCAGAATCAGCTTTGTCCAGTCTGAAGTATACGCCATTTAGGGGGAGCCATTTCAGGGCTCTGAAAGAAGAGACCTCAGAAGTTTAAACTTCATCAACTCCACCATCAACATACCTGTGTGTGTGTGTGTGTGTGTGTGTGTGTGTGTGTGTGTGTTTCATTTTAAACCTGTTGTATCTTAGTGCCTATGTTAGTATTTCTGAAGTTTTTGAAAATTCAAGTTTCTTTTGAGGTACATAAAAGTCTCATGATCCCCCACCACCCATCAATTCAGACATCTTGGAGGGATATATTCAGAAGCAGACCCTAATCTTCTTTTGCAGAACTATCATTTTCACACATGTCCCTTAGCCAAACCACATGGCTTTCTGTGTATCTTTAACTCATGCTAAGTATTTTCTTAAACTATTCATCTCTAACTCCTGCATTTTTGCTGATTGCCCAAACTGTGGTCATTCTTTGAATTTCAGTTTGCACATCTTTCATCAGGTTAATACTAAGTTTCAGAACTATTTATTCAATTAGGCAAGCCCTTTTGTATTCTTCTCAATATTACATTACAGCACGGAATAAGGTGCATTGTTATTTGTGAACGCATCTCTCTCTACATTGAACTTTAAACTTCTGCATGGAAAGTAGTATTTGTTGGTAGTTCAACAAACATTTGCAGATGAAAGGCTTCAAGGAAAGGAAGGAAGGAAGTAGAACCAAAAAGGAGTTAGAAGATAGCCACTCAGTTGAGAAGTATTTGTATTTCATGAAACTCCCGTATCAACACTTGGCTTTCAAGTCCATGTAATTTTTTTTTTTCCTATTTCAAAAGTGATGCATGTTAAGTGAGGAATTTTAGTGTAGATAATTTAAAGAAAAACATCACCTGCAATCTTCTTAATAATGCTCATAAGTAGTGTTTTCCTTCGACCTTCATATTTCCTATGTACTTTGAAAATTCCTTTTTGTATAAAATGTGAAAATGAATTTTTGTCATTTTGGAGAAATTGTGTTCATTTAGAAAATGAATTGAAAAATATATCCAACATCCTCAGATGATTTGACTTTAAATGGTGACTGTAATTTGTGGTGGGTAAATACATAAAAATGATGAACATATGCTATATTCACTCCAAATTTCCATGAATTTAGCTAATTTAAGTAGAAAATGAACTTACAATGTATTATACTAGTTTCAGCCATTGTTTTATAATTGACTATCAAATGAAAGCACTGTACATTATGTTTTATAGAGGAATGGAAGACAAAATAGCAAAATAGGCTGAAAATTTACTTTAGAGAAAAGACAATTTTTATATTTTAAAGTTAATTTTTAAAGTAATATATGCTCGTGATTAAAATTCTAACAGAAAAACAAAAATGGATTCTATTACCCAAGATAAGACTAATAAAAACAGCTTCTTGGCATCCTTGTAGAGTTTTCTATTCATTTATAAGCTTTACAATCAAACAATTCCATGCTATTAAAAATTGTTCTGCAACTTTTTCTTTTCAGATAACAGAAAATTTTAACTTTATAATAGAGAATTTTCTAAGTGGATGGACTCACAGACAGACAGATGATAGGTACACATCTCAGTCTTCTTCTTTTATCTCCATATTCTGTGGGAGGACTGGGTCAAGACAATTTATGTCGTCCTACTGACTGAAATATAGGTATATTAATCAGGGTTCTCCAAAGAGACAGAACCAAGAGAATACACACACACACACACATCCCACATACACACACAGATAGGAGAGGAGATTTCCTAGGGGAATTATGTCAGTACAGAGGCTCAGAAGTTCCACCATATGCAGGAGAGGAAGGGTGTCCAGATCCAGTTCTTCACCATTCAGTCAAATAATCCACCAATCTCCAGCAGCACCCTCAGGGAACCATCAGAAGTGATGCTTTACCAGATATCCAAATATTCCTTTGTCTGGTCAAACTGACACCTAAAATTTACCATCACTCCAGGGCTTTTATATTTTAACAGTACAGATTTTTTCTTTGATTGTAATTTGCTTTAAATCCAAACTGAAAATATTTTTTCTTTCAAAAGTAATTTTATTTTATTAGTCTTTCTTATAATAGGTAAGTTGGGTCTTAAACCAATTTTTATGACATCCTCCATTTTTTTTTGTTTCCTACCCATTGCTATGTGTTGTTTTATTCATTTTGTTTTCTTTCTTTACAGTTTTCTTAGTGATTATATTTTAATTTGATTTTGAATAATATTGAAAGCACTTAGTTCTTAACTTTTTTTTTCAACTTCAGGCAGTATTCAGTTTGGTAATATTGGCAGCTATAGAATACATGATTTCCTCCATCAGCATTTTCTTTCACTTCTTCTTCCTTCCAACGTCAGATAATTGCTTCTTCTATTTAAATTTACATTGTCAAAGTTTTAACATTTACTTTCAGTTTGCCATCCTAATCCCACTGATGTTCAGGAGAAGGCTCATATTTAAATTGACTTTATGTTCCTTGACAATTCTTTCAAGGCAAATCTGCTTTTTTTTCCCCTGAGTTCTTTGATTCATCTCTTGGGAGGCTGAATTATATCATTAAGGAAGTTTTTCATATGATTTTTGTTAGCTTAGTCCAAGACCTATTCGTGAGTACTATATTTCACGATTACTCATTTGAGCTTCTCTTTTAAAAGAGCATCTTTACTAGGTTGTGAATTCTCACCTCTCACTTGTCTCAGGATTCTGCTCTGGCAATGAATAAGCTCTGAGAACAGAACACCCTTAAGGGTAAATTGCTTTATTCTGTCTCTGACTATAGAATTTGTCTCCCACTCCTACCAACAGGATTTTTTCGTTTTTGTCTTTATTTGTGAAAATTTTCTTCTGCTTCATCTTTGGATATATTTCCATTTCTATATGTTGTACCCCAGATGTATTAATTATATGATTATTTGATCTCCTTTATCTTCCACATCGATCAACTCTCAAATTATATATTCCTTTTTTGGAATACTTAAGCCTAAATATCATGTCAATGACATTATTTGCAATTTAAAATATTTTGAGTAATATCTATTCTATTTTTATTGTTGACTTTAATATATTTTCTAATTATGTAAGTGTTATTTTTTTAAACTTCATTCTTAAGCTTTTCCAGTTTCCTAACATTGCTTTATACCTTTAATCCCTCATATCTCATTAATTTTTTCAAAGTATTCACACCTCTCTCTAATTATCTGAGGATCTATATATAGAAGTATTGGGCTAAATTTTTCTCCGTGTTGTACTAAAGTGCACTTTCATCCGCCCTTCGTTATAAAGTCTGTCTGTTTCACCCTCTTATTTGTGTAGCATCCATGCCAAGTGTCCTGTTGGGGCTCTCTTTTGCTTATTGTCCATCTTTGAACATTAGCAGCTCTAAGCTAGCCTACTTTTCCCTAAAAAACAATATGAGGAAGGACCAGGTGTGACCCGCATCAACTGATTTGTCATCTCTGAACTCTTTTTCACCAAAACTGTTTTAGGTCCTGGGGACAATACTCTGTAGCAGATTAACCAGGCAGTTCTATGTGACTTGCAGAGAAGCATCTTATCACCAAGATCCTTTATTGTGTGATTAGTTTTTCTCCTTGGCTAGCAGTACATGCTCAATAGTCATGTTCTTTGCTTTTCTCATGACCATCCACACCTTCATTCCCTCTAGTCCCAACTTAAAAAAATTCAGGGGATGGATTCATAAGGATACTTACTTCAAAATAATGTATATTCCGCTTAAGGCCCCAGAGATACATACTGGTTTTCATTGTCTTCCCTCCATTTGACCCAAGTTACATTATGTTGGATGCAGAGTTATGATTCATAGATTGTGTGTTGAGGTTTTAATCATCTCCAAGTTTCAATGAAAGTAAGATTTTGCATTTCCAAATTTAAGTTTTTGTGTTTCTTAGGTTTCTGGCAAGGGGAAGAAGTAGAGATTAAATAAATATGCCTTTATATCACCACATTTTGTTGGAAATCTTCTTTGCCTTTTAAACTGTGTGACAGCAATCTGTTTTAGGGAATTCATTCTCATACATCAGTCACAAAGTTTTTGCTAAACTTAATTCAAAAAATAAAATAAGAAGAGGGGCTGGGAGTGGATATTGCTCAGTGGTAGAGTGAATGCCTAGTATCTGAAAGATCTGGGTTTGATTCCCAGCACTACATAAATAAATAAAGCACAAATTGCTGATGTTTACTATCTATATTTCTGGTTATGGGGATGTTCTAAATATTTTCAACACTTGAAAATAACTTTTTATGAGAATAAAAGTAATATATTTTAACTGCTGAAAATTTAGAAACATGCTTGCATTGTAAAAAAGGGAATTCAAACTATGTATAATTCTACTACCCTATAACTAGTATATTTAATTTACTATAAGATGGGTATTTGTTCACATTTTAATCTCTCTGAAAAGGGGTTATAGCTTACAATTGGTGGCATGTCAAATTTAATTGACAGCATATTTTATTTTTAGTGACATATGAATAATGGTGCTTCATCAGTATACCATCTAATGTCATCTTAGATTTAATGAAACAGCACTCAATATAATGTCACATTTTTCAGATATATTACTATAGATTGTGCATCCCTAATCCAAAATTGAAAAAATTTTGAATGCCAACATACCACTCAGAAAGTTTTAAATTTTAGAGCATTTCAGATTTGGGATTTTCAAATTAGGGATGCTCATCCAGTAAAGTCTGAAAATATTTCAAAATCCCAAACACTCCCCAAATGGAAATACTTCTAATCCAAGCATTTCAGATAAGGGATACTTAACCTGTATTAAAACCAGAATTGGGATCATATTTATGTAATTTTGTGGCCAAGGCTTAATGAAATGAAATAATGAGATCCTTGTAAAATAAAGAGGCCTCACAATATCATGATTGTTTTATAAAGTGCAATTTTTTAAATGAATCTAACACCTGCATAATTTAAAATTAAATGAAGAAAAGGATTATTTCAAAATCAGCAGGCCATTTAACTTCTCTCAGTCAGTTCTATAAACCTCTAAAATGAACTTCCGGCCAATACCTACCGCCTAGAGAAGGTAGGTATTGGTCATACCTGCCTCACTGCAGCACATATTAAATACTCAAAAAATGTGAGCACCAGCACAGTCATTACTAGTGGCAGTGTTATTAGTGGTGTTCCTTCAGGGAATGGCTCCTTGTGCATTTGCTTCAAAGAACAGATGACAAGCTCCATTCTATTAAATTGATTGATTTGTCCCATGCCAAGGGGAACATATCACAGCTCCTTCCCAGTATCCTCTATGAACCAATTCAGTTTCAGGGTCTTGTCCCTTTTTGTCTGTTTGTTTTTGGTTAACAGATCAATTTTCTCTGTACCGATCATTCCTGTCCATTAACCTCCAACCAAATCTCCATGCACTCCACACTCACACAGGACTTTGCACATTTCTCAGACATCCTTTGTCACCCTGTTTCTGCAACTGTCTTTTAGACCCTTCTTCCCCTGGAATGCTTTTCTTTCCTATTTTCAGAGGTCCAAATCTTCCCTAATCCAAAGAATATTTTAGAATTCAGAAAGAGGTTCTCTCATTTCTATTCTGTTAAACCAGAAAAATGAGAAACAAGTAGAGAATGCATTAGTTCAGAGGGTTGGGCAATGGCATTCACCTGCCACTCTCCTGGTTCCCTCCACTATCCCAGCTCCTGACATTGCTCCTTTCTCCTTACCCGCCAGAGCATTAGTTCTAACATGTCATTTTACTTTCTCCCTCATAGTATTTGTGTATATCTTATTTGCCCTGCAGTGAGAGGTCCTTGACCACAAAAATGTGATTTGTCTCCACAGCATCTGGCACACAGCATACTGAAGAAGGAATTTTTGAATTAAATTGTTCCTGTCGCCTGACTCTTAAGAATATCATCAGGGATACTATCATCAGAGATAGCCTTTGAAGCAGATTATATCATATCATTCATATACACACATATATTTGATATGGTATTATGTGTAATATAGTTTTTTATATATGTACACATATGTATGTATATATGTGTAGAGATATACATGTGTGTATGTGTATATTTATACATAAATATATATACATATGTGTGTGTGTATATATGTATATATACAAAATTTTAATCTCCGTTTTCCAAGGTTTTCAAGACAAAAACCTGCTATCTCATTGAGCTCCTTCCCACCCTGGTCTCATCCTCAGAGGTAAACATTTCAACCCCTCATAGCTAATCCTTCCTGCCACTTGCTCTTGCACATGTGCACAGTGTAGAGTGGTTTTTCCCCAACTTTCCCATGTTATTTAGCGGCAGATGAGCACTGAGCTTTGTACCGCCTTCCCTTCCCTCACACATGCTTTGCCTCCCTCCAAACTCCAACATCACTCACTTTCATCCTCCTCAGTTCTTCTGCCCTCTCATTCCAATCTGAACTGTTATTCCTGAGGTCTGTTGGACAATTGCCAGCCTGGGTTTTTCTTCAGCATCATCTTGGCTATTCCTTTTTGTCCCCTCCTGTGTGGGTTCTTCTGTTTCCTGGATCCCAGATATTTGTATTTGAGGTTTATTTCTTATTTTGGTCCATCACTTCCTTGGTACCTTTTTCAAGGAAATTTTTATCAAAAATAATATTTACTCTTTTGGGAAGTAGCATTTTTAAAACCTTGCATGTTCCAAAAAATAAATAAAAATCTTCTTTCTACTTTTCACATGTGATTGGAAGTTTGTATAGAATTCCAGGTTAGAGATGACAATTTCCCAGAATTTGGAAGGCATCATCTACTTTCAGAGGTCTCAAGGAAGCTCAAGCAAAGGATCTCTAAGATGATGTAGAAAAGGGAATAATTGCTTATCCAAGGGATGCAAGACACAGATCCAAGTAAGGCAACATTGGAAGAGATGGGGAGGGGACAGTGCCAAGTTTAAAGAGAGGCAGAATCTCCAAGTCATCAGTGAACAGGGTAAAACAGAGAAAGACTCCTAAGAAAAAAGGGATTTGGATATGCAGACAATTACGTGGACCCCCCAAAAAATGTACTGGGATAAAAAATAAATAAAATAAACTATGTCTACTTTCAAGTTGGTGCCAGCAACTGGCTGAGGGGGAGCCCCTTCAGGTGCTTACTAAAATCTTGACACCCCAATACCATTTTCTTAGGCAAGGTTAACTCAGCTCTCAACAATTTCTATATATGATCCTGAAACATGAAATGCATTCACACCAGGCAGTTTTCTTACACTGATGATCTTTTCAGTCCAGCATCTAAGTCCAAGAATAAAATGGCTCAAGAGCTCTTTCAAACTATCCTTCTGAAGAGGACCCTTTAGTTCCACAACATTAGGCAGCTGCTATCTCTGAGATGGGATGGTTAGGAACACTGGCCAGAAAAATAACAACCTGTCTACTAAGCAATTGGAATAACTGCTGAGTGTTGAATTCCATGAAGATACAGGATTCCAACTGAATCCACACAACTGCAAACAAGTGTGCAGTTATACTTATGCCTTTATTGATGTTTGGATTGCTGGAAAGAATCTCTTTGGTTAGTGGTATACACAACACAGCTTGATCTTTCATACTTATTGTGGTAGAGCTTCAGGATAATTTAAGTGCTATGCCCATACCATACCACAGTGCTATGCCCCCAAGTATTTCTACTTGGGGGCATTAGATGATATTAAGTCTGAGGCTATCCACTGTTGCTATAAAGTAAATTGTGCTTAGATCTTCTGGCTTTTCCAAAATAGATCTGCTACATATCTGCTCTGAGAAAGAAACACTCATGGTACAAGCAAATCCTTCATTGAAAACTTCTTGCTTGCAAATACTACTTATTTCAGTTTGGATATTTATGATGCTAAAAAAGCTCTGGAGAAAGAAAAGCATCCCAGCATATCCCAAGTAAGGTAAAGGAGATTCTAGGGGAAGGTCATAAAAGGCATATGAATACCCCCGTCCTTTTTTCCTTTTGCTAAAAGTTTGTAAGGTTTTCATATGCGCCTTGATTCATAAAGTGTGGTTCACTTGACGGTAACATCAGATCACCAAGGATCTTGTTAGAAACTTAGACTCTCAGACCCCTGCCCTCCTCATTCAGAATCTTCTGCTTAACAAGATCCCTAGGTGATGCATATAAATATTGAAGCTAGAGAAGCACTGCCTGTAGAATCATTGCAACATGTCAGAAGGCATACAATGCCAATATCTTTCATTACTGGTGAAATGGTGAGTGATCATTTGGTGAAGGTTGTGTCTGCAAGGTTCTTCCACTATATAGGTACAGTAGTCCTCCCTTATCTGTGGTTTTGATTTCTGTGGTTTCAGTTATTGTCAGTTAATCAAAGTCCTGAAATATTAAATGAAAAAATTCTGGAAATAAACACTTGGTAAATTTTAAATTGTGCATCAATCTGAGCAGCGATAAGATCTTGCTCCTTCCCACTCCATCCCACCTGGGATGTGAATCAACCCTTTGTCTAGCTCATTCGTTCTATACACATAACACACTTCTTTCTATTACTGGATCAACTGTCACAGTATTGTAGTGTGCTCAAGTAACCCTTATTTTATTTAATTAAGGCCCCAAAGTACAAGAGTAGTGATGCTGAAAACCAAAATATGCCAAAGAGAAACTGTAAGGTACTTCCCTTAAGTAAAAAGGTGAAACTTCTCAAATTAATAAGGAAAAATAATTGTATGCTGATATTGCTAAAATCTACAGTACAATAATATGAGATAGACTATGTTCACATAATTTTATTACAGTATGTTGTTATAATTATTCTATTTTATTATTAGTTTATTTTCATTGACTTTTTACTGTGCCTGTCAAACTTTATCATAAGGCATGTGTAAGGAAAAAATATAGTCCGTAGGACTAGGGTTGTAGCTCAGTGGTAGAGCACTTGCCTGGCACATGTGAGGCACTGGGTTCAATCCTCAGGACCATATAAAGATAAATAAATAAAATAAAGTGTGTCTGTCTGCAGCTAAAAAATACTTTATAAAAATATAGTCTATAGAGGGTTCAGTACTATCCATGGTTTCAGGCATGCTCTGGGGTCTAGGAAGGTATTCCCTGTGGTAAGAGAGGATTGCTCTACAGCATTCTGTGCTGAGATACTTAAAACTACATAAATTCTTTGCCCACTAACTTTAGAATCCATTAATGATACTTGACCCCAACAATTATTACCATGGTATTTGTCAAAACATTATTTTTATATTTTTAATAGAGCATTTGTAGGACAATTTTAAAATGCACATGTATCCTGAAGTTTCCCCTAATAACATCTTATATTAATGATTCATTAATTATCATTAACGAACTAATATTGATACATGCTGACTAAAATCTGTAGATTATTCATATTTCTTTCCCTCTATCTAATGTCCTTTTCAATTCCAGAATTCCACCCAGAATACTATTTGTTTGTTCTGTCTCTTTTGACTCTGGTTTGTGACACTTCCTCAGTCCTCTATTTCCACCTCTCTTTCCTCTTTCATTAATTTGAATGCAACTTAAAGAGCTATCCCTTTCTACCACTTATTTAATTATTATGATTTACAATCATAATAATTTAATTATATTAAATTATATATGATCTATATAAATTATATATATGTATTAATTATTATAATTTATTTATAAAATTTATAAGGACTCATGGATATTTATTTTATTCTATATGTTGTAGGTCATTACCACCATCATCTATTCTGTTACACAAACTGATTCAGATGCTATTTAGAAATTCTTTGAAATTGGCTCCATGACATGCATATCATTTTTTTTTAGCTCTTTCTTACTTTCTAGCATCATGAAATGTTCTAGGTTCATCCTGTACTTTCCTGATTTCAGCCCTTAAATCAGACATTTCTCTGATATAGAATCTGGATCCTCTAATTTGTAATGATATTTAGAAACCAAGATCTGGGAGCTAGATGTCCTTTTTGCTATGGTGATGTCATTACTTCTAGGTCACCCCAACAGTAGAACTTTAAAGGATCTGTATGTGTACTAAGCCCCCGTGTACAAATGCATCTGTTTCTGTGTATGTTAAAAGCCATGAGCTCATACTGAGACCCTAGATCCCAACCTAACAGCATGAGGTTCTCTTTAGCCTTTTGCTTTTACTTATTTGCAAGTTCCCTAACAAGAAGAAATTAGGATTTCATTATCTATAAGAAATTCCCTTAATTATTAGGTTTTAGAATGCAAATAAAGAAGTTTCAGAAATGCTAATTCATGTTCCTGTGAAAAACAAATCCGCTAACATAAAATGTTTGTGTAAAGTTATTTTTATCTATAACCTTTCAGGATCCGAATGAAGTTATGTTTCCCAAGAGTAGGGAGATTGGCTCTTTTCTTCTGCATCCACTTTACTGTAGGTATGTGACTCATTGTAATATAGTGAGATTCATTTATTGTATTGTGAGATATATCTTGAGATTCATTCATTTATCTTTATATTCAATCTTAGGTTCTAGAAAAGGGAATTGTATTGAATGTCAATGGATCCCACCTGCAACGAAGACAGAAGCAGAGCAACCAATATTCCAGGACCCTTTGACATTACAAGATATTCAGTGGGGAGTGAGGAATACTTCAACCTCTTTGATCAGTATACACTTACGGATATTTTTTAATTCTTCTTTTAACTAAAATCAAAAAAAGGAAATTATGATCTAGTCCAGAAAACAGGTATTCCTAACTTATGCTTGCTCTAGAACAATGATGTGCTTCTCTTAGACATTTAATGGAATTTCTAATCTGAATTTATATATCCAAATAAAACTTGGTTGAAAGAATGATGTAACAATCAATAAGCCATTATTAAAAAACATACGAGGCATTTTACAAAATAAGACAGGGGAATCAAAAACAAGTGTAGGAAGTCTACAACATAGCTGACATCCCATAAAGCAGAAAGGGCACAAATGAGTGAAAAAATATAATTTATAAGAGAAAAATACACATTCCTTTGGTAACTAGATATACAAAACTTACTATGAGCATCTACATTTTTTGAGGACTCAGATAGAGGTTTGGGGTTGTAAATTTTATTTAATTAGTAATAGAAATTTATCACCTTTTCTGCTCAAGGGAAATAGAAAACCCTTCCTAATACAGGCCCACAGATAATACACAAGCCTCAGTATGACCCCTACTCTCCCTCTTCTCAGTGTGATTTCCTACTTATATCTAAATCCCAGTAAATCTCTCCTCTGAGTAAAAATTCTAGAACAAGATCTTTCTTGCTCTCCTTATTGATTAGGAGAAAATGGTTTAATAGCGCTCTGGAAGCAAGGAAGCACAGTCTGAGGAATTCATGGGCCAGGCCTGGAAGTGCTGCACATCACTCTGTCCACTGCCCATTGGCAGAACCCAGTCATGTCGTCAGGCCCAACTCTCGGGATGCAGGAAAATGAGTACAACTGAGCCCCTGTCAGAAAAGAGCAAGGGTCTGATCCACAGCCAAACTGCCTGCACCATAGCTAATCAACTCCCATCTGATTAATTCTTATTTTTGCTTAAACTCATTTGATTTGGTATATTGTACTTACAACCAAGGACACAGACTAATATAGACCTTGTGATAATGACTGTTATGGTTTGGATGTGAGGTGTCCCCCAAAGGCTTACGTGTGAGACACAACATGAGATGGCTCAGAGAAGAAATGATTGGGTTACCAGAGCCTTAACCCAATCAGCGAATTAATCGCCTGATGGGAGTGAGTGGTAACGGAAGGCAGGTGGGTGTGGCTGGAGGAGGTGTGGCATTGGGGCATGGCTTTGAGGTATGTTTTTGTATCCAGCAAGTGGAGTCTCTCTCTCTCTCTGCTTCCTGATCATCATATGAGCTGATTCCCTCTGCCTCACTCTTCTGCCAGGATGTTCTGCCTCACCTCAAATGGAGCTGGCCTTCTGTGGATTAAGACTTCTGAAACCATGAGCCCTCAAATAAACTTAACTTCCCTAAAATTGCTCTGGTCAGATCTTTTAATTTCTAGCAGCAAACAGGCTGACTAAAATAGTGATATAGCATCGGGTAAGGAGAAGTCCTAAATCCCCAGGGGAGCACTCAGTTAATTGTGGTATAAATTTCATTCTTTTTAAAAAAAAAAAAAATAGGAACAAAGATAAAACAAAGTTAGAGGTAAAACTGATAGTAAACACACAATGAAAAGGATTATACTATCTTGCAAAATATTAACGATCTGGGTTTTTTTTTTTTGAGTTAAACTTTTTCTCTTTTCCCTAACATGCAATGCTGTTTCATAAAGTGACAGATTTCTTTATCACTTTCTAACAACGTTTAAACTTAGACACGAAGAGATTTCATAAACTCTACAGCTATTCTCCACAAGTCTCCACACACATCTGTGGTTCTCAGATTAGTATATGATCATAATAAGGAGCTGATTTAAAACATTGATAACCAGGCCAAACTCCCAGACATCATCCATCATTTGTCTAGATTGGGGCCTGTGTGTCTGTATTTATTTAATGCTACAGGTTATTCTGATGCACAACTAATGTGGAGAACCACTGTCAAAAGTTGGAAGAATGAATGTGAATCTTATTTTAGCAACAGTGATATATTTTCCATAGTTCCTAAAGTTGAATTTGCAATTAAAGTAATTAAAACATGGGCTTATAAGGACCATGTGGAAGATATCCAAAAATATCTGTAAGAATAGTTTCCATAAAATAGATGGTAGGCACTTTGAATTTACCCATCTCTCTGTCTGAGCTGGGCTGTGCAAGCTTCCTGGAGAAAAATAATTTGACCTGGACCCTCGTACATGGGTAGAATCTGATAAGAAGAGCATGTCAGACAGGTAGGAGTAGCATAAACTAAATCACAGTTGGAAATACACCAGGCAGAGTCCAGGGATAACAAGAACCGATGAAGGAAAAAACCACAGTAGCCTAACTAAAGGCTACACTGTGCACTGCAAGCTCTGAATGCTATGGAAATTCCAAGAAGAGAGTCATTTGGTTAGAACAGCCAAGAAGACTTCATGAAGAAAGCAAAACTTGAGCTGGGTCAGGAAGGACAAGTAAGATTTTGTTAACCAGAGAGGAAAAGGGAAAAAATTATTTTTATTTTGATGTTCCTAAAAGCCAGCTAATGAAATGAAACACTACATAACTGAAATATTTTATTTTTCACATAAATATACTGGGGTCTTATGTATACAATGTAAAACTATTGTCAGCATAATTGCTAATCGTGTAAGTGTTGATTTGTCACATAGGGCTTGAGTGAGTTTTTCAGAAATAGGTAAAAGTCTCTTTGAATGTATTTTAAAAACTAAAACCAGGAAGACATTCAAATAAAAATAAGCATTAAAGAAATGGGAGAATTGAATGCAAATGTATAATTAACATATAAGCATAGATATATAGCATAACTGGTTCATGGTAGACAAAATTTTTCTCAGAATGGACTGTAAATTAAAACAAAAACAGAAACAGGATGAGTTACACAGTTCTCAATATCCCTGAGAATGACCGGTACTAATTTTTTATAGGAAAGAAAATTTAGCTTGCACCTAGAAGTAAAAGAAATATATCAACTACATTTTAAATATTGGACCATTTCCTCAGGGATGGAGTTGCATGTTTTCTTTATTGCAACCCAGAAGATTAGCAAATCACAGAAGCTACCCAATGGGTGCAGCCATTACAGTCTCTTTGTTGAACTTCATGACACATCAATCGCTCACTCATGAGAGCCAAAGCAAACTTGATTCTCAGTGTTTTCCCTGCTGCAAGCTCTAAAACCTTGGAAGAACCAGGATCATCAGAAAGGAATGTTTCTGATGTGTCTATACAGAGTTGGTTCAGCTGCTTTGATTTAATTAACAACCAGTCAATTCAATCAATTAACAATTTGATTCCATGAAAAACATTCCATCAAAATTTAGTAATATGAAAATGAAGTAACTTGCTAATATTCTAGATTTTTATCTATTCCGATTGCTATGTAGGCCATGGAAAGACAGCCTTTTTCTTCTTTTTCTTTTTAGTACAATTCTGTGCATTTCTGAGGAGTGATTATCTGATCACCATGGCTATTTTTTTTTTTGCATGATGTTTTGAGAACTTCTTCTCAAGTACAACTGCCCTGCAAGGTTGTGTCTCCACCAATGAAACAGGAGATCCAATGACTTCACAAAAGTCTGAGATGTAGTTATTAATAGTAGAGGAGAAAATGTGGTATCATACGAAGAACTTCAGTGTCATGTTAAGCATGGGTTTATTGTCCAAATCCTGCATTTACTAGCTGAGTGGTTTGATATCATCTGCTGAGTTCCAAACTCTTAAATCTACGCCTTCAACATCAGTGGCCCCTCCAGCTTTAGTTTTTACTTTAATTATCACCTGAAATTTGGTACTCAACTCTATTCTTTTTAACTAAGCCAACTCCATTGATCTCAGTATTTCTGTTGTCTTAGATGAGAATCCCTGTCTCACTCCAGCAATAGAGTTCAACTCTAGGCTGGTGCCTTGGTTGGATCAGCCCCAAAGGTCCCCCAGGATATCTGGAGTCAGCACAGACAACTCCCACCAGTACTAGGGACTTCCACAGGACTGATGACAAATTGAGGGCATGGGGGGTGGGGAGAGACTGGAGCAGCAAAGAGGATTAACCTCTATGTACAGAATATACATTGACACATACCAAAGAACACAAATCCCTTAAACTGGTGGCGGGGGGGGGGTATTTAGATAAGTTTCAAGTAAGAGTCTATAAGTAAAATTTCATAAGCAAATGCAAAAGCAAAATCCTCTCCACTACTATTTATTTCAAGTAAACAAATCATTTTCCACCAGATCAAGTTATTTTTTAAATCATGGTATGGATTGCCCATATGGAATTTAGTACCTTAATCCAAGACGGCAGTACTGTTTCTTCCCAAAATTCATTGGCAAGATGAGGTTAAGAGTATCTTTAATTAAAGTGCTATCAATGAATAAATAGACTGAGTGACACTGGATAGTGGCAGAGACAATTAAAACAAAGTTACTTGGTGTCCTGTTTATCTGTCATATGGGTTGATTTATAACCTTCCTACAAGAAGTAATTTAATGGCTCTTTAATAGAAGAAGGCTTGATAAAATACCAGCAGATGGTATTGTGGGTAATGACCCAGGCTACAATGATTTTAGTAATGACTTGTCTTATTCATTTACCTGTACTTGAACAAAGACTCAACTTGCATATATGCATGTGTATGCGTGAACACACCCGCTCTTCTGCCTGAAAGCCTGCCTAAAAGTCTTCAGTGAAAAAGACTGTAGAAACAAATAATCAAAATACATACAGAATTCAAGAAAGTAGCACAAAATGGAGATAAAGATGTTATAATGAAAATAACAGATGATAATAATAATGAAATGAAAACAAAAATGATTCGTTACATGCATTCTTCCTGCCTTAGCTTTCCATCAAATGTTATAGCAAATATTATATTTGTTTCCATCAAATGTTATTCATATTTATATCCTATAGAGAATGTCTTTTACCCAAATGGCTTATTCCTTCAACTAGCTCCGCGGTCTCTACACACACACTCCTATAAGTAGTAAGGTCTGACACAGGTCTCATGCCAAATGGTATCTCTTTCACTGATCAATTTCTCTAGGTCTCTGTTGTCTCAACAACTACAGCCGTGTCTTCAACAAATTCCCCTAAACTTGTAGGAGTAAAAGTTTAATTGGAACTTGCCTTAGAAAGCATGGACCAGGTCAAGGGCAGTGGTGTCTTATCTACTGTTTCACATTAAGATTGGTAGGGTGTGAGAGCCAGAAGACCAGGTGGTCTGTCAGGATCCCGAGACAAGGACCAAAGAGAAAAAGTGACTGACTCCATTGGTCATCCTAGACAATGGAATCTCAAGGACTGATTCTTTCTTTTGCCTCAGCCAGAGCTGAGTCATTTTTAGCCACCATCCATAACTGGTCTCCATGAGTGGAAATATCAACGCATTATTTCAGGGAAGTTGAGCTTGCCTCTGACCTCCCTCCTGGTGTCCCAGACAGTACTACTTGCCTCTGGCCATGATGAGAAGGTCTGTGAGCTCATTTCTGGGCAACGTTTCTGTGGAATGGAGACAGGGTCCACTGGGGCTAATATGTGAGGGAAATTTCAGGGCCTTGCTTCCTCAGAGAGCTGGGAAAGACATTATTAGGTGTTGAGAAGAGTAGCCTGTGGGCTTTTTAAATAAAATAATAAAAGGAAAGCAAAATGAGAATTTTCCCAGGAAAACTTGACTTGGACATACTTTCTATGGGTGGAGTAGCAGACACCAGAACTGACCTTACTGGCCAGCTTTGGATAAAATCAGTGAACACACAAAGCTTGTCATCTGGACTCTTACTAAGCCTCTATGCCTACCCACACCCCCAGCCTCTATGCCTACCCACACCCCCAGCCTCCCCTATGTTCCAGTCCTAGGTTTACCCTCCCAGGGGAGTATCTCAACCTGTTCCCATACTCACTAGCTAAAATTAAGGAACTGGTTATCTAAGTTGTCTAGTACAATAACCAATAACCACATATATCAACTGAGTAACATTGCTAACCTAAATTGGGTATATATATATTGTAAATATAAAATATATAACAGATTTCCAGTCTTTAGTTTAAAAAAAAATGCAAAATATCACACGAAAATTTTGCTACATGTTGAAACAAAAACATTTCGGGCATATTAGGTTAAATTAAATATATTATTAAAATTAAACTGTCCATATTTCTTTCAAAAATGTGGTTACTACAAATTTTTAAATTACATTTGTGGTTTGCCTCTGTGGCTCACATTATATTTCTATTGGACCACACAGTTCTCTATCCTTGGACTCTTATTTCTAATATATGAATTTACCCTTGACAATGATGAGCATAAACTTTCTTAAATAACACATTTGATTTTAAGAAGAGTCAGTGGAAAGAGGTATATGGAGAGACAGGTAATCTCTCAACCTAGAAAAATGCTCCTCCTCCTGCATCCTGCCACACTCTTATTTATTTATCTACCAAGTGCCTTCTTCACTGGAAGCTTTCCCAAACTCTTCCAGGCAGAGATATTTACTCCCATTTTTACTATATCAGCACCCCATTCAAATCTCTACCAGAGCATTCTAAATCATGCTGTACTGTACCTTGAATGCACATGTCTTTCTTTCTAAGCTGTGAATTCCTTCAAAGAAAGCAATTAATTTTAATAAAATAATGCTGCAATGGTCAATACTTTTTTATTATTTTTTAAATTTTTTATTTTTACAGACTGCATTTTGATTCATTGTACAAAAATGGGGTACAATTTTTCATTTCTGTGGTTGTGCATGATGTAGATTCATACCGTCTGTGTAATTATACATGTACATAGGGTAATGATACTGAAATATTTTCTGATTCTTAATTTGTTCATTGATAAATTTATTCATTCATGCTGATGGATAACCTATTCAGTCAGTTGCAGGAATCTGCCCACATCCCTTATTTTTCAAATAACCTGTAATTATGGACTGTGGAGTGAGATTTTCCCCTCATGAATTGCCAACCCAGCTACTTCCAATGAACTCACATAGAAATAACTACCTCAATGACCATTGAAGACAGGGTTTTAACTGTGTCCTGACTCTCCTGCCTAAATAAGAGTCCTCGGTTTATTTCCTTATACATGTTATGTACCTGGGGACCACTCTAAACTAGCTTCATCTCCCATTCTAGAATTTTCTCCATTCTCTTTCTATTGCTGCTCTCAAGTCTCTGTTGTAAACTCCCTCCTTACCTCACCCCTGTGTCTATGCTCCTGCTTCCAAATGAAATGTTTTTTTCACAGTGATTGGGTGTTGACTCTTCTCAAAGCCAGTAGAGCATGGGATTCATTATGAAGAGAATGACTTTACAATTTATCAAGAATGATACCCTGTCCTATTTCCTGACAACGGCTCAACCCAAGGACTGACAAAGTCAAACTTCTGACCAGGTTGTCCTTCTGAACCTGCCCATGGCTTTGTCAGATTCTCTCACATAGGGAGACATGTATAACACCTAGTCAAAGTGAGATCTGTACTTAGTTGGTTGGAGGCATTTTCCTCCTACATATGTGCCCCATGGAATCCCAGCAACAGTGATTGCTCCAGATGCCAGCATCCCTCTTTCTCAGGGATACCACGCAAGCCCCTCATACCCCTGCCTTTGAAAAAGTAGGTTCCAAACTTGGCAAAAGAGTGGACTCAAAAGAGGCGGAAATCTCAGTGTGGTCTGTAATCAAAACCCTGTCTTCAATTATCATTGAGATAGCTAAAAAAATTAAAAAATAGATTACCAAACAATTATTATTAAGTTAATGAAAACAACCCAAAAGCTATTTTGAAAAATGTCAAATTTTCTTTGGTCTTGAGGAGACGTTCAATATGATTTTTAAAGGAAATCTAGTTGATGAATGTCTTCATCTTTTAAATATGAGATTACACAATTGTGGAACGTTAATTTTTAGCTTCTTTGCCTAATTTCTATTTTTCAGATCCACTGGAATAAAGATAAAAATTTGGTCTGCCTGGAATGCTCCCAGACCTCCCACTTTGCCTGAATAACATCGTACTCTTCTTCCCTCCTCAGCTTGGACCTCACTCCTGTTGAGAAATATTCTCTGATCTCCCACAATGAAAAATGAAGCTTACTACTGTGCCTGGCTCCCAGCATGGTGCCCAAATGAGGTAAGTATTCAAGAAACGTTTGTAGAGGGAAAGAATAAAGGAATGAATGGCAGCAAGAAAAATCTTTGACTCCAGATTTTCCCTGTTTGAAGGGGACATTATTTGATATACAGAAATACCTAAAGACTTCAGCAAAATACTCTCCAAACATATAAGTGAATTAAGTAGTTGAAGGATAAAAAATAAATGTACAAAAATCCACAGCATTTTTATATGCCAATGATGAACTTACTAAAGAAGAAATGAAGAACATAATCCCCTTCACAAGAGCTACAAAAATAATAGAATACCAAGAATGATCCCTACATTGAAATTTATTAAGAACTGATGAGGGAAATTGAAGAGAACACATAAAATCTGGAAGCATATCGGCATTTGTTGACTGGTAGAATTGCAGTATTGTTAAAATGTCCATATTACTCAGAGTAAGGAATAGATTCAATGTAATCATCATTCAAATATTAATGGCTTTCTTACAGAAATAGGAAAAAAATCTAAAATTTGTATGGAATCACAAAGGACCTTGTTAAATCAGTTGTTAACAAAACAAGCAAAACAAGAGAGCAAATCTGGAGACACCTCAACACCTGATCCCTAAACACACTAAAAAGCTAGAGTAACCAGGTTAAAAAGTGGGTCCATTCCAAGTTTTCTGAGGAATCTCTATACTGCTTTCCAGAGTGGCAGCATCAATTTGCAACTCCACCAGCAATGTATGAGTGTAACTTTTTTCCACATATCCATGCCAACACTTATTTTTGCTTGTGTTCTTCGTAATAGCCATTCTATTTGGAGTAAGACTCCTCAGTTTATATCCAAAGGACTTAAAATTCACATACTACAATAGTACAGCCACATTAATGTTCATAGCAGCTCAATTCACAGTAGCTAGATTGTGGAACCAGCCTAGATGCCCTTCAACAGCTGAATGGATAAAGAAACTGTGGTATATATACACAATGGAATATTATTCAGCCATAAAGAATAATAAAATTATGGCATTTGCAGGTAAATGGATGGAAGTGGAGAATATCATGCTAAGTGAAATAAGCCAATCCCAAAAAACCAAAGGCCAAATTTTTTCCCTGACAAGTGGATGATGATACATAATGGGGGTTGGGGCCTGGGGGTTAAAAGAAGAATGGAGGAACTTTGGATTATGTAGAGGGAAATGAGAAAGGGGGAGGGGACAGGGGTATGAAAGCTGGTGTAATGAGATAGACATCCTTACTCTATGTACATGTATGATTACACAAATGGTGTGACTCTATATTGTGTATAACCAGAGAAATGAACAGTTGTACTCCAATTGTATACAATGAATCAAAATGCAGTCTGTAAAAATTAAAAAATTAAAAAGCTACAATAACCAAAATAGCTTAATATTAGCATAAAAAAAACAATAAATAAAGCAATAAAAAAGAACAAGGAATCCAAAAATAAATTTGCATCCATGGTCAACTTATCTACAAAGCCACCAAAGCTACATTGGAGGAGGACAGTCTCTTCAATAAATGCACTGGGGAAACTGGATATCCATATTCAGTAGAGTAAAATTAGACTCCTATTATCACATACAAAATCAACTCTAAATAGATCAAAAACCTCAAAGTATGAAACTACTAGAAGAAAACATAGGAAAGTCACTTTCGGACATCAGTATTGGTGATGTTTTTTTTGTTGTTGTTATTAAATCCAAAAGCACAGGAACAAAAGCAAAATAGGCAAGTGGGATCATATCCACCTGAGAAGCTTTTGAACAGCAAAGGAACAATTAACAAAGTAAAGAGACAGCCTGAAAAAGAGGAGAAAATCTTTGTAAATTATTCATTCAGCAAGGAATTAATATACTGATTATATAAAAGACTGAAAAAAATCAAGCAATCCAATTTTTAAATAGGCAAATGATCAGAATAGAAGACATATTTCAAAAGAAGATATAAATGGACAATAAGTATAGAAAACTTCCTGAGATCACTAATACACAGAGAAATGCAAATCAAAACCACAATGAGATATCATGTTGCCTCAGAGTAACTATATTAAAAAAAAAATAATAATAAATGCTGACAAGACTTAAAGAAGAGGAAACTCTTACGTATTATTGATAAGAATGTAAATTGGAATAGTCATTATGGAAAATGGCATGAAGCTTCCTCACAAAGAAAAACATGCTGTCCTACTACTGTATATATATCCAAAGGTCATGAAATCAGGAGAGCAAACAGGTACCTGCACACTGGCAGGTTTATTAACTGCAGCACTATTCACAATAGCCAATGTGTAGTATCAGTCAAGGTGCTGAGCAACAGAAGAATGGACAAAGGAAATGTGGTATACATACGTGACAGAATATTACTCAGTCATAAGTGGAATGAAATTTTGTTATTTGTGGCAACATAAATGGAACTAGTTTTGTACAGGGTGAGAGATATGGGTTTAGTTTCATTTTGCTGCATGTGGATTTCCAGTTTTCCCAGCACCATTTGTTGAAGAGGCTGTCTTTTCTCCATTGTATGTTTTTGGCTCCTTTGTCAAGTATGAGATACCTGTATTTATGTGGGTTTGTCTCTGTGTCCTCTATTCTGTACCATTGATCTACCTGTCTATTTTGGTGCCAATGCCATGCTGTTTTTGTTACTATTGCTCTGTAGTATAGTTGAAGGTCCGGTATTGTGTTATCCCCTGCTTCGTTCTTCTTGCTAAGAATTGCTTTAGCTATTCTGGGTCTCTTATTCCTCCAAATGAATTTCATGATTGCTTGCTCTATTTCTATGAGGTCCATCACTGGGATTTTAATTGGAATTGCATTGAATTTGCATAGCGCTTTTGGTAGTATGGCCATTTTGACAATATTAATTCTGCCTCTCCAAGAACATGGGAGATCTTTCCATCTTCTCAGATTTTCTTTAATTTCTTTCTTTAGTGTTCTGTAGTTCTCATTGTAGAGGTCTTTCACTTCTTTTGTTAGATTGATTCCCAAGTATTTTATTTTTCTTGAGGCTTTTGTGAATGGTATAGATTTCCTAATTTCTCTCTCAGAGGATGCATCACTTATGAATAAAAATGCATTATATTTATGAGCACTAATTTTATATCCTGCTACTTTACTGAATTCATTTATGAGTTCCAGAAGTTTTCTGGTGGAATTTTTAACTCAACTCAAAATGGATCAAGGACCTAGGAATTAGACCAGAGACCCTGCACCTAATAGAAGAGAAAATAGGTCCAAATCTCCATCATGTTGGCCCAGAACCAGATTTCCTTAATATGACTCCCAAAGCGCAAGAAATAAAAGCACAAATCAATGATTGGGATAGAATCAAACTAAAAGGATCTTTCTCAGCAAAGAAAACAATCAGCAATGTGAAGAGAGAGTCTTCAGAGTGGGAGAAAATCTTTGCCACACACACTTCAGATAGAGCACTAATCTCCAGAATCTACAAAGAGCTCAAAAATCTTTACACCAAGAATACTAATAACCCAATCAATAAATGGGCCAAGGAAATGAATAGACACTTTACAGAAGAAGATCTACAAGCAATCAACAGATTTATGAAGAAATATTCAACATCATTAGTTATAAGAGAAATGCAAATCAAAACCACCTTAAGATTTCATCTTACCCCAATTAGAATGTCTTTTATTAAGAATATAGGCAACAACAGGTGTTGGCGAGGATGTGGGGAAAAGGGTACACTTATACATTGCTGGTGGGATTGCAAGTTGGTGCAGCCACTCTAGAAAGAGTGTGGAGATTCCTTAGAAAACATAGAATGGATCCACCATTTGACCCAGCTCTCCCACTCCTTGGCCTATACCCAAAGGACTTAAAATCAGATTACTACAGTGATGTAGCCACATCAATGTTCATAGCTGCTCAATTCACAATAGCTAGATTGTGGAACCAACCTTGATGCCTTTCAATAGATGAATGGCTAAAGAAATGGTGGTATATATACACAATGGAATATTACTCAGCCATAAAGAAGAATAAAATTATGGCATTTGTAGGTAAATGGATGATGTTGGAGACTGTCATGCTAAGTGAGATTAGCCAATCCCCAAAATCCAAAGGCCAAATGATCTCTCTCATAAGTGAATGATAATGCATAATGTGGGGTGGAAGGGAGGCAAGAATGGAGGAAGGATAGATAGCATAGAGGGAAGAGAGGGGTGGAGTAGGGGTGGGGGAACAATAATAACAGAATAAGACAGACATCATTGCCCTGTGTACATGCATGAACGCACAGATGGTGTGACTCTACTTTGTGTACAACCAGAGAAACAATAGCTGCACTCCATTTGTGTTCAATGGATCAAAATTAAATGAATAAAAAAAAAATAAAAATAAATGGAATTAGAAGACATTGTATATTGAGAAGTGAAATATTCAAAGAAAAGAAAATACCACATGATCACATGTAGAATCTGAAAACGTTGATTTCATAGAAGTAGAGGGTAGAGGTTAGGAAGGGTGGGAGGAGAATGGGTAAAGGAAATTGAATCCCAAAGAATAGTTAGAAAGGAGGAATAAGTTCTAGTTTTCTGCAGTACAGTGTGGTGAATATAGTTTATAATTTATTATGTATATTATAAAGAACTAGAATAAAGGCTTTCAAACTTCCTAACAGAATGAAATGGTAATTATTTAAGGATATGGAAATGTTAATTATCCTGATTTAATTTTTACATATTGTGTGCATGTATTGAATTGTTACACTGAATTGCATAAGTACAATTATGTTTCAACTGAAAACAAAAAAATACTTGACTTAGAGATCAAGTTAGAGCTCTACTACTGATTAAAGTCATTAATTTTTCTGGGTCTTGTGTGCTCAACTGTAAAATAGAGATAACAGCATCACAGAGCTTTCTCCAAGCAAGCAACATATCAAAAGCATGAAAACATTTTGTAAGGTGAAATGCCATATAAAACTTAAAGTTATGGCTCGGATCCTTTTCCCTTTTCCCTACCTACTTGCCATGAAGGTTTAAATATAATGGAACATCTGGGCACGTGAGCCAAAGTGATCTGGGAGGCAGGTTGAAGAGCCTACAAACCATGCCCTGGGAGGAGTGTGATTCCACAGAGAACGATGTATAATCCAGGGCTGGTAGGCAGAGAATTCCCACTGGTCAAGTCAGAGAGCTCAGCTCAGAGGCCCTTAGATACCAGAACAACAAAGCAACCACACCAGCAGTGGGTGAAAGAGCTGGCTTCATGCCTCTCATCACCTGTGATTTTGTCCACAGTAAGGATCAACTGAGTTTTTAGACTCAAGGTCAGTGGGAGAGCTCTGATAACCTGTTCAAGTGTTTGAATAGCTTTGCTAAATGACTGGGTTGAGTTAGAAACTTATAATCTTGCCTTCTCGGGGAGCAGTTTCTAACGAAGTCTGGAATACTGCTTGGTGATGTGTGATGAGTGAAAGAGATGCATACAGAATCTTTGTTTGCTGTCCTCTTGATTCAGCTTAGCATTTAGAATGAGCTAGAAAGAAGGACTGATGATAAAGTCAAAAATCCTTAATAAGGGAAAATCGAATGTAGACCTTGAACTTAGGGGCTTGTGCATGTTTGTAATAAGTCGTTGGTGATCTCATTAATGTTAGCAGTATTTATGAGGTAGGCACTGAGTTCTAGAAGAGTTTAGCATGAAGACAACTGAAGAAAGAAAACTGAGGTAAGATTCCTCACCTGAGTGACCTTGACAGCCATGTAACCTCTTATGCCCAAATGTCTTTACAGGACAGATGAAAGGTCAGCATGGTCTGAATCCAGTACAGTCAATCACTGCATCTCAAGGATGAAAGGATTAAGTTTTTCCAAGTATAGTTGACATAGTCTCTTCGTGAGTGTAACAAGGAACAGAAACTCAGCTAGCCTAACAAAAGATCTATACCATAAGGAAGCACCAGAGATTTCACAGACCTCTAGAGACAAAAAAGAAAATTGGAGCGACACAAGAACTAAATGTGAAACTGAGAAGTCTAGGAGTGGGACAGATTTGTTTCTCTTGGGCCCCATGGCCTTGTGCTTCATGGCTTCTCTCTGTGTCTTCCTCAACTTGATTGGCTTCCTTTTGTTGCATGTGGTCCAACCATCCGCCATCACAACCTTCCAGCTGCTGGGAGCTATGGCTCAAGTGCCTCCCCTTTGATCCAATCAGCTATGGTCACTAAGTACAGGAGGGCACTGGGGCTCTGGGTAAGAGGCAGAGGAACAGCAGTCATGCAAGTATCTAAATCTTTGACAGCTACTCAGGGATTATAAGTGGTACTGAAGAAGTGGAAGGAAGCATGGACTGAGGAGGAGCAAGAGGGCAATGGCCTTTATTATTTAGGAACCATGCCAATAGGGCTAACAACCAAGGTAGACCAAAGCGTGAAACATCTCCTCCCTTTTCTTGGGTTTCCAATCAATAGGCTTCCACAGGAAATGGTGATTTCAGTCTGCTGTGAGTCACAAAGGGATAGGAAGATCCCTTAAGTGGGCTTCTAACTGTGGTTTGGAGAAAAGCCTTGCAAAAAATTTGTGCCTAATTTTTCCCTTACTAGTCAGTATGCTCAGTATATTAGCACCAGTAACCAAAATATTAAAATGCTTTTAGATTTTAAGTCCCTTTCATTGCCCTAAACATGGCTTCCATCTTTGCAGGGCAGAATGGTCCCTATGGATTCCATGATCCTTGGCAAAAGTCTAAATGAAGGCCCCATGTTCTCCTAAACCTGCCTTCCAAGTCTGCAAACCATGAACAACCAAAATCAACCTCAACCCATGTCCTTCCTCCAAAATAATCACCTCTTGGCAGTTCTGTGAGTCAGGGAAACACAGCACCAGCATAACCCACTCTAGGGAGCACTGGGGAGGAGTGCTGAGCAATTCCTGAGGGCGGCCTTCAACATTCCAGGTTACACATAGCAGTACAGATGTGGGGACAGATCTGGAGTGGGGAACACTCCATACCCCAGGGCTCAGCAGACTCATTACACCCCATGGGAGAGGCAAGCTTCTGACTTGCTGAGTCCAGGGCTGGGGTCCTAGATGCTAAAGTCTAAGAACAGTCCTGGCTGCAAATGTCAGAAATCACCTCGGAACTCCCTGACCTAGGTGGGATCTGTGGCATGGGAACCTGAGTTATGCTTCCAACCTCTTGGCAGAGAAGGAAGCAGGCACTGTGTGTCACCAACCACGGGGGACTGAAAGATCTTTGGTTTTTTCCTGCCCACGTGCTGTCAAAGAAGGAAAGGATCATTCAATGGGATCTTCACAGGTCCAAAGGAGGACTTCCTCAGTGAAATCCCATTAAAACAGAAGGTTCAATTTTGCAGACTTTATCACAAAAAACCTCCAAAGATATGATATCTCCTCAACACCAGAAACGCAACATATTTAAAATTGCATTCACTCTCCTATCAATGCTGAGTTTATCGCTCTATCCCAATATCTTTCACTCCATATCTCTTTGGCTTCTCTTGTTCCTGGCACTTTCCGACATTAAATGCTGTCACTAAGTCCCCTTGACTATTCCTCTCTATCACATCAGATGTCTCTCTTCTTTCCTAACCCTGCTGCCAAGGTGTAGTTCTGGCCCTTATCACTTCCTGTCTAGACCACTATAATAAATTTCAGTCAATTTTCCACTCGAATCCAACCTAAACAATAGCAACACCTCTGTCTTTATCTTCTCAAAATACAAACCTGTTAGCATTGCTTCCCTTCTTCAAAAGCTCAGTGGTTTCTCACTGACTAACGATTGCATCCAAATCCTTGAACCTGGTATTGGAGTCCTTCACTGCCAGAAGCCCTGCCAGCTGTCTCCATGGTATTGTCTTCTTGTTTATTTGCTTTTTTGTTATTATTTTTAAAAACAATCCCAGGTAATTGTAGAAAATTTGTACATAAAAGTATGAAAATGATATAAATCTTAATCCTAACTTCACCAAAGGTATTTTTGTCTCTCTACCTATGTCCTTATTTACAAAAGTAGAAACTTCCTGATTCTTTGCATTTGATGGTATTATCAGCATTGTTCTATCCTTAAAAATAATTTTTACTTGTTTCATATAATTTGTTGCCCTTACTAAAAATATCAATTATCTGTTATTATGTAATTAATCCATTTATATAAAAAGTATGTAAGATTGTACAAGCTTAAGGAAACAAGTAAACTTATTCCATACTTAGATATACAACTAACCAGTGTTGACATTTTCATATAGATAGTTATCACTTCTTTTATTTAATTATTATATCATGATATTTATTTGGGGTTATCTTTTTTCTTTTTGTATGTTGATTGAAAAAGTTTACATCATGCTTTCTTTCTAGCAATAATGAACTAAATAACTTCTATTTTAAAACTATATTAGAATCAAGTTTTGCTATTTGTTAGAATCAAGTATGAAAATTACCCCTTTGTGCCCCTAGTATGTAAGGTATGAGTTTTCTTTCTCACTCTCCCTTTTCCCTTGTCAATTTTCCAGTTTATTCTTGATATAAAATTATTGTTACTTTTCTTAACATGTATCTGGTGTTGAAGGCTATTTTCATATATAAAATGTTTCAATACCCAAGAAATAACTATTGATATTCAAATAGTTTTATTACTCAACACCAAATCTTTTTTCATTATTACTTTCTCATTTTTGAGTTGATGGCTTTAATTCTCAATTGCCTTCCCAGAATGTGTGTTCTAGTAAATTATTTTTTTTTCAGGAAGTATACCCTCCTGTAATAATCTCCTAGTCCCTGCAAATCTGAAATATGCTTTCTTTCTCAAAATATACCTATGACAATTTTGCTATATATAGAATTATCACGTTACATACTTTAAAATCCTAAGCACTTTTGCTCATTCTCCATCCTTAAGATTGTCAGTGTTTTGGAAAATTTTGATGTGAGTCTCATTTTAGATATACATACCTAACCAGTTTCAATTAGCTTTAATGTTTTTAAACTACACATTATCTTTGTTTTAAAAAATTTCAATAGACTATCACTGGATGTTGGACTATTGCCATTATATTTACCTAAATAATTAGTGAGCCCTCTCAATCAAAAACTTGGGTGCCTCTCCAGTTCAGAAAAATTTCTTCTTTTAGTTGTTTTCCTCATTCTTTCTATCCTCTTATGCTACGTATTCTATGTGTGGAATTTTTTTTTTCCTAAATCTGTGTTTAATTCATTCTTTCTCTTCCTACCTCCCTCGTCCCCCACTTCTTATCAAGAACTCCATTTTACTGCCTCCAAGATTCTTGGAGACATTTTCAAAGTTTCCAGCATCTTTATTCAGTTTTCATAGTATTTAGTCAACTTTTCACTGACTCCTCTTAATTAAGCATTTTCAAAATTCCTATAAATCTGTCTTGACTTCACAATATTCCCTATTCACAGCTGCTTGCTCAACTTCCATGCCCATAACAACTTCTTGAATCATGTTGATAATGGGAATGGAAATACTTCTAAATATCTCTTCTTCCAATCAAGAGAAGGTGGTCATATCCTTTTGAACTACGGTATTATTTGTATGTGTCTGAAGAAATATCCCTATTTACATCTCTGCAGAGATAATGAAAATCTATCATACTTGGCTTTTGGTGGAACAGTAGAAGCTAGAGTAAGCAGGACTTCCTCCATTTTTCTTGGATGAAAATTTTTGACCTGCTAGTTTTTGCGCCTTGTGACTTCTCACACAATTCTGCCTTGCCATTCCTCTGAATTAGAGTTCAATCAACACTTTCATGATCTCCTTTCATCTCTGTTTTCCCAAGCACAGAACCTCCTCCTATGGGGACAGAAGTTTGAGGTCACTCTTCTGTCCTTTCTTTAATCTGCCTTTTTTTTTTACATTTATCTAGCTGAAATTACTTGATGTTTTTATAAGGTGATGTGTTAGTCATTCATCACAATAATAAAATACCTGAGATAATTAAGTTATAAGGATAGAGAGATTATTTTTTTCTCTGAGATTTAGAGGTTCCAGTCCATGATTGGTTAACTCCATTGCTTTGGGCTTGTGGTAAGGCAGCACATCATAGCAGGAACACATGGTAAGCAAAAACATTCACCTCAAGGCCCAAAAGCAAAAATGGAGAGAGGAAGAAACCAGGGCCCCACAATTCCCTCTGCATGTATGTCTCCAATGACCTTGGGACCATCCACTGGGCTCCATCTCTCAAAGATTCTACCACCTCCAAATAACACTATACTAGTGATCAATCATTGAATACATGGCCTTTGGAGAACAGTTAAGATCTGAATTTTGCAGGTGGATTTCATAGTGTCTAGTATTCCCACATTGTTTCATAACCTTAATCATCTCTACTGTAATCTGATGATAGGGAAGTTGCATACCACTGCTAATATCACCACCTTTCCAAACCTTTCCTTCAGATCTTTTACCTCCTCCATCATCTTCCATCAATGTCTTCACCATCTATCCCATGCTTTCTGGAAAATATTCATTATTTTTTACATGCTGTTTCCTTCTTCTGGAAAGTCTCTCCTAGGGACTCTTCTCAACCTACCACTTCCTACTGAAATAAGCAAGATTCAAACAAGTGTAAACTGCAGCAAAAGTGTTCACAAGGGAGGCAATAGAGAACCCTCTTGTGCTTTCATGATTTGTTTGTTAATATGTCTTAGAGTGTGCTGTGAATGATAGCCACACATGGTTATATCTTACTTATCCAATTAAGGTATTCAGTGTTTAAAATCAGGAATAATGCTTTGTTCATGTTTATTTATGAAGCATAAAATTTCACATAACCATTTTCCCCAGAACAGTGTTGAATTTAAGTGTGGTTACCATTTTCATGCACTCCATATCAGCTCATGTGTTCTTTCTATTCCCCATAATAACCCTCAAAAGTGAGTCTTATCCCTTTTTGTAAAAGTTATCTGAGGCATCGACAAGATTAATAACTCGAAGATCACCCAGTTAGTGACTGAAATTACATTCACACCCAAGTCTGATTCCAATGTCCATGTGATTTTTCTGCCACACCATTCTGATTCAATTATATTTTAATTAAATTGAAG
Organism: Glaucomys volans; assembly: GCA_020662805.1. NCBI lineage: Eukaryota > Metazoa > Chordata > Mammalia > Rodentia > Sciuridae > Glaucomys > Glaucomys volans. The sequence goes on along the minus strand of JAJEJO010001647.1, from coordinate 234,692 downwards.
TGACCTCACCAGGCACAAAACTTGTAGAAGGAATATAATTAGTCAGATATGAAACAGCATTCCTCCCTTACTGAGTCTACTTCATGTCCTCTCTCTGATGAAAAATGGAGGCTAGATCTCAAGGTTTCTACTGAATTATTAGCTCGTACTTCCAAAGCCCTTTCTAGACCTCTCTCTCCATTTCCTAAATAATATGAGAATTTTATGACTAGGATCCTACATCAAATAATGCTGGCATGTCACACCTTAGAAATCTGAAGTCAGATTTGACCAAAATATAGTTTATCCTCTTGTCATAGCTACAATTTCATCCTAGAACACTAAACTTACATACCTTATGATTCAGCACTACTGGATTCATCTATTCTTTGTGGGTGCAGAAGAAAAATAATGAACAGCAGCTTCTGTTCATTGACCAGAAAAGTAGTAATTGAAAATGGTAAGGGCAGGGAAGAAAAAAGAAACAAACTTTAAAGCATGAACTGACAGCCCATGAGCTGGGCTCAATTCATTGCTGTGTTTTGCTTGGATGAATCAGTGTTTTAAAGCAATTTGACTTTGTAGCCAATATTAAAAAGTTTGAAATTCCCATAAAAGTCCAAATTTCTGGCTTTCTTTTTAAAATATGAAGGTCTGATCACATTGAACTTGCATCCGTGTGTAAAATCAATGTAGTCAGGCTAAGTAGCAACAAGGACGGCTAGTGCCTTTAACTATAGACCAGTGACTTTGGAACATGCTACATGTGTGGGGTGAGTATTCAACATATAAAATTAGAGCGAGAAGAGAACTTTGCAAAAGTAAGTTTTGTAAATGCCTTTTCATTTTAAGAAATTAGACCAGAAAAGTGATGTGAGATCACCCAAGATGGTTAGTCTCAGAACTACAGTCAAGCTAGATATTTTGATCACTTGGGTCATTGCTGTACTTTTTAACAAGCTTCAAAATGCAATAAGGACCTCTTATAAAAGTGCATGTTTTGTGATTAAAAAGCATGATACATTGTAAAACATGTCTGCTGTTCCCATATTCCTTTAACCACCCCCTATACACATGAATTCACAATTACCTTATTTACTGACAAATAAATTCACCAAAATAGAAAAGCCAATTTGCCAGAGTAACCATATAGGAAAATCATTCTGATGTGGAGTAAAATATAAGGAAGGTCTAACTTGTATAGACATAAGTGTTTGTCCTGTATTAACCATATTGTCAACATATTATGTTGTTCCTTTATTCAACACTTATTTATTGATCATCTACTGTGTTCAAGGAACTAATTGGGGCACTCACTGAAGATGAAAAGAATGAACAAGACAGACAAAATTTTTATCTCCATAGTCATAAATTAATAGTACTACCTACACACAACTGGATCGAGACATGTTTCTCCAGATCTAAAACAGAATTTCCTCACAGCACATAGAAAATATAAACATGCCTAATCCATAATTTTCTAAATTCAATATTATTAGTGACAAATGAGAATCAGAGACTCGAATGAAGTCTGTAAATTCATGTATCAAATAACAGAACAAAGTTTGCAACCCAGTAAAACTACTTTTAACGATCCATGTTTCTAGCCAAATAATTACATTGTTTTGTTTGAAGCTTAATTTTTTAAAGCATTTATATGATACAAGAATATTTATATATCAAGTAATTATTTCCAGCCAATCATAGTCACAGAGAATTGTCCTCTGGACAGGCCTATTGAATGAGAAACCTCACTGCAGGGGGTGGGTGTAGGAGCAGTGAACACCTGTCATTTCCCAGGGGATAGTCATCTCCCACAAAATCCACTCAACATGGATTAGTAACATGTATTAAGCACTAAACATGAAAGAGGCATCCTGCTTACCACTGGAAAGATAGAAAAAGGACTGCAGGATATTTACTTTCCTCCAATAGAGTTCATTAAGGACAGGAATAGAGAGAAAGAGAGAGAGAGAGAGAGAGAGAGAGAGAGAGAGAGAGAGAGAGACAGAATGGTTAATGCTTAGCTACCTCTGGTTTTATTGTTTTGTTCTAAAAAATAGAAAATAAATACAGTAGACATCCAGAAGTAGGAAGCAAACAACCAGAGAAGTCAAGACAGACATCAAAGGCCCAAGAGTCTTGAGAAACTAGTAGTAACTGTAGAGGTCACAGGAAGGGGGCTGACATCTCAGGGCAAGACCAACATCTCCCCAGTGGTGGAGAGCGAGGATTCTTGTTATTTCAGAAATTAAACCCCAGTGAAACTCCTAGTTGGAATGAAAGATGGCTGGATTGAAATAATAGACTTACTGTTAAAAGAAAAAAAGGTGAGCAAGAAGAAATTGAAGAAGAAAGGGAGGAGGGAAATTGATGGACTTAGATGAGCTGGTTATTCAGCTATGGCCAGATCTAGGTAATGGTATGACGTCTTCAGGAACCTCTCTCAACTCACAGTTCTGCCATCCTTCTGTGTTTCTTTAGTCTCACTTCCTAACTCTGGAAAACACTGAAATCTCTCCTTTCTTGTCCCCACCCATATATTTATTTCCTGATTCAGACATTTAGGCAATTGATTATATATTTTTTTCAATAATTTATGAATTTAGTAAATGATCTCTTTTTTATTAGTCTTTTTATAAGATTTCCCAAGGTCAATGATGTATTTTTTACTTGTTCTAATAAGTTATACATGACAGTAGAATGCATGTTGAGATATCATACATAAATGGAGTGTAATTTCTCATTATTCTGGGTCTACATGATGTAGAATCACACCAATCATGTAACCATATATGTATGTAGGGTAATAATGTCTGATTTATTCTACTGTCTTTCCTACCCCCAGACCCCCCGCCCCTCCCTTCACTCCCTTTTGTCTAATACAAAGTACTCTATTTTTCCCTAACACCCACTCCCTCTTATTGTGAATTAGCATCGGCATATCAGATAAAACATTTGACCTTAGGTTCTTTGGGATTGGCTTATTTCGCCTAGCATGATATTCTCCAGACTCCATTCATTTACCTACAAATGCCATAATTTCATTCTTCTTTAAGTCTGAGTAGTATTTCATGTGTATGTATACCACAATGTCTTTATCCATTCATCTGTCGAAGGGCATAGGTTGGCTCCATAGCTTAACTATTGTGAATTGAGCTGCTATGAACATTGATGTGGCTGCATCACTCTAGCATGCTGATTTTAAGTCCTTTGGGTATAAACTGAGGAGTAAGAGAGCTAGATCAAATAGTTGTTTCATTCCAAGTTTTCTAAGAATCTCCATACTCCCACTTTCCAGAGTGGTTGCACAAATTTGCATTCCCACCAGCAATGTATGAGTGTACCTTTTTCCCCACATCCTCACCAACAATTATTATTGCTTGTATTCTTGATAATTGCCATTCTGAGTGGAGTGAGATGAAATCTTAGAGTAGTTTTGATTTTCATTTCTCTAATTGCTACAAATGTTGCCCGAGAATCTTAAGGGCCAAGTAATCTTTGTCTTTTGTTCAATCTGTAGCAGTGTGCATGCCACCTTTCACATAGCAGATGATCAATAGATATTAGGTGCTTTGAAATCACATTGAATTAATCTTAAGTGAGATGGTTAGGGTCTTGTATTTAAAGAAGAGGTTAGACATGATAATTCATAATTTAAGTAGTGGGGCAAAGAGAGGAGTCCGTGACAGGTTGGAAGTGACAGGTGCAATAATCTTCCGTGGTATTTTCAAGGTTTACATGCTAAAAATGAGGAATAATGTTGGCATGTAGTAATAATCAAATAGCAAAGTTTGATTTAAAAAATAAATTTGTGGAAGAAAATAAACTCTACCTTGATCACCTTGAGCTTTAATAGCTGATGTAATATTTGAGTAACTAATTCACATTTTCAAATGCCTACAGAAAACAATGTAGATGAGGTTTAGGCGTAACAATAGGAGTTCAGGAATCACTGTTGTTAACACAGCCTTGAGGATGATAGCCCTGAGAAGAAAGAGCATTTCACACAACAGCAAGTTTGGCTTCCAGCAATTGGATGGGCTACATATTCTGGAAAAATCTTCTATCATAAACTCTACAAAATTCTGGAACAAATAGAATTTCAACTGCCTAATAAACAACAACAAACAAAATAAGAGAAATTCATAGGGTTGTTTGTTTGTTAATGATAAAAGAGTCTAAGACCAAATACAAGCAAGTGATAACGCTCGCTACCCAGTGCCCAAGGGTGTCTCAGAAAGCATGATTCTTGATTCTTCGGTTTCAATGGTGATGAACAGAAAAGATGAAGAAGACCTTAGTCTGGCTCAGGGTAAGAGGCCAAATCTGAGACCCCTGTAGAAAGTGGGTTACTTGAAGAGATAACCCCTCAAAAAAAGTTTAAGCCAGAAACAATTTCATCCACTGACAAGAGAACAAGAGCAGAACCCGTTTACCGAAGGCCTTGGGAGAAAGGAAAAATGAGTCTCCCCTGTAAGTTCCTAATGACAAGCCTGTCCTCACCTGGGTGGGGTGTGTGAACACTTCTCACCTTTGCATTATAGTAGACAGCAAGCAAAATTAAATTTTAAGGGTTTCCAGGCTGTTAGTGACTCTGGATGCCTGGCTGCAGGAAACACAAGTCTGTCTAGGGAAAAATTCCCTCACATAGATTCCTTAGGATCTCCATAAATTAACATCAGCCAAATGGAAGAATAGAATAGAAAATTATCAAAACCCAAATAATGCACTAAATGTTAGAGTAAGCAGGAAAAAAAAAAAACCTATAGTCCTCACATGTTAGAAGAATCAAACAAGTTATATAAAACTATTCTTTAAACTTTAAGGGGGAAGAGAAAATTAAAAATAAGGACATAAAACAAGATACTTTTAAGAATTAGCTAGGAACCTCTGAGAAAGAGCTCAAAATAATTTTCATAAGTAATCTAAATTTTGGACTTCAAAACTCAGTGGAGCCAGGTGTGGTGGCACATGTCTGTAATCTCAGCAACTCAGGAGGCTGAGGCAGGAGGATCACGAGTTCAAAGCCAGCCTCA